>JAHZTW010000001.1:37730151-37766225 GCA_020283515.1 Alliaria petiolata
AGTTCTTTGATTATGCATTAAGCTGGTGGGATCAGTTGGTTACCTCAAGGAGACGAAATGGGGAACGTCCAGTAGAGACTTGGGCAGATATGAAAGCTATTATGCGAAGGAGGTTTGTTCCTAGCCATTACCACCGTGAGCTTCATCAGAAACTAAGGAGACTAACACAAGGCAGCCGTAATGTTGAAGATTATTATCAAGAGATGGAGTCTCTTATGATAAGGGCTGATGTGTCTGAAGATAGAGAAGCTACAATGGCTCGGTTCTTGAGTGGATTAAACAGAGATGTGCAAGACAGACTTAAATTGCAGCATTATGTGGAGATTGAGGAAATGCTACACAAAGCAATTCTAGTGGAGCAGCAGCTTAAAAGGAGGGGTACTTCTCGACCTACTTATGGAGTTGGAGTGTCTAAGCAGAGTTACACAAGGACAGAGAAACCCATCACCACTCCAAAGGTAGAATCTAAGCCTTTTTCTGCAAATCAAATTGATAAAGGCAAGGCTGAAGCATCACGATCCAGAACCAGAGATTTGATATGTTTCAAATGCCAAGGGAGAGGGCATTACGCTAATGAGTGAACTAATAAGAAGACCATGATTCTTCTAGACAATGGAGAGATCGAATCAGAGGAAGAAGAAGTTGTATCTGATTCATTACCGTCAGAAGAAGAGCATGAGATTCCGGCTAAAGGAGATCTATTAGTGGCAAGGAGATCACTAAGTGTACAGTCTAAATCAAACGAGCAGGAGCAAAGAGAGAACTTGTTTCACACAAGGTGTCACGTACAAGACAAGGTATGCAGCGTCATCATTGATGGAGGCAGTTGTACTAATGTGGCGAGTGAAACAATGGTGTGAAAGCTCGGTTTGAAAAAAAAGGAAACATCCAAAGCCTTATAAACTTCAGTGGCTTGATGATGTTGGGGAAATGAAAGTGAGCAGCCAATTATTGGTTCCCATAACCATAGGCAGATATGAGGATGAGATCCTATGCGATGTGTTACCTATGGAGGCAGGCCACATTCTTCTTGGCAGGCCATGGTAGTTTGATCGAAGGGTGACACATGATGGATTCACCAATAGGCATTCTTTTGAGTTCAAGGGGAGAAAGATCACGCTGATTCCGATGACACCACATCAGGTATATCAAGATCAGTTGTTACTTAAGCAGAAACAAGAAACAAACACTTTGAGCGACCCCCCCAACACTTCACACAAGAAAAAGAATGAGAGTATGAGAAAAGCCAAGACAAAGGCCTGTGAGAGCAAACCCGTGAGGCATTCAAACTTTTTTGTGAGGATTAGTGAGGTTAAGAGAGCTTTGCTTTAAAAACAACCTTTACTTATATTCGTTTATAAAGAAACTCTTATGAGTTTGACTGACCTTGCACCGGTGCGGCCGAGTGAGATAACTTTTCTTTTGCAGGACTTTGAAGACGTTTTTCCTGAAGATAATCCGAAGGGATTGCCACCATTTCGTGGAATTGAGCACCAAATCGACTTTGTTCCAGGAGCTTCATTGCCAAACCGTCCAGCTTATAGGACCAATCCTGTGGAGACAAAGGAGCTTCAGAAACAAGTGAGCGAGCTCATGAAGAAAGGGCATATCAGAGAGAGTATGCGCCCTTGTGCTGTACCGGTTTTACTTGTGCCAAAGAAAGATGGAAGCTGGCGCATGTGTGTGGATTGCAGAGCCATCAATAACATCACTATAAAGTATCGCCATCCTATTCCTAGACTTGATGACATGCTTGATGAGTTACATGGTTCTAGCATCTTTTCTAAAATAGATCTTAAAAGTGGTTACCATCAAATTCGCATGAAAGAAGGAGATGAATGGAAAACTGCATTCAAAACAAAGCATGGTTTGTATGAATGGTTAGTAATGCCATTTGGGCTAACACTTTCATGAGGTTGATGAATCACGTTCTGAGAAGTTTCATTGGAGTCTTTGCTGTTGTTTACTTTGATGATATCTTAGTTTATCGCAAGAGTCTAGATGAACATGTTCTGCATTTGAAAAAGATTCTAAGTGTTCTTAGAAAGGAGAAACTGTTTGCCAATTTGAAGAAATGCACGTTTTGTACAGATAACCTGGTCTTTTTAGGTTTTGTTGTAAGTGCAGATGGCATAAAAGTGGATGAAGAAAAGGTCAAAGCGATCCGAGAATGGCCTAGTCCAAAGACGGTTGGAGATCTCGTGTGGATTCACTTGAGAAAAGAAAGGTTTCCAGCAGAAAGAAAGTTGAAACTTATGCCAAGAATTGATGGTCCATTCAAGATAGTCAAGAGGATCAATGACAATTCTTACCAACTCGATCTTCAAGGTAAGTACAACGTTAGTTCAAGCTTTAACGTTTCTGATCTAGTGCCTTTTGTCGCAGATGGTCCAGATTTGAGGGCAAATCCTTTTCAACAGAGGGGGGATGATGCGATCATGTAAAGCACAAAGGAGAATGAGCTTGTAGCTGAGCTTGAACCTGAACTAGAAGCCGTTGAAGACTTGGTAATGCCATCCGGACCTATGACTCGTGCAAGAGTTAAGAGACTTAATGAAAGAATTGGAGGATTACTAAATCAGATGATCACTCAGAAAGGAGAAGAAGTTAAAACCATTCTGGTTGTACTTACACAGCAGACTTCTGGAATTACAAAGCAGACTTCTGGAATTGCATGGCAGACTTGTGAATCAGCTATATAGTCAAGCTATATAGTCGACTACATATTCAAGCTACATTCATATATAGTCGACTACATATTCAAGCTACATTCGTCGAGTTATATAGTTGAGCTACATAGTCAAGATTCTGCCAAAGGAAGGAAAAGCAGTTGAAGAGTCTAGTTGATCAGAAGGAAGGGATCTGGACGTTTTCAAGAGTCATTATTAGTCTAAGAGTCATTCAAACACATCTTTAATTCTAGTCTAAGTCTTCCTAGTTTTTAGCTAAGTCTTTATCGATTTTAGCTATCATTAAACACATCTTTTCTTCTTTATATTCTTTGTAACTCATTTGAGGAAAACAACCATCTTTTTATCTTTTTATTTGAGAGTGATTCTCTTTTGTTCTTCGTGAACATTTCCGATCCTTGGTGTGTAATATCCATTGATCAAACCTTAGTCCGTCTTGGTGCGTCATATCCAATGGATTAAGTAGATTGTTTGGTGCGTCATATCCATTCAATCGACCTTGAATTCGTCTTAGTGTGTCATATCTAAGGGATTCATGTTTGGAAATATCAGAAGTCTTTTCGCAACTTCTGTGTGATTCTTTCGATCCATCTTACCTTGTTCTTTGAGGATTCGTTTCTCATAAGATCTAACGCCTATCCATCTATCCATCTATCCGAAATCCAACCGAAGAGTGTCGATTCTTGGGAGGATCGTATCATAAGACAACGCAGGGGATTCTTGATTGTAAGTAATCCATTATTTAATATTTATATTTATATATCTAATATTATACTGTACTAACACATAAACTACTTAAACAGTTTACATTGATGAAGGTGATCCTACATACACATGTAAACACTGTGGGGCTATTATGTGGTACAATGAACGTATAAATAGGAACAAGGCTGCACGCCATCCTACAATTACTCTATGTTGTTTACAAGGTCAAGTCATATTGCCCTTAATGAAGGATCCTACAGATTTGTTGAAGAAACTACTTACTGGAATTGATACATTGAGTAAGCATTTTCAAAAAAATATTAGGGGAACGAATATGGTTTTCTCATTGACTTCTCTTGGTGGAAAAGTTATCCGGTCTATTTTGAAAGGCAAGGGGCCACAAAATGTTCCATCTACACGGTGAGAACTATCATCTTATTGGGGGGATTAACACCAGATGATGGGAATGATCCAAAATTCTCTCAGCTGTATATTGTTGACACGAAGAATGAGGTAGAAAACAGAGTAAAAGCTTTGAGGTATACTTTTGGATTTTTAATATTTCAATTCTAACACAAATCAGTTAAACACTATTTTAATGCATACTTTCAACTGCAGCAAATCTGATGAAGATAGAATTCGAGAGAAGAATGAGACTTTGAAGAAGGAAATGATTGAAGCCATCGTTAAAATGTTAGATGCTGTGAATCCATATGTTCAAAAGTTCAGAACAGCCCGAGAAAGATTTGATACTAATCCAGAGAAAACATTTCACATGAGGATAGTTAGCGATCGTGCGTCTGATGGAATGACATATAATATTCCCACGGCATCTGAAGTTGCTGCACTCATTCCAGGTGATTTTCAATTAGGAATGGATAAGCGTGATATTATTCTTCAAATGAAAACTGGACGCCTTAGAAGAATTACTGAAATTCATCCTTCATATCTTGCATTTCAATATCCTCTTTTATTTCCATATGGTGAGGATGGTTTTAGAATTGGAATAAAAAAGGAGACACAGAAAAGACAAAGAAGGCCAAGAAGGGTTCTATATCTATGAGACAATTCTTTGCATTTCGTCTTCAGGAAAGAAAGAATGAGGGACAAACTATTCTATATTCTAGGCGACTGTTCCAACAGTTTTTGGTAGACGCATTTACAATGGTAGAATCTAATCGGCTACGATATCTATGGATGAATCAGAAATCTTTACGTTCTGATTCTTATGACTCTATCAAAGAGTCAGAAAATGCTGGTATAACTGATTTGAACGAACAAGGAAATCAGTTTTTGTTACCAGCTTCTTTTGTTGGTAGTCCTAGATACATGAAGAATAACTACCTTGATGCCATGGCTATATGTAAGCATTTCAGATTTTCAGATCTTTTCATCACGTTTACCTGCAACCCGAAGTGGCCAGAGATCACTAGGTGTCTTCAGGATCGCAACTTAAAACCCGAAGATAGACCAGATATTATATGCCGGATTTTTAAAATGAAACTCGATTCTTTGATGATTGATTTAACGAAGAAGCATCTTCTTGGCAAAACTGTTTCATGTATGTTACAAACCTTTCAATATTTTTATTTCGTATATTTTGTTTTACTTATTTGGGATTAACAATGTTATTACTTTATTTAACATGCAGCAATGTACACAATTGAGTTTCAGAAAAGAGGTCTACCACATGCTCACATTTTGCTTTTCATGGAAGCTTCATCAAAATTGCCTACAACTCAAGACATAGACAAGTACCAGACAAAAAAGAAGATCCTGAGCTGTACGAGGTAGTGAAGGACATGATGATTCATGGTCCTTGCGGCGCTGCTAATATGAACTCACCATGCATGGAGAATGGAAAATGTTCAAAGTTATACCCAAAGGACTATACAGAGAGAACTTTTATTAATAAAGAAGGTTTCCCAGTATATCGAAGACGTGAACAATCACAGAGATTTGTTGAGAAGAATGGTTTCAAGTGTGACAACAGATATGTTATACCCTACAACAGGAAACTATCTATCCGGTACGGAGCACATATTAATGTGGAATGGTGCAACCAATCTGGTTCTATTAAGTATTTATTTAAGTATATTACAAAAGGTCAGGATCGTGTAGCTGTTGTTGTTGAACCGCAACAGAAAGGCGTAGAAGGAAATCTTCCATCAAATACTAATGAAATTAAAGACTATTTTGACTGCAGGTTGTTAATTATAAGATTTCTAACATTAGTCGCCATTTAGTTTCTAATTTTGTTTGCTCATCTAATATTGTCTTTTTGGCTTTTTCAGATATGTTTCTGCTTGTGAGGCTACATGGAGACTTTTTAAATATCCTATTCATTATCGATCAACATCAGTGGAGAAGCTGACTTTGCATCTTCCTGGGAAACAGAACATTGTTTTTTGTAAAAAGGATAAAGTTCATAAGGTGGTAGGTCGCAAGCTCATAGAGAATACGATTTTCTTAGCTTGGTTTGCTTTGAATTTAGTTGATGCATTCGCTAAAACTAAACTTTATGTGCAAATCCCTAATTATTATACTTATGATAAGAAGCTGAAGAAGTTCATGTTGAGGCAAAAAAGATTCAGTGTTGGGAGAATTAATTATGCTCCCCGGAAGATTGAAGATGTTTACTATTTGCGTATTCTCCTTAATGTTGTAACTGGTCCTACCAGTTTTGATGACATTAAAACATACCAAGGAGTTCTGTATCCTGGCTACAAAGAGGCGTATGCCAGGGGTTTGTTAGAATCTGATTAGGAGTATATTGATGATTTAGTTAGGAGAAGTTTTGCCAGTTCCCCAAGCTTTCTTCGTCAGCTTTTCGTTGTCATGCTTATGTCAGATAGTTTAACTAATCCAGAGATTGTTTGGGATCATACTTGGGAAATTCTCTCGGAAGACATTGAATATAATCGAAGACGATATTTAGATAGGCCAGGTTCGGTTTTACATATAAGTATTTTTTTATTATTAAAATTCTATATAGTATACAATGTACTTTATAGATAATCGTGATGACATTTATTTTCTATTTTGTGTCTGATAGGCTTGTGCTTAAGTGATGAAGATAAAAAGAAATATGCACTTCAGGAGATTGAGAAGATAATGAAAAGTAATGGTAGTTCATTATCTTTTTACAATAATATGCCGAAGGACTTTAGAGATGATGGTTATGTCGGCAATGTTTTGATTTTTGATGAGACGAATTATAATCGGGAAGAATTGAAAGCAAGTCATAATGAAGACATTAAAAAGCTTACCGAAGAGCAAAATAATGTTTATGACGAGATAATTGGAGCTGTGTTACGGAAAGAAGGTGGAGGTTTCTTCGTTTATGGTTTTGGTGGTACTGGGAAGACATTTCTTTGGAGAATTTTTTCTGCCGCAATCCGATATAGAGGTGATATTGTTCTTAATGTTGCATCCAGTGGTATCACATCTCTTTTGTTACCTGGTGGTAGAACAGCTCACAGTAGATTTGGAATACCTATAAACCCTGATGATTTTTCAACATGCCATATGACACATGGAACTGATCTAACTGAGTTAGTGAAGAAGGCAGATCTAATCATTTGGGACGAAGCACCTATGATGAGCAAGCACTGTTTTGAGTCTTTAGATCGTAGCCTAAAAGATCTCTTTCCCAATAAATCTAAAAAGCTGTTTGCTGAGAAAGTTGTTGTTTTTGGAGGTGACTTTAGACAGGTACTCCCTGTAATACCTGGAGCTTCTAGAGCTGAGATAGTTATGGCTTCACTAAATGAATCTTATATTTGGGATAACTGCAAAGTGTTGAAACTCACCAAGAACATGCGACTTCTTTCCAACAATCTGTCTGCAAAGGAGGCAAAGGAGCTTGAAGATTTTTCTAATTGGATATTGGCCGTTGGAGATGGTAAGATTGCTAAACCAAATGATGGTGAGGCTTTAATAGAAATTCCAGAAGAATTTCTTATTACTGACTCAGACGAACCAATTGAAGCTATCAGCAAAGAAGAATATGGAGATACATCTTCCTTACAAGAGGGTAATGATCCTAAGTTTTTCCAGGAAAGAGCTATTCTATGTCCTACGAATGATGATGTTAATAGGATTAATGATCATATGCTGGATAAACTAAAAGGTATGTTCTTTGGTTAAATTTCATCTATTCTTCAAGTTTTAGTAATTTCAATTAATATTTGTTTCTTAGTCAATTTTTTAAATATAACAGGAGAGGAAAGGATTTACCTTAGTGCTGATTCTATTGATCCTTCCGATCGCAACTCAGTTAATGATGAAGCTCTAGGACCTGAATTTTTAAATTAAATCAAGGCATCTGGATTACCCAACCATAGTTTAAGACTAAAGATTGGTTGTCCAGTTATGTTGTTAAGGAACATTGACCCCATGGGAGGGTAAATGAATGGTACTAGACTTCAAATTACTCAAATGGCATATTTTATGGTGGAGGCTAGAGTTATAACCGGTGAAAAGGTTGGAGTTAAAGTTTTAATACCTAGATTGTTGATAACACCATCAGATCTTCGACTACCTTTCAAGATGCGTAGAAGACAGTTACCACTTTCTGTTGCTTTTGCGATGACAATCAATAAGAGTCAAGGTCAATCACTATCTCAGGTTGGTCTCTTTTTACCTAGACCTGTCTTTTCACACAGACAATTTCTAGAGTTACATCAAAGAGAGGATTGAAAGTTCTAATCGTTGACAAAGAAGGGAAGCCACAGAAGGAAACTGTGAACGTTGTGTTCAAAGAAATTTTCCAAAAGCTCAACAACCAGGGAAATATATAAATTGGTATATGTAGATCTACATTTTTCCCTTTTCCTGTTTTTTTATATATATATATAAAACTTATTTCCATTTTTTTGTATTCACCATTTTTAGAAGTTGTTCTCTTTTTTTTATATACATGGACATTTCAGCATTACAACTATAAATCAAAAAAAAAAATATATGGCAAGATCCCATTCCACAATTTTTTAAAAAATTTATGATTTTTATGATTTTATGGAAGAACTTACGGATATTGAGAAAGTCAAGTTTCCAGAAAAAATGGTAATTTATTTTTACGAAATTGTAAAATACAAAGATTTAGTTTCTTATTCTTTGACAATTTCCAAAGTGGAATTAGGTCTTTTGGAAACCATATCAAATTTTAATGCAAGGTATAGATATGATTAGGTCGCATTTAAGTTGACCATTTATAAATTTAAAAAACAAAACTCTGAAAATGGAAATTGATTTTTATGAAAATTTAAAATTTATTACCACTACGCGTGAATATAGGTAATCGTATGAGTTTAGATAAAAGATTTGATGTGATTGTTAATTAATTCTAACCAAATCTTTGTTCGACATTTACTTCGGTTTATTTAAACACCATCTTATCGATTTTTACTCACATTACTAACCACAACAGAAAAAAAGGAACGGAAGAGGCCATTCACTTTAACAATATGGTTGACCTAGATTGCCTCAAGAAACTTGATACCTCTAAGCTTGGATGGAGAATCGTTGTGAAGATTCAAAAGTTATGGAAGATGGTTACGTTTGCTGGTAATGATATCGAGATGGTCTTGTGTGACTATAAGGTTAGTATTTTTTTATGAAACTTAAATTCTTTTGTGTTGATATTCTCTGGAACTTATTTATGGAACTTAAATTCTATAGTTAAATTTTTAATTTTTTTTTTATCCTGGAAATGGGCATGCAAATATCGGCCACCGTAAGATCGAATTTACTGAATGTTTATGAACTTAGTCTGAGAGAAGGTGATTGGGTGGAAATCTGGGGATTAAAATTACTCGAAGCATCTGGATCTCTTCGAACTACTTCTAATGAGTATCGAATTGAGTTTTGTTCTTTGACTGTTGTGAGACCTGCTAGGCCTAGATCGAACGATCTCTTTCTCAACTGTGCAAATTTTATCAATATCGCTACTCGGTCCTTTGATCATGATTTTCTAATCAGTATGTTTCTTTATGTAATTTTTTTTTAAATATAACTATTTGTTACAATTAGTTAAACCTTTTATTTTTTAACAAATAATTAGAAACTTAAACTTTTTACATATTAGATGTAATGGGATCTGTGAGAGTTATGGGAGAGTTTCGCGATGTGTCCAACGATCATTACGAAGAAGATCTTGCTTCTGTTCGTTTCGAACTTATGAACTCAAGGTACTTATCTACAAATCTTAGTTTACGTGTAAATGTTTTTTTTATATATTTTTGATATTTTCTGCTATATACATTCAGGAGAGACTTTGTTATTGTCTGTATTGTCCGTGGTAAGCTTGCTATGGATATTCGTGATGGATACATTTGGGTTCTAAACAAGCCTGTTGTATGTGTTCTTCGTTTATGGAAAGCTACTGACGGTCAAGGTAATATTTTATCATTATTAGAAAATTATTTGGACTTAAAACTTTCAGTATATAGCTTGAATGTTTGTAGTGAGTAATATCTATGTTATTATTTGTATAGGAGAAGACGAAGACTCTATTGTTCTTGATCCATAGATGGTTGCTCGGATTTCATGTATGACCCAGTTGATCCTCATGTTGAAGAGTTTAAGTCCGAGTGAGTATATTTCTTGATAAAATTCAACTTGCACTTTGTTATCATTTTATAAAATAACTAAACATGTTTATATTTTACAATAATACTCCAGGTTTATGAATGTGCAATGTGTGTGAATCCAGAGTGGAATCGGAAGAACACAGATTTTTAAAACCTTCTTTATCTCTAAGTTATTATCTTATCAGGAACTTATCACTTTGGGAATATTTTGATGTTTAATATCCTGCAGTGTTGAACTATTTACATTTCTGTTTTTAAGAACAATATTGTATGTTATGTTCGTTTGACTTTTTTATATTCCAGTTTTATTTATTATATCTTATCTTAATGTTGATTATAATTTATATTGTTAATATATTCTGTTTAAATTTGTGAATGTTTGAGATTTAAAAAACTTAAATATTTGTATAATATTTGTATGCCTAATATTTCAGAACTGTTTTTAGATAACCGATAATTATGGTAAAGAATATATACTGTCTTTTTATTTAAGTTGTTATAATCTGTTTATTAGGTTTTGTATTATAGTTATCTGTTAAGATGTTTTTTGTTAGTGATTTATTTATTAGTATAAATGATACTTTTAAAATGTTTATTTCTGCAATAATATATTCTCACGAGATATTCACTGGAAAATCGTAATTAAACAGTTTAGAAAAGCACAGTTATATTATAAATTAAAAATATAATATCTACAATTTGCGTGATAAAATATTTTTAAAAATAGAATAAAACAACTGAATTCGAACCCAATAGTTATGTGTGGGTTTAAATAAGTTGGACATTTTAAGTCAACCCAATTCGAACCCAATAGTACGGTGAAGGTACTTTTAATAAGCCAAATGAATTCGTTCCCAATAGTACGGTGAAGGTACTTTTAAGTCAACTGAATCCGAACCCAATATTACCGTCAAGGTACTTTTTATGATTTTTACAAAAGTACTTTGTCTGCGCTCACGCGCGGGCGCTGACTCTAGTATCTAGTTAAAAAAAAGAGAGAGAAGAGAACATAAAATACAAGTTCATCAACCAAAAGACAAATGTTCATTCCAGCTGATCTACACCACTCTTCTTCTTTTGTTTTTTTCGGTTAAAAACCTCTTCTTCTTTTGTTGGTTATTGGATTACACACAAACTTGGACGAAGGCTTCATCTTCTTCACCAATACTAGTTCCGCCGATCTTTTTCTTAGTTGATTTTCTACTATTTCTGATGAGATTCCATCAATCAGTCCCATAATCGAGCTTAGAGAGGAGATGCGCTTATCATCACTAGCAAATATCTCATCGAGTCCTACCACAGAAGACAGCGACGGTGTAAACCGAAACACATCTCGCTTTGCATCGGACCACCCTAGAGCCGAACCCATGACTACCCACTTGTTAGCACTAAAGTCGTACACATGCACCACTCGGTCGTAACGGCTGTGTTCCCTCAACACTAAACGCCTGCCGTCATAAGCCGAGAAAAAGAATGTCTTTGAGTTGTGATCCTGACCTTTACTTTGGACAGCGAAACGCAACCTCCCCTGCAACGGCGCCAAAAGCTTGATGGGGTCTAAATAGTCGTCCGAGATTGGAGGATTTCTTTGGGGACTCGTCGAGCTTTGAATTTGTAGGACCCTAAGCTGCAAGTGCACAGCGTGCGTTGTAGTACTTAGGGTATCGATCCACAGAGAGGAGGTCAACTGCAAAACAGAAGAATCAGGGTAACCAAAGACGCATGGAACTGGGGTTTTGGGGTAAGTGTCACGGTTTTTGCAGTAAGTAAAGAAAAGAAAGCAATATCACGCCTTATATAGAGAAGGTTGTCAATCTCTTCTATAACCAACGGGAAAAGGAAAATAAACTTTAAGACTTGTAAAAAGGAAATCAGGTAAGCAATGCAGGAAAAGTAAATATTGAAGTGCGTAAATCTCAATGTAAAAGCAGATGGGGCGAACACGTTGGGAATCTCCTCGGGAAATCTATGGGGTTCTAACTAGAAATCAAACATACGAAAGTTAAGGAAACAAGACTAGGCGATTTTTCCTAAACTGATTCATTGGTTTTAACAACCTAACTCTATCAAGCAAGGTCGATCTGTGAACATCTATTTCGCAGGTATACTGTTGTATCCTGCGTCCTAGACGAACACGCAATAAGATCGGGACGATAAACATTCAGACATCTTTTAAAGGATGCTCTCTACCCTATTTTGGTCTAGATCTGAGATTCAGGACGTTCGTCGCTCTCAAGACCATGCGATCAGAATATAGTTCATGACGCTAGACTCATGCAATAAGAATGAA
Source organism: Alliaria petiolata (assembly GCA_020283515.1). Taxonomy (NCBI): domain Eukaryota; kingdom Viridiplantae; phylum Streptophyta; class Magnoliopsida; order Brassicales; family Brassicaceae; genus Alliaria; species Alliaria petiolata. The sequence continues at coordinate 37,742,430 of JAHZTW010000001.1, forward strand.
TATGGTGAGAAAGAAAACCCTAATCTTCGGCCTAAAAAATCGGTTCAACAACAGTTAATGAAATTTCCCATAGATCCCCTTAAAGAACACCCAACAAAAATGAACTACTCAGACATGAAAGAAGAAGTAGAAAACGTGATTGATGAATGCATAACTTGTATAAATCGAATAGAAAGAAAGAGGGTTCAAGAACAAATCAATCTCCCTCAAAGAACAAGGTGGAAACCACGAATCAGAGATTCACAGCCGCCAAAGAGAATTTTGTAACTTAGAGTATTTGTAATGAAAGCTGATATCCTCCTAGAAAAACCCTAAACGACGAGTATATATAGGTCTTCAAGTGCCCCAGGTCGTAGATTAGGTCTTGACTTGCATAAGACGGCTGCGGGTTTTAGTTGGTCTTCAAATGGGCTCGAGAATCTGTGAGAGGCCTGGCCGCGCGAGCGACTGGCCGTGGCACGGCCACTGGTCGTCTGGTTTGGCCGTGGCGCGGCCAGCTCGTCCTTCTGGGTGCTTGACCGACCTTCTTGCTTCTTCCATAACTTGAGATCCAACCGTGGGATTGTTCTCAAACTACTTCAAGGTGAAAGACAACCGATAAGGCTACCTTGTCTCCAAATATGAGCTTGATCTCGTGGTGGGAAGGCCTTCATTTGATGTTGAACTTCTGTCCTCAAGCACTGTTTCCGGGATTGTCCATTTTGCTCCAAAATATGCGTCTTTTGCTAAGTTTACCTGAAAATAATCCTGAACAACCAAATACTCGAAATCTAGTGTTTATGCATTAAAACCTTAGTGAAATGCTTATTAAAGCACTCACTTATGATAGTAAAAACGGATAAAATATGCATGTTATCACAATGTCACCGTTCCTACTGACTTTGTCGTCTTGGAGATGGATGAGGAGGATGAAAATCTCCTTGTATTGGGAAGGCAATTCTTGGACACTGCAGGAGCCTTGATTGACGTGAAGCACAGAAAAATCTCCCTGCGCTTGGGCAAGGGTGCGAGGTTCAAGTTTACTACTAAGGATGGCATGAGAAAGCCAACGATCAATGGTCAAGTTTTTCAAGTGAGCATCACGGAGCGGCTGAAACCAGAAGAGGACGAGGATGTCTTCGTAAAAAAAAAGGGTCATGTTGAGAAGGAAGATAGCACGGAAGCCAACTCGTTGAGAAAAAAGGAGCAAACTGTTACCTTGGTCGGCAAGGATGCGTTTGGAATGGGTACTTGTTTCTCAGTTTCAACAAGGGAAACAGTTCGCCTTGGAGACGAGATTAAGGCTGAAGAAGAACCTTATGGAGAGGCTTTGCTAGCCCTGTTCAGTTGTAAGGAGGAAGAAAGTCACCTGGAGATAGCACCAAGGTAAAGAAAAGGGAAGAGGAACATCCTTAAGGTTCTCTTCGTGACCGATAAGAAGGGAACCAGCTATGGTGAGCTCCAACCTGAGAGCGTCCTTAGTTTGCATCCAATGGAACTCAAGGACGACTCCATACTCTGCAAGGTCAAAAGAAATGGGGGTGCAAAACCGTTTGCAAAAGCAAGATTTCTACTTCCACCAGGGTTGATTGGAAGGGACAAGGGTAAGGTAATGGAAACGATGAACACGACCTACACCATGGAGATCCAGCCAGGGATAAGCTCCACCAAGTCCCTTTCCACTCCGACCATCCGAGCTCCACGCTAAAGGGAGTAAGAAAAGTCGAGCTAAACGACGTTAAACAAAAGCGCACTTGGGAGGCAATCCCATGACTATCTTTGTACATATTCTTTTTCTATTTTATGCTTTTATGTTTTTGTTTATAAGAAAGAGGAGATGGGAACCAGGGATCATGATCTTGGACCTACCAAAGACAAGGAAAGGAGAGCAGATGAAATAGATCGAGTGATGGATCGATCAGATTTCTCGATCTCTGTCCAGAGATCGATGAGACGATCGACCAAGCCACTCGATCTAGACGAGATCGGGTAAGACGATCGAGTGAATCAGTCGATTTTGAAAGGATGACCCACCCATGCGCTAAGTTTGAAATACGAGAGGGATGTGGATCGACTGGTCTCACTCGATCGTCGAACTCAGAATGATGGTAAGATCGATCAAACTTCTCGATCTCTATGCAGAGATCGATTAGACGATCGATCGATACACTCGATCTCGGCCAGAACGACCTCACGATCGATCAAGTAGCTCGATCCAAGGAGCATGACCATAGCATGAGGAATCCTGAAACAAGGAGGACACTCGATCTACGGCTCGATCTGAATCAGATTGAGCCTCCAATCGACCAAACCATGCGATCTTGGGCAAACTGGGCATGAGATCGAGGTCAAGATCGACCAATTTGACTCGATCTCATGCCGAGGTAAGTTTTCCAGTTTCCTTCTTTTTCTCTTTCCCTCTCATTTTGAATTTGAATTCCGGTCAAAGCTGACACCTTTGACCTTGGTGGTTGAGCTTTGACCACAATTCACGAGATCTCTTGCATGCTTAGCTACAAAGTTTTTTTTTCCTCTTTATAAAACCTTGCCTCCACACCATTTTCCTTTATGCTTTGAAAACCTTTTCCCATTAAGAGATAGAGAGTGCGAAATTCGGTCTTGCCAGAAGAATTTCTTTCATTTTCTTTCCTCCTGCATCAAGGTTTTATAAGGTATTTCCATATTGCTTTAAATCTTTTTGAAATCCCTAATTAATAGGATTGTGGAGGAAGGATTTACGGATTGAGTTTTGATTTTCCATGGAAATATCTAAGTTTGGGGGATAAATCAGAAAAAATTTCATATCTAGAAAGAGGACTCCCCTGGACCTAGAGATGTTTTCTAATGTAATCCCAAAAATTTTGGAATTATTGCATAGGGTTGGGAAACTTATCCCCCCTTTGTTTACCTTAATCCTATCCTCATTCTTTTTCCAAGCTTTTGCATTTCAGGAACAATGGCGTCAAGGAGGTTTGAATATTCACCACAAGCAGGACTATTAGTGTGGACTGAAGAGGAGAGAAGAGCCCGCATGAAACTCGCGAATAGGAGCTTTGAGCCTACAAGGTTCGCGAGCCGACCCTTCTTGCAAGAGATCGGTTTGCTTGACTCTTTTGATAAGCTGCTCGGGAACATGGAGCTCCGCTTTTTGGCGACTTTGGATTGTCCTACCTACCCGGAGGTGACATTACACTTCCTATCCACGGTAGAGTTCTCCTACGACAATCCAAGCTCGCCAACACCGTCCACGGGACGGTTGAGGTTCAAGGTCCGGAGAAACGTCTTTGACCTGACCACCGAGGACATATGTGACGTGTACCAGTTCAATGCCGAGGCTCCTTTAGTCGAGTTTCCCCAGTTTGAGTCGGCGAGCACGCTGTCGAACTTGATTGGTGAAGGCGCCTTCGAGAGTAGCAAGTCCAAGATAGAAAGGGTTAGGAATCCTCTGCTATGGTACGTGCTGAAGCTCCTTGCCAACACAATCTCGGGGAAGACCTCAAACTCAACCGTGGAGAATAGCGAGCTCAGCTTCCTCCACCAAGGCTTGAAGGAAATTTTGTGTGACGAGGGGTGGATCGGGGGTTATGAGGAAGACCCCGTGGATGAAAACTTCGGCGATGACGTCAATTATGGATGCATCCTAGCTGCCTCGTTGGTCAAGTACAAGAAATGGATCCGAAGAGCAACCTCATGCCCCATCTCCATAGGAGGATTTCTAACTCCTCTCTTTGAGAAGGCGGGAGTAGAGCATACATTTTTCCAACCATGCCCAGAGAGAACCTATATGGACCACAACTACATGCTTGGACTGGAGTTCTTCGGACCGCCACCTGCCCCAAACACATTCGCCAACTACTTTAGGAATAAGCAAAAACGAGGGCAAGGTCTACATCCTCCCGAGTCCGAACAGCGTGCTAATAGACTGCCTCGAGGGACTCGAGTTCTTACCACCGGATGAGGCATGCTACTTGGCATTTGGAAACACGGCTACGATTCCAATCTCCATAGACTCATCCTCACCAACCTCGTCCTCCTCCTCGCCAGACTAAGGTACCAAACAACAACCATTGTAAATACCATGCATCTTTTATTTTTGCTTTGGATTTTGGTGTCCTCTTGGACTTGTGTGACACCGAGACGGTGTCATTCAAGTTTGGGAGAGAGTGTGCGCTTTGACATGTTTTATTTGGATCTTATTTTTTTTGGCATCTTTGAGTCCTCATGCATTCATCTAAATTGAATAGAAAAATAAAAATAAAAATAAAAAAAAAAATTAGAAAGAATTCAAAAATTTCAAAAACATTCATGTAGCTTGCATTTGCATTGTAGAATATTTTAGGATCGAGTCTAGAATTTTTATCATTTAGGATTGCATTCATATGCATTGGGAGCAATGATGAGCTAATCCAAGTAGGTTAACTTTTGTGATCAATTCAACACCCTAGTTAGTAGTTCTTTGATGCTTGTGAATAGATTTGAAAGTAAGGAAGAACCATGCTTGGACCAACTCATTTGTCACTAGTATTTGGTTGAAATGGGTCTTGAAATTGATAGCCAACTCTACTCACTTAAACCGAATTTTGACATTTAATTATCATGCTTGCATTGAAAGTAAATTCATGGATTAAAATACTTGAGCTTTCTTATCCGCTTTGCCCCCCCCCCCCCTTTTGCTAGCTCAAGTCGCACCCCTACCATAACCAACCTCCTTTGAAGCCAATTGTTCTTGTGTGATTGTTTGTGAGGCATTTATTTCGAGTGAACCTAGCATAAAGTGTTAGGTTTGGGACGACAAGTATAGGCTTTCATGTAGATTCTAGCCTTGCATTTTGGGGCTAGCCTTAGGCTTAGGATTTGGGGATTTGTTTGCCGGGGTACTATATGATGTTTGGTGGAAAAGTGTGAAAAAAAAAAGAAGTGATAAACAAGGGACTTGGTGAAAATAAGGGGAAGCATGTTTTGAAATGGAGAGTCTCGGGTTTTGAAAGGAATAGCTCTAAGTAAATAAAAACAATTTTGCTAGGTGCTCTTAAGAAATCAAAAGAGCCGAAAAGGGCCAAAGAAAAAAATATACAAGGCTGCCTAGAGACCAAAGAAGAGCTAAGTTGATGAGAATAGACTACTCCATTCGCCAAAAATGATGGTTTAAAAGGTCCCCCTTAGAGCCTTAAAAAGGAGAAAATGTGTTTGAAATTCAAAGGGTTTAGCAAGGCACAAAGAGCCTTGGGAAAAAGAGTAGATTCTAGAGGGATGAGTGAGCTAAAAAAATGAATGAGAAGGGTATAGGATCATTGATAGCATTTCGGGTAGATGAGGATCTATGCTTGTATGCATCACTTGTTTCTTACCTTTAGCATTATGCATATGGTTCAATCTTTCTTGAGTGTTACCCTTACTTAAATGCAAAGCCGGATGAATTGAGATCATTTTCATCTCAAAACCCAGTCCCTTAGCCAAATGAATTTACTTTCCTTGCAATGTCATGATTCACGGTTTCACACTTAATGAATGTTAAAGAGTTGGTTTGATAGGGAGACTTGTTTTGATTGAATCCTAGGTACATTTGAATGTTGAGATGGGCATGGCTAACACTTTTGGAGTAGGATAGATTCACATGCATTTTAGAATTAAGAAATAGGATGTTGAGTTGATCATTATTGTTAGCAACCTTGGATATTGAGCTCCCACTTTTAAAGCTCTTTCCCTTGCTTGGATTTTGTTTGCTTGAGGGCAAGCAAAAAACATGTTTGGGGGAGTTGATGTATTCATATATTTCATACATTTAGCTTGCATTTAGGACATAAATTGCATACATATTGCATTCATACTTAGGGAAATTGTAGTTTTTGTTCGATTTTAGGTCCTAAGGCATTTTGCATTAGCATTTGCGTGTTTCTTGCATTCTTGCATCATATTCAGGTTGTTTTGGATACACCGGAGTTTTGGAGAGTGCGTGGACATGCTGAGGATCAAAATGGAGTTTATGGACACTTGGGAGAACTCGTGCATCAAGCAAAGGAACCGAGATCGAGCCAAGGATCGAGTCAGGCAGGTCGATCTTGAGAAGATTGACCACTAGATCGAGTCACTAGGCCAATTCGAGGAAGAAGATCGAGGTCAGAGATCGACCAAGATGATCGAGCACGAGCACAGACGTGGAAGAAGAACGAGAGCTAGATCGAGCTCAAGACTCGATCATCCAAAGATCGAGTAGGCGATCGACAGAAGCACCCGATCTCCCCGATTGGAACGACTAGGNAAAGTATGTTGTAAGACTTAGGGGTCGTGCCACAAAGATTGATAGTTGCACTATAAGTTTCATCGGAAAGAACTAAGCTAGCACGAAATAAAAGATGGTTTTTGTTGTTGTAACTGAAACAAAAACAATAAATGTGATGACAGACCAATAAAAAAAATGTTGGGTGTTAGGAAATCCTTGGGGGTTCACGGTTTAAAATATTTATAATTCTAACGCTTGAGGCAATCATAGATCTTTTCATCCTAGAGCTCAAAACACTACGATTCGATAATACCACTCCCATAGCTTAAACCCGATGAATAATTCTTATGATTCGCATCACCCAAAATCTTAAGCTTTCGAACATTTTTCTTTATTGTACTTTCATAGAAAATAATAGAAAAATGAAGAGATGAAGATCAAATGGATGTGGAAATTGTTGTTTTTCAAAATGAATGAGAGAGACACATATATCTCTTTGAAAAACCAAAACTGTTTTTGGTCATAGTGGAGACTTAAACCTTGTATTAATTATGGCATTAACCATATAATTAATCACAAAATCGAAGAGAGAAATTTTCAACTTCTTGACCAAAATTAATTCTCTATGAGAATTATTTATTTTTTGACCAAAGTTAATTTTTCATTTGATTAGGAAAATTATTCATTTTTTGATCAAATATAAATTTATGCAGTGGTCAATTACACAAATAAATATTTGATGCAAAAATATTGGTTATTGGACCAAGGCCAATCTACCCTGAACCCACACCTAAACCCAAACCCGAGCCCGAGCCACTCCTGACTTGTCTCGGTGCGTGTGCATGTGGTTTAGCATGAATTCACTCTTCTTTACAATTGTCCTAAGGTCTTTAACCTTATTAGGAGTTCTCCACAATATTCACTAGTCCATTTTATGCCTTTTAAGCAACAAACTTAGGACAAACATTTCTCATTCAAACAAACTCCAATTCGACATACACTCCATTATAGTGTTCGCGACGATGAATCTATGGCGCTCATAATCTGGCTATTTACTCATAAATATGTCAGAAAGTTGCCTAGAAGTATACCGGCGAAACATGTCTTAAAATTGAGTTCCAACAAAATTTTGAGAAGAATGAAAAAATAAAACATAGCTAATATAGCTTCTCCGTGAAATTGCAATGTATAAATGTCCCTCTTATATATATCATTAGTTATTTATTCATATATCCGATGATATACCTATCATAAATCTAGTGTGTAATTAAAGAAATATGCAAGAAAGCTAATTGTATCATTTGCTATTGCATCACAAATGTTCTTGGCATATATTAAGAATTGATTCCAATTGGGCGCATTGGACTGTCCTACAAAATCTTGCCTACCAAATCAACAAATTTGGATATCAAAATTATAACTATCATTAGGGTATGAACCACAAACTATCCAAGACTTGATAGTCATAGTACAGAGAAACACAATGGAGATCAACTAGAGATTCTTGCAAAGACAGGCAACACAACTAATAATTGATTATGATCCAATATTGTTTCTAAATCTTACGCTTTCTTTTAAATCAAAGCAATTTGTATCATCACTTAAGATCACCGAGAGGATTGTAATTTCAATCACTAAGATACCACAGAGATAAACATAATATAGAACCAGAGTATTATACCAACAATCATATAAAAGTATACAAAATTTTAAATGACTGATTTATTAGTCCATTCTACTGGTGAACAGTGTCTAGATAGAAACTTGAAATTTAACAAAATCACATACACTATATTCTTCAAATATTCAAAATAAAACAAAAAGCAAATTTTTATTTTGTGATACCATGTCAGGTCTTCAAACGCTTGTCAAATGCTTGTCAGAAAATTGTTCTGATCTAGATTCATAGATTCGTTTGGTCCGTCAAGATCTGGACACCACATTCAGTAATGTCAATGTCCTGCGATGTGCTGCTGAATTCCAACAATATCTCACTGTCCAGTCTGTTAACCGAACTAAAGTGACATATATATAGATGTTCCGTCTGGAGAATGGGGATATTCTCCTGAAGTGTTATTTCCCAAATAAACAAACCGTTCTTGCGTTGAAGACACAATAAGTCAACAAATTCTAACATCTTCTGTTTAGGGGAAATGACAACGCAAATCCTAAATTGGAAGGTCTCTGAAGGAATGGTCAATGAATTTCCAATTGCTCGGTGATCGAACTCCGCTGGTATATTTCTTCCGGGTATAAATGCCCCCAGTGATTGCTGGGTAATGACTCTCCGTGCTTCTTGACATAATTCGAAGCAGTTCCAGAAAAAGAGACTCACAACTGAAAAACCAATAGAAAAAGAGACTCACAACTGAAAAACCAATAGAGAAAGATGTTACTGTCTCCAATGATTCACAATTGCTTACCTTTAGTATTCTGAGCGAATGAGGGAGCTCTGGCAGTGATGCAAGTTTTGGACTGTCAAATATATAAAGCTCTTCTAACAAATGAAGATCTTTGATGCAATCTGAAATTCTCTCAATATCGACCCCTATTCGCTGTAGATAATATTCTTCCAAAACTTGATGTGGATTAGCACTGCCAAATATATGGAGAATTTGAAGGCGAGACCAAAACCTTACTGATTCAAGCAAATCTTCTAGCATTGTGTCTGGGATTGTTAGTTTTGTGATGTTGGTGAAAAAATGAGGAATTGTTTTTAATTGCCAGCATCCCACCATCTCGACTCTTACAAGAGATGCCAAGCCTAAGTGAGTCGAAACAACTTGTAGATTTGTACAGTAATCCATCCGCAACCACTTTAGTTTATGAAGGTTTCCAATAGAGGAAGGAATCTCTACTAAACTAGAGCAACCACTCAGAGCCAACTCTTCGAGATTTGTAGCATTCGAAAGATCTGGGAGTTCTTTCAAATTCATGGACAATACCAAATCTATCTTCTTGAGATTTGTAAGGGGCTGAAAGTGAAAAAAATACAATAGAGGAAGATTATCAACACATGATGAGAAAGTACATGGTTCAAAAGTTTTATTGGTTAGTAGATTTTTATAAATTTAAAAATTCAAAAACAATAGTGTGTTATTGAATTGTTATTTTAAAATCTTTTGTCAGAAACTCAAAATCATGTGTTAATTATGTTAATAATTCCTAAAAATCACTTGAAATCAGGTGTTATTATCTTACATATTTCTCATTGGAGTTTGATAAGTAATTTGGTTTTATACTTAAATTTTAACATATTTATAAATGTTTATAAGTTAAAAATACAAAGCCCAAATCAAATCCGTGGATAGACTTGTTATTTTAAGATCCACGTGGATGATTTAAAATCCATAAACATTATTTCTAAATTCTACATATAATTTTTAAAGTGTTGTTTTAGTGAATAACTAAAAAAAAAATTAAGAGAGTAACCAAAATGTTAAAGAGAGATAGAAAGAGGTAGAGAGAGAAAATTGTTAGATTGTAAGTTTTGTTTTTTGTGTGGTTATTGAGCAAAAAATCTCATTTTTAAATCAACTAAAATTCATAAAGCAATAAAGCACCCAAAAAACTATTTAAAGTAAACAAATATAAATACCAACTTGGATTCCTTCCCGAAGCTTCTCAAGCTTGTTATCTCCCAACTTGAGTTCAACAAGATATTCCGGTCTGAATGTACAAGGAAGACATGTTCCTGGGTAAACCTCCCAATGTAATAACCTTAGACGAGGTGGAAAGTCCATGTCATCGGGTACATCCACTCTGACATTTGTACCATGTCTTGTCTCGTAGACTTTGGAATATCGAAGATTGCGCATTCTTTTAAAAGCTCGAGCACTTATATATACAACATTTGGGATTGTTGATATATCAAAAGATATACCTATCACACTTCCACTACCCTAAATAACTTTCAAAACAAAAGAAAATGTTAGCACCACATGTAAGATACTCGAGTCTTTGTCAAATGACATGGTTTAACAAATACATTAAAAGAAAAAAAGAACTTACTGAATCATTTTCCAGGGCATCATAAATCTCATTAGTATCAATTAGGAGTTGGCGTTTCCCAGAATCTTGTGTTTGAATTGCTTTACCCACTTGTTGTAGTAAACTGTGCATTACTATTTTTCCTTCAATGGATTTTTGTATGAGAGATTTATAGGCCAGGTTTTTCAAACCAAGTCTGACATCCAAGTTACTGTCACCGAACATTGCTTTCAGCAGATCACCGTCTCGGTAATTGAAGAAGCAAGAAATGAGGAGAAATAGAAATTGATCGTCTTTATGTAAACTGTCATATCCAACTCTAAGTACTCCCTCAGTATCTCGATGAGGGCTATTTTCTAGCCTATGCAATATAGGCTTCACTGACGGTGTCATGATGCCGCCGACTTTTTCAGCTTCGCTGGGTCGGGGCGTCACAATACCTTCCCAATCATCCTTGCTTTTTCTGCGTAAAGATGAACCCATGACACGGAGACCCAACGGAAGGTTGCTGCAAAACTTCATTACTCTCTAGACAAGCTTTTCAAAACCATATGGCGCAAAGCTCTGTTTAAAAGCAAATCTAAAAAAAAGATCTTACGAGCTTCTTCGTTAGTTGGAAAACCCACATGGTATGTATTGTTATTGTTGATATCATGTTGCTCCAAAAGCTCTTGATCTTCTGTAATTACGATAATCCTGCTTCCACAACCAAACCAGTTGGTTTCATTTGCCAAAGATTCAAGTTGCTTCAGATCGTCTACATCATCAAGGATGATAAGAACTTTTTGGTCACATAGCCTTTCCGATATAGCACCTAAATGGTATATCCTCATACCATTTTGGTTTAAGATATTTGAAAGAAGTTTTTTTTTGTAATAGCAGCTTGATGCAGCGCATCATATGATTAATGGGCCTTACGACGAACACGACATGAGCTTTTACGTGTCCTCTATTTCCTTTATCGTTTGGGTTTTACTTTTAGGATATTTTCTATATTGTTTTGGTTTTACTTTTATTAATCTTTTTGATAAAGATATAGAATATTTGGGTTGATCTATACGGAAGCTATAAATAGCTATCGTAAGGCTTTTGTAAACACACTTTTGATTTTGACTTTGAATAATATTAAGAGCTTTTACAAGCACTGCGAAGAGTATTCGCTTATCTTCTTGAATTAGCAATCTTACAATTTCTAGGTCAAGAAACTGAGCTTTAAGATCACGTCTTTCCGGAATTATGATCTTCGAGTTTGGCTTAGCTTCCGCCTCTCTATCAGTTGGTATCAGAATCAGTACGTTCCTGAAGAGTGTTGAGTTCTCTTTCCGATGCCTCCGAAAAAGACCAACGCTAACTCCGGTGAACCCCAAGACCCCTCGGCCGAATAGGTTGCTTTGCGTACTGCACTCCTAGCGATACAGGAGACTATCCAATCAACAATTCAAACATCAATTCAAGAGATGGGTGAGATGTTGGTGACCCGATTGGGTGATCGTATTCAACACCGCGACGACGCGCGCGTTGATGATGCTAACCTTTTTGCAGATCGTCGAGCCGAAACAGATGATGAAGAGGATGAAAACCACCGCCAGCTACGTCGCTATGATGATGCACGCGACAATCGTTGGGAAGGTAGTTTTCGGATTGATATTCTCGAGTTTCATGGGGGGATCGGAGGTAATGATCTCCTTGATTGGGTGGTTTCTGTCGAAGAGATACTCGGCTTCAAGCACGTCTTGGATGATCGTCGTGTTCCTTTAGTGGCAATGAGGTTTCACGGCCATGCTGCGTCGTGGTGGAACCAGATCAAATCGACGCGGACTCGTACCGGCAAAGAACCAATTACTTCGTGGGAGAAATTAAAAAAACATTTGCGCAAAACATTTTTACCACATAACTACGATCGTATTATGTACAATCATCTGCAAAATTTGCGCCAAGGAGAAAGAAGTGTAGACGAATATGCGTCGGAATTCTCCGTATTGCTAACACGTAATGAGCTCCGCGACAGTCAGATCCAGCTCGTTTCTCGCTTTATTGGGGGTTTACGTCCTTCACTTCAGACGGCACTTGCCTAGTTTGATCCGACCACCGTCAGTGAAGCCTATAGACGTGCTGCTACCTTTAAGCAGCAACAACGGTCAAACACCTGGGGTACACAAGCGTCTCGAGCCCGGGTTGCGGAGCAGAGCCCCACAGGTTCACTCCCAAAAGATAATGAAGCGCCTCCAACAACTACTCGATCGTCGGCTCCAACGGAAGAACAAGTGCTTCGCCGGTCAACCCGTCCCAATGCACTTAAGTGCTTTGCTTGCGGTGAGCCAGGTCACCGTCAGAAGGCTTGCCCTCATCAGCCTCGACGTGGTCTTTTAGTGGAGAATACGCATGATGATGATGTCGTTTACGATTCTTATGGAGAAGAAGACCTGCCCGAGAAGGACACAATTCATCACACGCAAGGTGACACGGGTCATGCTCTAGTCATTCGACCCGCTTGTATTACTCCTTGGCGCCAAGATGAACAGTGGCTTCGTACAAATATTTTTCGATCTACTTGTACGATCCGCGGACGCACATGCAGTTTCATAGTGGATTCGGGAAGTTGCAAGAATGTTACTTCTAATTCGGCGGTTGATAAATTGGGCATCCCGCACGAGAATCACCCCGCACCATACACTCTTGGTTGGCTCCAAGATGGCGTTAGCGTGCGTATTACTCAACACGCGTTGGTTACATTCTCGATTGGACCTTACTACCGTGATAGCACCTACTATGATATAGCACCGATAGACGTCAGTCATTTGCTTTTGGGCAGACCGTGGGAATTTGATCGAAAGATTATTCATGATGGAGCGCAGAACACGTACAGTTTCATCCGGGAGACGCATAAGATTTTATTGGTTCCGTTGAAAGAGGTGGCACTTCCAGCACCACCTGTTCCGCCAACAGAACCTCTACAGCTCAATGATGCACGACACACTGCGTTGTTGTGCTCCTATGACATGTTTAAGACAGAGGTACAACTCGAAGGTTTTGCTTTTGCGTTGATTCCTTCAACATCGTCGCGCCTCTTATCTTCCGTCATCCACGATGATATCAATGGTGTTCTCTCTGAGTTTGTGGATGTTTTTCCTGCGGCACTACCGACTGGCTTGCCACCACTATGTGACATTCCACATCAAATTGATTTAACTCCACGTGCGGTCCTTCCAAATAGATCTCTTTATCGAATGAGTCCCACAGAGCATGAAGAGCTGCGCCGACAAGTGGAGGATCTTCTACAAAAAGGTCATGTACGTGAGAGCCTCAGCCTCTGTGCAGTTCCGGCACTTCTCATTCCCGAAAAAGACAGGTATTGGCGCATGTGCGTGGATAGCAGGGCGATAAACAAGATAACGGTTCGTTATCGTTTTCCGATCCCACGCCTTGACGATTTATTGGACCGGATCGGCACTGCCTCCATCTTCTCCAAGATTGATTTGAAGAGCGGCTACCATCAAATTTGCATTCGTCTGGGCGATGAGTGGAAGACCGCGTTCAAGACGCGGGAAGGCTTGTTCGAATGGCTAGTGATGCCTTTTGGTCTTTCTAATGCTCCGAGTACTTTCATGCCTACCGTGAATCAGTCTTTACGTCCCTTTATAGGAAACTTTGTCGTTGTTTACTTCTACGACATATTGATCTTCAGCGCTTCTATGACTGACCACGTTCGCCATCTCTGTAAGGTCTTACACGTTCTGCGCAAGGAACAACTTTTTGCGCCCAAACAAAAGTGCGAATTTGGCGTCAGTGAGGTTCTGTTTTTGGGATACGTGGTTTCCTCTAAGGGTCTAGCCATGGATATGTCCAAAGTCGATGCAATACGATCTTGGCCTCTCCCGCGTACGGTCACTGAAGTCTGAAACAAGACTTTTTATCTTGCAAGCAATTCCTCAATTGCTCATATCATTGCAATATGTTGAGGTATCAATCCATCTTGGGAGATGATGCAATAAGAATACAAAGTTGAGTTTAAGCTAAGCTAAATAGATAAAAGCAAGTCACAAACAAGTAATGAAAGCAAAGCACAAACTAAAATAGATACTACTAGAGCAATATTATGAAACTAAGCCTTAATTACTACTAATCAAGTTACTAAGCAAGGATTACTACTAAGCAAGATTAACAAAATACTAAAACGAAACCTAGGGATGGAATCATTGATTTGGGCATCTAAATGACCAATCTTGCAATCATTTAAGCAACTAAACAAGCTATCTCTATGCCTAGAACACTAATAAAGACTAATCCATGGTGTGTGGCACTAATCCCTTTACTAATCACCTTAATGAACTAATGATGTGTTAGCATTAAAATGATGAGCAAGCATTAATTATAAGTCTAAATGGCATGATAAACACCCTAGGCAACTAATATCTTAGGCTAGGAATGTAAATCTCTTATTAAGTTGGTTCAAGCATTTCATCAAACACTTGGTGGGTGTATGAAATGCCTATGATCCAAAATAGCAAAGATTAGCTATTTGGCATTAAGAACTACTTAATAAGAAGAGAAATGGAAGAATCTATCCTAGATTGCAAGATTGAATCATTAGAAAACCCTAAATCTAACCCATCCCTAAGTTTCTAGAGAACTACTCACTAATCATAGCTAAGCCCATCAAATCAAGGATGAAAGATAAGCTAAACATGATTAGAGAAAGATAAAACAAGAGATTCAAAAGAGAAATTGCATTAAACTCAAAAGATCCAAGCTTAAACAAAGTATTGCCCAAAGTGGCTAAAAGTTTAGGCTAAGAACAAGAGAATAAAAGTTAACATAAAAAATTAGGTCTAAAGAGTATTTATATGAGGGACCCATAAAGTTGACAAAAAGGATTCGTCTGGGTTTAGATCGACGAGTACGTCGATCTATGTCGTCGATCTGAGCTCCTGGAGGTTTGTTTCGGCGTCCTTCATCGATCTGAGTCATCGAACTGAGCTCCTGGAGGTTTGGATCGACGAGCTCGTCGATCTAACTCGTCGATCCAAATTAAAATCGATGTATCTTTCTAACCAAGAGTCCAAATGACTTGATTACAACGGCACTTGAAAGCTCATTGAGTCCTCTACAACTCTTAAGAAGGCATCAGAGTCTGAATCTAAGTGCAAGGCCTTCGTCTGGATACATACATTTTGCGCCTCTAAATGCTCAATATGCTTCTTCAAGACTTTTGCTTCTAATTTAGCTGCTTCTCTTCCTCCTCTTGATGATTTCTTGCCCTTCCTTGCTATGCCATTCTTCTCCAACTCCATTCATGCCTCCATAGCATCTTTATCACCTGATCAAGACTCCAAATGCACCAAAATATGCAAAGACTATACAAATACACCATAGAACTCTAAATGATCAAAATGCAATACAATGATGCTTAATTAGGCTCCTAAATGATGAGAAACTTATACTAAATGGATGCTAAAATGATGCAAAATATAGACATATCAACTCCCCCAAACTTGCCTTTTGCTTGTCCCCAAGCAAATGAAACACAAGCTAAGGAGAGAGGTTTGAAAGTGGGGACTCATATCCAAAGGTGCTTAGCAAATGAATCAGTTCAATGGTCCTAGTTACTAGTTCTAGGATGCTCTTTATGCAAACTTCTACTCCAAAAGGTCTAGCCATACCCATACTCATTCAAATGAACCCAAGCCTTAACCTACACAAGCATTCATTTTCACCAACTCTTTAACATTCATTAAGTAGTAACCATGGATCATGAATCATACATTGCTAGAAAACTTGTTTGGTTTTTGGGGTATGGTTTTGAGATAAAAATGATCTCAACTTCATGGGGTTCCATTGCAAGGGATCTCTCTATGAACATGTGAACTTTGGCAAAATGCTAGGAGTAAAAAGCAACCTATGCATACAAGGACAAACTTCCATCTACCCTTTGTAACATAATTGTTCCTACTCTCATTTTCTTCTTTTAAGCTCACTCACCAAGCCCAACCTAAGCTACCCATTGCAAGGCAATTTGCCAAATCCCATAAGCTCAAACCATTTTCTCCCTTTCCTTCTTTCAAATACTTGGGGAAAACATCTTCTACAACCTCAAGTGTTGGCACACTTTTACTTCAAGCTTTTTCTCTTTTCAAATACACTTTGCTATCCTCTTTCTCATAACAACTTAGCCATATTTTTTTCTTTTTCTTGGCTCTCTTACTTTTCTTTTCTAGAGGATTTCTTTTTCTTTTGTTAACACTTAGAGCATATACTTTGCCAACACTTGTTCCAAATATTTTCGTTTTCCCCCTTTCACCATCACAACTTCACCCAAACTTCTTGTTCTTCATCAAATATCAAACAAATTTCCCACCCAAGAATCCTAACCTATCATCTAGCTCATTGTATGCGAGCTAGCTACATGAAAGCCTATCCTTGTCGCTCTAAACTCAACACTTTTTGCTAAGTTCACAAGATAAAAAAGGCCTAATGCACTCAATAAGGAAGAGGTTTCAAAGGAAGCTTAGTTTGGGAATTTGTTTTCAACCGCTCTAAAGATGAGAGTCGGCTATTTGGGTTAACAAGAGTGGTAAAAGGAAAGAAGATAACCCAAATATGTATATGGTATCCACAAGTTCTCTAGCAATGCATAACCATGATAATTACTTGTTCAAATTAGGTTCAAGTTCAAGAGAGTTGGTTTCTATTCAAAGCTTGCTTCAATTAAAACTTGAATATCAAATGGTGAGGTCCAAGTAGGGTTCAACTTTAACTTTCGAAATTTGCACACCAAGCATCAAACAACTATTAACTAGGGCCTTGAACTAATTCATGAGTTTAACACCTTACAAGGAAAAATCATCATTGTCCCCTATGCATGAATGCAATCCTATATGAAAGCTAGACTCAATCCTACTTATGTAACAAATGGAAATGCAACTACATGCTATTTTTTTTTGAAATTTTCGAAATTTTTCCTATTTTTTTTTTGATTTTTTCTATGCCATAGATGTATGCATGAGAAAGAAAAATAAGATCACAAAACACAAGATCAAATACACCATACTCCCCCAAACTTAAATTACACAGTCTCTTGTGTAATCCAAGCTTGGAGAAGATTTCAATATGCAAAAATAAAAGACTTAATGGTATATACAATGTATGGAGTGGTACCTTGATCAAAATCGCATGGAGGAGGATGAGTATGAGTCCATGGAGTAGGACGGATTGCTTGATTGGGGAGTGGGAGACCTCATCACACGCTTTCCACGCCGACGTGTTTCATAGGAGGAGGGGCGCGGTACATCTTCCGCTTCCATTGTACTTGGCGTTCCTTGGAAGGAATGGCGCCTTTCTTCCATGTGACAATCCCCCTCTTGATCCTCTTGCTGCTCTTGTTGATGCCTTGAGGATGAGACTCCTTCACTCTTGGCCGTGAGGAATTTGATTTGCCTTCCCATTTCCTTGACAGTTTTTACAAGCTTCCTTATGGTTTTGTCTTGCCATTTGTTCCACCTTTGAAGGAGCTTGATGTGTTCATGGGCTTTCCTTGAAGTCTATCCTTGGTTGATTGTATCATAAGGTACAAAGAAGTACCTATCACTGCCATAAACCGAGGGAGCTTGGTAAGGCTGGTGGGAAGTGTCCCATGAACCCATAGGATGTGTCATTATATCATCAAGCTCTTCGTCGGATGGAGTGAAGGTGGCGTTTGACCTCTCCCTTAGGATAGTGAGGTGAATGCAAGGCAATCGGATTGTAACCTCCTTGAGCTTATCCACATAGAACTTGTACAAGTAGCCACTTCCTTCCTTAACAAAGAAATGACACTTAAGGAGGTAAGAGGAGTCTATAAACTCACTCTCGGCTGATGACTCGCCTAAGGTGATGCCCACTTCCTCAAGGATCAGTGTGATCATACCTCCAATGGCTATTGGGATTGAGCGGTCCTTCTTGCTAAATGCATGAGCATGGTAAGTCGCTGCATGAGCCAACCAAAGCTGTACCATCCCATTCCCCATGGTATCCCCATACAGTAGGATGTTGTCATGACAGTAGCAGATGATGTCCTTAAGCCCAGCAGCAAGCATCTCCCACTCTTCAGAAGTTACAACCACGGTTTCCTTCTTGGAAAAGAAGGTGTTAGCTAACACCTTGTGAGCATAGCGAATAGAAGGATGTTGGATCATCTTGTTCCTCACTCTCCCGGCCTTGAAATCCCCATGGGCAACAAACTTCCATAGCTTTTCCAACTCGCTCTTCCTAACATTCAAGCGGGATCCCGGCCCGGTGCCCTCATCAAACCCAAGTACTTCGCTTAGCTTCTTGAAACCCATCTTGTAGGACTTGTTGCGAACCCGAAACTTGATGAAACCGAAACCATCTAATCACTTATCAATCCCAGCCGAGCTTGAAGTTTCCACCACTAAAGTAGAGAGGAATTGACAAGTCTCCTCTTGGTAACTCGGGTGTGAGTTGTTGAACCATCTTGCGCATCCCAAATTCAGAAAGATCCATGCCACATCATCCAAGAGACCTAGCTCTTCTAGCAGCTCATGATCCGGGTACTTAGTTCCCCTAAAAGGTCTCTCCATAAGGGCCTTGTATACTTCCGGGGGTGTTGGAGGAGTAGCCGCGGCTTTCTCAGCTTTCCTTACTCTTGCTTTCTCCCTACTAATGTCCCTCTTTTGGGACAACTTCCTTATGACCGGTGGACTCTGCTCGGGATCCTCTTCTTCCACTTCCACGGGCCTCTTACCTTGTCTCTTGCTAACCTCACTCCTTGTTCTCCCCATTAGTACCTATACAAGCAAAATCTTGGAGAAGAGTGAGTATGTGATGAATTTTAAACTTTGAAAACCACAATCATGCAATTATAAAATTCCATGGAGGTTTGCAAGAATTAAAACTCAATGGCAATTAATGATAAAGCAAGAAATAAACCCAATTTAGTGAAAATTTCTCTTAGCATTCAAAGATTTTAACAAGGAATTATTCAAATTAAGCACTCTCTAAGTGAATATAAATTAAAATTCAAGAGGTTTCTAGCTTAATTACCTATATAACATGGGAAAACAAGTTCAAAGAAACCAAATTCCAAAATTTTGAACATTAATTAGGTTAAAACATGAATTTTCGGAACTCTCCAAAATCCTAAAATAAAAATGTTGAAAAATCAAAATTTTCCCATGTTATTCCTTGAAAAACCTCAGCAATCATCACCCATAACAACAATCTACTATGCCCAGCTCAAACAACTCATTCAAAGACCTTCTATCAATCCTAAATTCCAATTCATTCTCAAGGAGAATTCAAAGATAAAGAGAGAGGATGAGAAGGCAAACCTTGGTTCCACGCAAAGGTATGGTCGAAATTCACTAAGGAATCAAGAATGACCAACAATTTCGGAATTAATGCACTTGGAATCAAAGAATTTGATGAATAATTGAGAGAGAAATGATAAAAACAAGTTCTTGTTCTTATGAAATGGGGAAAATCGTGGTGAATGAGGGAATTGGGGAAGAAAGGGTCTTAAATCCTCTAAAATCGGTTCAATATAAGTGTGAGAAGTCAACATTAAACCGGTCAAAGGAAGGAAGAAAAGTCAAGCAAACCTGGTTTTTAAAACATTTTCGACCAAACTCGTCGAAATGTTTCGTCGAAATTTCACCCTGGAAAACAATTTCGACGTGCTTCGTCGAAATGTTTCGTCGAAAAGCCTCCCTGGACGAAAATTTCGATGAACTTCATCGAAAATGTTCACCGAAATTTCTTTAAAAGTTTCCTCCACACCTTTTCTTCAAGTCTAAGTCCTCCATACTCAACCTAAAACTTTCAAAAACTTATAGAAACATAATCATAGTACTAAATCAAGAATATATACAAAAGATAACAATGGGAATGCCTCCCAAGTGCGCTTGTTTAAAGTCACTAAGCTTGACTTTTCAAACCTTTTAGGCTAGAGGGGGGTTTTGAAGAGGAATTGAGCTTGCCTCCTCCTTTGACTCATGCACCAAGAATGGCTTGACCCTATGACCGTTGACTGTGAAGTCTTCACCATTCTTTCCTATCAATGTGATGGCTCCATATGGCAACACTTCCTTAATCTCAAAGGGGCCTCCCCATCTTGACTTGAGCTTGCCCGGGAACAACTTCAATCTTGAATTGTAGAGAAGAACTTGGTCACCAGCACTTAGCTCCTTCCTTACAATCCTCTTGTCATGAAAAGCCTTGGTCCTCTCCTTGTAGATCCTTGAGCTTTCATAAGACTCAAGCCTAATCTCTTCAAGCTCTTGGAGTTGAACCAATCTCTTCTCTTGGGCAGTTTTTATGTTGTAGTTGAGAAGCTTCACAGCCCACAAAGCCTTGTGCTCAATCTCCACAGGTAGATGACAAGCTTTTCCATACACAAGGTTGAAAGGAGACCTCCCAATTGGTGTCTTGAAAGCTGTTCTATAGGCCCACAAGGCATCATCAAGCTTGATTGATCAATCCTTTCTTGTTAGACCCACAGTTTTCTCCAAAATAGCTTTAATCTCACGGTTTGAGATTTCCACTTGACCACTAGTTTGAGGGTGGAAAGGGGTGGCTACCTTGTGTTTTACACCATGCTTGTTCAATAACCCTTCAAAGACCTTGTTGATGAAGTGGCTTCCCCCATCACTAATCACAACTTTTGGAACACCAAACCTTGGGAAAATTATGCTCTTGAACATCTTGACCACGACCTTGGAGTCATTAGTAGGACTTGCTATAGCTTCAACCCACTTTGACACATAATCAACAGCCACTAGGATGTATTGGTTACCAAAAGAAGAAGGGAAAGGTCCCATAAAGTCTATACCCCAAACATCAAACAATTCTACTTCCAAGATAGGGTTTTGGGGCATCTCATCTCTCTTGCTTATGTTCCCCTTCCTTTGACAAGGCTCACATCTTTTGATATACTCATGAGTGTCCTTAAACAATGTAGGCCACCAAAACCCACTTTGAAGCACCTTTGTAGCTGTTTTGAATGTGGCGAAATGCCCTCCATATTTAGATCCATGGCAATGAAAGATCACACTCTCAACCTCTTCTTGTGCTAAGCATCTCCTATATATTCCATCAGCACATCTCTTGTAGAGGTAGGGTTCATCCCAATAGAAGTGTGACACATCTCTCAAAAACTTCTTCTTGTGATAAGTGTTTAGATGAGTGAGCTCTTCATTGCATACCAAGTAGTTAACAAAATCAGCATACCAAGGTTCACTCTTTGCCTCCATGCCTTGAATCTCTTCAAGCTTTCTTCCAATTCCATGCACACTAGCAATGCTCTTGATCATCATAATTTGTTCCTCCGGTAAAGAATCATTGATTGGCAACGCATCTTCAATCCTCATCCTTGACAAATTATCAGACACACCATTTTCTACACCCTTCTTGTCCACTATTTCCATGTCAAACTCTTGTAGAAGCAGAATCCATATAAGGAGCCTTGGCTTGGTCTCCTTCTTGGCATAAATGTGGCGCAATGCAGCATGATCGGTATACACTATGACCTTTGATCCCACCAAGTAAGATCTAAACTTCTCAAAAGCAAACACAACTGCCAAGAGTTCCTTTTCTGTTGTAGCATACTTGGTTTGAGCATCATCAAGTGTTCTACTGGCATAGTAAATCACATGAAGCTTCTTGTCTTTCCTTTGCCCAAGCACAGCTCCAAAGGCATAGTCACTAGCATCAACCATGATCTCAAAAGGTAGACTCCAATCCGGTGCTTGCACAATGGGGGCACTCACAAGTGCCTTATTAATGGTCTCAAAAGCTTGCAAGCACTCTCCATCAAACTGAAAATCCACCTCCTTGCAAAGGAGTCTTGTCAAAGGCCTAGCAATCTTTGAGAAGTCCTTGATGAACCTCCTATAAAACCCAGCATGCCCAAGGAAACTCCTTATGCCCTTCACATTGATTGGAGGCGCCATCTTGACCATGACATCTATCTTGGCTCTATCCACTTCTATACCATCTTCAGAGATCTTATGACCCAACACAATGCCTTGGTTGACCATGAAGTGACACTTTTCCCAATTGATCACCAAGTGAGACTCTTCACATCTTTGTAGAACCCTGCAAAGATTAGAAAGACAAGAAGAAAAAGAGGCACCATACACAGAAAAGTCATCCATAAACACCTCTACCATTTCCTCAATAAGATCGGAGAAGATACTCATCATGCACCTTTGAAAGGTGGCTGGAGCATTACATAACCCAAATGGCATCCTTCGATATGCAAAGGTATTATAAGGGCATGTGAAAGTAGTCTTCTCTTGATCATTAGGATGAATGGGTATTTGGAAGAACCCACTATATCCATCAAGGAAACAATAGAAGGGATGGTTAGCCAATCTCTCAAGCATTTGATCAATAAAAGGAAGAGGGAAATGATCTTTTCTAGTAGAAGCATTAAGTTTTCGATAATCAATACACATCCAATGGCCGGTTATGGTTCTAGTTGGTATTAACTCATCTTTATCATTCTTAACCATAGTGATTCCACCTTTCTTAGGGACAACATGCACGGGAGATACCCAAGTGTTGTCACTAATAGGATATATCACATTAGCTTCCAAAAGTTTTAAGATTTCCTTCTTAACCACTTCGTTAAGGTTTGGGTTCAATCTTCTTTGATGTTCAATTGAGGAAGCATTCTCATTCTCAAGGTGAATCCTATGAGTACAAAGTATAGGAGATATGCCCTTGATATCACTTAGTGAGTAACCAATTGCTCTCCTATACTTTCTCAACTCATTCAAGAGAGAGTTGAGCTCATCATCACTCAATTGTCCATTGACAATAATAGGGTAAGTGGAGTTAGGGCCTAAGAAAGCATACCTTAGTCCAATGGGAAGTGGTTTGAGGTCCAATCCTCATCAAGGTCCTTGGCCAATTCGCTATCCTCAAGCTCCTCTAGCTTTTCCTCTTGTCCTTGACTTGAAACCTCAACTTCCATGGACCTCTTGTCTTGGTCACATTCCACTTCACCCTCACATGAAGCTACCAATCTTGTAAAGCCTTCCTCCCCATCAAGAGCCTTGCGCGAATCAAGCATTTGCATGTATGCTTGTGTTTCCTCATCCAAGTACCCTTTTTCTCCATGTGGTTTGGTGAGAGCAACACCAAGATGGTCCTCTTGAGCCAGTTCCTCTAGCAACTCATCGGCTAGCTCATCTATAGTCTCAATGTAGAATAGTTGACCATCAATGGTGGAATTCCTCAAAGTCTTCTTTATGTCAAACTTCAACTCAATCCCTTTTCCAAGATGTAAGCCAATCTTTCCATGCTTAACATCTATAATAGCACCAGCTGTAGCTAGGAAGGGTCTTCCCAAAATCAAAGGATCCTTTGGCTCTTCATCCATCTTGAGCACCATGAAATCTGTGGGAATGATGAAGTTGCTAACCTTGATAGGCAAATCTTCAAGAAGTCCAATAGGCAACCTCACACTTCTATCCGCAAGTATCAAGGAGATTCCACACTCTTTGTACTTGGTGAAACCAAGCTTCTTTGCAATTGAATAGGGCATAAGGTTGATGCTAGCTCCAAGATCACACAAGCAATTTTCAAAACTAAGAGGACCTAGGGCG
>JAHZTW010000001.1:37770179-37914918 GCA_020283515.1 Alliaria petiolata
TTTTATGGGTCCCTCCTATAAATACTCTTTAGACCTAATTTTTGTTCTAAGTTTTTTTCTCTATGTTCTTAGCTTAAACTTTTATCCTTAAAGGGAGAAAACCTTGTATTTGCTTTGGATCTTTAAGTTTAATGCAATATCTCTTTTAGATTTCTTATTATCTTTCTCTAATCATGTTTAACCTTTCACTAATCTTTGATTTGATGGGTTTAATCATGATTAGTGAGTAGTTCTTTAGGAACTTAGGGATGGGTTAGATTTAGGGATTTCTAATGGTTCAATCTTGCAATCTAGGTTAGATTCTTTCATTTCTCTTCTCATTAAGTAGTTCTTAATGCCAAATAGCTAATCTTTGCTAATTTGGATCATAGGCATTTCATCCACCCACCAAGTGTTTGATGAAATGCTTGAACCAACTTAATGAGAGATTTACATTTCTAGCCTAAGACATTAGTTGTCTAGAGTGTTTATCATGCCAATTAGACTTGAATTTAATGCTTGCTAATCATTTTAATGCTAACACATCATTAGTTCATTAGGGTGATTAGTAAAGGGATTAGTGCCACACATCATGGATTAATCTTGTTTAAGTGTTCTAGGCATAGAGTTAGCTTCATTAGTTGCTTAAATGATTGCAAGATTGTCCATTTAGTTTCCCAAATCAATGATTCCATCCCTAGGTTTCGTTTTTAGTAATTTGTTAATCTTGATTAGTAGTAAATTGCTTGATTAGTGCTTGATTAGTGATAATTAAGGTTTTAGATCATCTAATTAGTCTTGTAGTGTCTCTCTTAGGTTGTAGCTTGTTTTTAATACTTGTTTGTGACTTGAATTTGTCCATTTTAGCTTAGCTTAAACTAGACTTTGCATTCTTAGTGAATCATCTCCCAAGATGGATTGATACCTTAAATATTGCAATGATATGAGCAATTAAGGAATTGCTAGCAAGCTAAAAACGCTTGTTTCAATTTGGCGCCGTTGCCATTGGGGTTTAGCATTAACCATTAGGATTTTGAATCTCTTTGAGACTAAGCTTTTATTTTACCTTGTTTGCTCATCTCTATTTGAGATGATGAATTTTTTCTTATTTGTTGTTACTAACTTGTCTTCCTTAATTCTCTTGTGCTTTCAAAGATAACAAAACAAAAAGAAGAGAAATGGAAAGACAAGCTCATTTGAGGTATTGGAGATGGACAAGCAAAGAAGCATTATTAAAGCTCCACAACCTCAAGAATTGGTATCCACTCCTACCCAAGCTCAAGAGAATAAGCCAACAATTGGGAGCTTTGATACTCCTCATTCTCATGGGTTGAGATTTGGAATCCATCCTCCTCCAATAGAAGCCAAAGCCTATGAGATCAAGCCAAGCTTTGTGAGGTTAATTCAATGCTCTAAGTTTTTGGGGATAGGAATGGAGAATCCTTATGATCATTTGGACTCCTTTGAGAGGTTGTGCAACATGTTTAGCATTGCAGGTGTGCCCCAAGATAGGATCAAGCTCATTTTGTTTCCATTCTCACTTGGAGAAAAGGCGCACAAATGGGAGAGAGCTATACCATCTCACTTGGTCAATTCTTGGGATGATTGCAAGAGGATATTCCTTCTAAGGTTCTATCCAACTCAAAAAACAGTCCAAATGAGGAGAGACATCTTGAGCTTCAAGCAAGACATCCATGAGACCTTTCATGAAGCATGGGAGAGACTTAGAGGATACACTAGGGATTGTCCACATCATGGGTTCAAAAAAGAAGCAATCCTTAACATTTTCTATTGGGGAGTTGCTAAGGATCACAAATGGACATTGGATGTGGCTAGCAAAGGGCGTTTTGCAAACCTTACAATGGAAGAAGGAGAGCTACTTGTTGAGAACTTGGCCAAGACTAGTGAAAGCTACTATGAAGGGTATGATTCAACACCTCTCAAGAGATCATGTGAAGACACCACATTGAAGGACTTGCAAGATAAATTGGATAGAATGGAAAAGCTCTTATGTGTGCAACAAAGAGCAGTTAGTTTGGTTCATGAGAAGCACCAAGAGGATGCAAATTTCGTGGGCAACAATGGGAACTTCAACCAAGGGAGCAAGCTTCTCAATCAAGGGTCTAACCATGGAGTCCAAAGAAATCACCAAGGCTACCAAGAAAACCATGAGATTTCTCAAATCTCTAACCAAGATGAGGAACAAAGAAAGGTTCTCCATCAAATCCTAGAAGGTCAACAAGTGAATGATATTAGGATTGACAAGATGATGGGAGCAATGGATGACAAGATTGAGGGTTTGCATGATGAGTTAAGACTTAAGATTGAGCAATCAACCTCACATTTGGAAACCATAGAGTCCAAATTGGTTCAACTCTCTTTGCCATCCAAGAACCCAAAAGATTCAAGCCATGTCATTTCACCAATTGTTGATGTTGAAGTTGATGAGGAAAGGACACTCAATGGTTTTCATGGGAGAATTGGAAACCAAAAGCAAGTAAAGGAGGTTAGAGAAGTGAGCAAAGCTCTAAGCTATAGTTTACCTTCCATCCAATGGGTTCATGAAGAGAAGAGTGTATTTGAGAAGAATAAAGGGGATGCATATGCTCTCAATGAAAAATGCATAAGCTCTTTCTTCTTTCCCTCATTGGAGACCAAGAAGGATGTGAGTAATTGTGAGAAAACGGATTTAGCTTCACCCCCAAAAGCATGTAAGAAGGAGAAAGAGTCCCATGAAGAGAATGCTATGGGTTATGGTAATCTTGAAGAAGCTTTAGCATTGGATGGAGTTTGTTTGGAAACTCTTTTCTCTACCACATTGGAAGATGAGAATGAGAATAGCAAGGGGCAAAAGATAAGTAAAGGCAATATGGCCAAGAAGAAGCCAAACCACTACAACCATCCTACTCTTTCTCCATCATCTCACACTATGAGTCTACACCCTTTTAGACTCATAGATGGAACCATTGAGTACAATGTGAAGTGAAAGGGTATTCCTAAACCCTTTGCAAGTGTCAAAGTCCTTTGCCATTCAACAATGAAGGAGAATGACAAGGAAAGGGCTGAAGAGCTACTCTCCAAGGTTCTCAAGCTTAATCTCACACATGGCACAAGCTTGGATCCATCCTTTGCAACTCATCTCACCATGACCACCTCAACAAGGAGTCCTACTACTGCTCCTCTCCAACTCCCTCAAGACAAAGGCTAGGGCCAAGGTATGGTCCTCTTTCTATTTCATTGTATATACCATTTTGTTTTTATTTTGCTTTTGTTGATTTGGTCTCTCTTGAACTTTTATTACACAAGGGACTGTGTAATTTAAGTTTGGGGGAGAGGTTGAGAGATTTAATCTTGTGTTTTGTGATCTTATTTTTCTTTTTCATGCATCTTTGAGTCTCATGCATTCATCTATGGTATAGAAAAAAAAAAATTGGAAAGATTTCGAATTTTTTTTTAAAATAGCATATAGTTGCATTTGCATTTGTGATATAAGTATGATTGAGTCTAGTTTTCATATAGGATTGCATTCTTGCATAGGGGACAATGATGATTTTTCCTTGTAAGGTGTTTAGCTCATGAATTAGTTCAAGGCCCTAGTTATTAGTTGTTTGATGCTTTGTGTGCAAATTTCGAAAGTTAAAGTTGAACCCTACTTGGACCTCACCATTTGCAATTCAAGTTTTAATTGAAGCAAGCTTTGAATAGCAACCAACTCTATTGAACTTGAACCTAATTTGAACAAGTAATTATCATGGTTATGCATTGCTAGAGAACTTGTGGATACCGTATACATATTTGGGTTATCTTCTTTCCTTTTACCACTCTTGTTAACCCAAATAGCCGACTCTCATCTTTAGAGCGGTTGAAAACGAATTCCCCTAACTAAGCTTCCTTGAAACCTCTTCCTTATTGAGTGCATTAGGCCTTTTTCATCTTGTGAACTTAGCAAAAAGTGTTGAGTTTAGAGCGACAAGGATAGGCTTTCATGTAGCTAGCTCGAAAACAATGAGCTAGATGATAGGATAAGATTCTTGGGTGGGGATTTTGATTTGATATTGATGTGGAACAAGTGATTTGGGCGAATTTGAGATGGTGAAAGGGGGAAAACGAAAATATTTGGAACAAGTGTTGGCAATGTATAATATGCTCTAAGTGTTAAGAAAAGAAAAGAAATCCTCTAGAAAAGTAAAGTAAGAGAGCCAAGAAAAAGAAAAAAAAATATGGCTAAGTTGTTATGAGAAAGAGGATAGCAAATTGTGTTTGAAAAGAGAAAGAGCTTGAAGTAAAAGTGTGCCAACACTTGTGGTTGTAGAAGATGTTTTCCCCAAGTACTTGAAAGAAAGAAAGGGAGAAAGTGGTTTGAGCTTATGGGTTTGGCAAATTGCCTTGTAATGGGTAGCTTAGGTTGAGCTTGGTGAGTGAGCTTAAAAGAAAAAAATGAGAGTGAAGACAATTGTGTTACAAAGGGTAGATGGAAGTTTGTCCTTGTATGCATAGGTTGCTTTTTACTCTTAGCATTTTGCCAAAGTTCACATGTTCATAGAGAGATCCCTTGCATTGGAACCCCATGAAGTTGAGATCATTTTTATCTCAAAACCATACCCCAAAAACCAAACAAGTCTTCTAGCAATGTATGATTCATGATCCATGGTTACTACTTAATGAATGTTAAAGAGTTGGTGAAAATGAATGCTTGTGTAGGTTAAGGCTTGGGTTCACTTGAATGAGTATGGGTATGGCTAGACCTTTTGGAGTAGAAGTTTGCATAGAGAGCATCCTAGAACTACTAACTAGGACCATTGAATTGATTCATTTGCTTTGCACCTTTGGATTTGAGTCCCCACTTTCAAACCTCTCTCCTTAGCTTGTGTTTCATTTGCTTGGGGACAAGCAAAAGGCAAGTTTGGGGGAGTTGATATGTCTATATTTTGCATCATTTTAGCATCCATTTAGTATAAGTTTCTCATCATTTAGGAGTCTAATATAGCATCATATTGTTGCATTGTATCATTTAGAGTCCTAGAGTGTATTTGTATAGTCTTTGCATATTGTGGTGCATTTGGAGTCTTGATCAGGTGATAAAGATGCTATGGAGGCATGAATGGAGTTGGAGAAGGATGGCATAGCAAAGGAAGGGCAAGAAATCATCAAGAGGAGGAAGAGAAGCAGCCAAATTAGAAGCAAAAGTCTTGAAGAAGCATATTGAGCATTTAGAGGCGCAAAATGTATGTGTCCGGACGAAGGCCTTGCACTTAGATTCAGACTCTGATGCCTTCTTAAGAGTTGAATAGGACCCAATGAGATTTCTTGTGCCGTTGGAATCAAGTCATTTGGACTCCTGGTTAGAAAGTTACATCGATTTTAATTTGGATCGACGAGTTAGATCGACGAGCTCGTCGAACCAAACCTCCAGGAGCATGGATCGACGAAACAGATCGATGAAGGACGTCGATCCATTTTTCCAGGAGCATGGATCGACGAAACAGATCGACGAAGTTCGTCTATCCAAACCCAGACGAATCTTTTTGTCATTTTTATGGGTCCCTCCTATAAATACTCTTTAGACCTAATTTTTGTTCTAAGTTTTTTTCTCTATGTTCTTAGCTTAAACTTTTATCCTTAAAGGAAGAAAACCTTGTATTTGCTTTGGATCTTTAAGTTTAATGCAATATCTCTTTTAGATTTCTTATTATCTTTCTCTAATCATGTTTAACCTTTCACTAATCTTTGATTTGATGGGTTTAATCATGATTAGTGAGTAGTTCTTTAGGAACTTAGGGATGGGTTAGATTTAGGGATTTCTAATGGTTCAATCTTGCAATCTAGGTTAGATTCTTTCATTTCTCTTCTCATTAAGTAGTTCTTAATGCCAAATAGCTAATCTTTGCTAATTTGGATCATAGGCATTTCATCCACCCACCAAGTGTTTGATGAAATGCTTGAACCAACTTAATGAGAGATTAACATTTCTAGCCTAAGACATTAGTTGTCTAGAGTGTTTATCATGCCAATTAGACTTGAATTTAATGCTTGCTAATCATTTTAATGCTAACACATCATTAGTTCATTAGGGTGATTAGTAAAGGGATTAGTGCCACACATCATGGATTAATCTTGTTTAAGTGTTCTAGGCATAGAGTTAGCTTCATTAGTTGCTTAAATGATTGCAAGATTGTCCATTTAGTTTCCCAAATCAATGATTCCATCCCTAGGTTTCGTTTTTAGTAATTTGTTAATCTTGATTAGTAGTAAATTGCTTGATTAGTGCTTGATTAGTGATAATTAAGGTTTTAGATCATCTAATTAGTCTTGTAGTGTCTCTCTTAGGTTGTAGCTTGCTTTTAATAGTATCTTGTCACCTTGAATTTCGAATTTGGCTTAGCTTAAATAGTTTCATGTATTCCTAGTGTTGTTAATCTTAACCCCTTATGGATTGACATCTCAAATACTCCAATGACATGAGTAGTAGAGATTAATTGAAGTGGAAAAATCCTACTATCAGCATTCTACAGTGAGAAACTTGCTGGTTCACGGTTGCGTTATAGCACCTACGACGTGGAGTTCTACGCAATCGTCCATGCCATTAAACATTGGCGTCACTACTTGGTCCATCGTGAGTTAATTCTTTTTACGGATCATGATGCCTTGCGTCATCTAGATAGCCAAGCTAAGATTTCATCTAGGCACGCTTCGTGGATCTCATACTTACAGCAGTTCACGTTTTCCATTCGCCATCAGTCCGGCAAAACCAATCGTGTCGCAGACGCACTTAGCCGCAAGCATGCCCTTCTCACATCGATGCATACTTCAGTTCCAGGGTTTACCTCTTTCGCCGAGTTATATGCGACCGACGCGTTCTTTGGTCGTATCTTCGCTGAAGCAGAACAAGGATTGCGTGGGGATTATACAGTACAAGAAGGTTTTTTTTTCAAAGACCTTCGTCTTTGTGTTTCCAATTGTAGCCTCAAGCAACATATCATTCACGAGCTGCATAATTAGGGTCATGTGGAGCGTGATCGGACCTTACATCTTGCGATAACTTCTTATTTCTGGCCATCTATGCGTCGCGATATTGAGCACTTTGTTGCACGGTGCCGCATTTGTCAGGCAAAGGGCAAAGCTTCTAATTCAGGGTTTTATCTACCCCTACCGATGCCAACATAACCGTGGTCTTACGTCAGTATGGATTTCGTCTTGGGTCTTCCGCGGACTCAAAAAGGTTATGATTCTATCTTCGTCGTGGTTGACCGTTTTTCCAAAATGGTGCACTTTATCCCTTGTAAGAAGACTACATATGATGTAAGTGTTGCAGTTTTGTTCTTTTGTGAGATCTATAGGCTGCACGACTTGCCTACTTCAATTGTCTCTGATCGCGATACTTGATTCTTAAGCCATTTTTGGAGATCGTTATGGAAGTTATTTGGTACCTCCCTGGACATGAGTTCGGCTTATCACCCTCAAACCGATGGTCAAACCGAGATCACCAATAGAGCATTGGGCAATTTACTTTGCTGTTTGGTGGGGGACAACATCAAATCGTGGGATGCTAAGTTGTGTCAAGCTGAATTTGCTCACAATCACGCGTTGAACAGAAGCTTGGGTTATTGCACATTTCAAGTTTTTATGGGATCATTCCACGTTGCCCTCTCGACCTCTCGCTTGTCCCCGACAAGACACGCCTTGATGGGTACGATGTTGACTTTGTGGCCGCCCTCCAGGAGATTCATCGTCATGCGCAGCACAACCTGGAATCTTCAGCGTCGAAGAACAAGGCAGCGGCAGATGTTAAACGCCGAGAAGTTCTTTTTTACACAGGGGATTTAGTGTGGATCGTGCTCACTAAGGATCGCTTTTCAGCCGGTGCGTACAACAAACTCAAGTCTCGAAAGATCGGCCCGGTGCAAGTATTGAAACTTATCAACCCAAACGCTATCGTGTGCGCCTTCCTCCGGACTTGCGAACTTTCGATGTCTTTAATGACAAACATTTATCTTCTTTTCACGGCGACAACGAGGCATTGAATTCGAGGTCGAATCCTTTCCCACCTGGGGAGACCTGATGCAGCGCATCATATGATTAATGGGCCTTACGACGAACACGACATGAGCTTTTACGCGTTCGTCACGTGTCCTCTATTTCCTTTATCGTTTGGGTTTTACTTTTAGGATATTTTATATATTGTTTTGGTTTTACTTTTATTAATCCTTTTTATAAGGATATAAAATATTTGGGTTGATCTAGACGGAAGCTAATAATAGCTATCCTAGGAATTTGGTAAGCACACTTTTGATTTTTGACTTTAGATAATATTAAGAGCTTTTAAAAGCACTGAGAAGAGTATTCGCTTATCTCCTTGAACTAGCAATCTTACGATTTCTAGGTCAAGAAACCGAGCTTTAAGATCACGTCTTTCCGGAATTATGATCTTCAAGTTTGACCTAGCTTCCGCCTCTCTATCACAGCTTCAATCCATACTCGTCAAGACCACTATTAAAACTCCCCCTAATATTCTCCATAAAATATGTAAGTTGGAAAATGCTAGAGAGTCGGCTATATAAATGTTGGGTAAGCTTCTAGAAGATTGCATTCCAAGATATCCTTTAACAAGTCGGTTAAAGATGTTTGGAAGAAAAGAAAATTATCTAATTCAAGTTGTAATAGGAAAATAGTAGTTTTCCATTACTAGTAGGATTAGGAAAAGGATTAACAAAGTTGTGTTAAGCCTATATATATCAATGTCGAGATGTGACAAAGATATTAAGAGAAGAACAAACTTATGTTTAGTTTTGAGAGATTTTCTAAACATCAATAAAGAAAGAAATTCTTTAAAAGCTTTATTCTTAAGAAACTTTATTTGGTATCAGAGCTTTTGGTGATACGATCTAGGAGGGAGCGTGATCAAGAAATCCCAGAAGGAGAAGAGAGCGACGAAAGGCGAGCCATGGCGGATCTCGACCCTACTCCGCGACAAAGGGATGACAAGATGATCTCGATCCAGTGCCCGATGTTGTCATCTACAAACTACACGGTTTGGGCTATGAGGATGAAAGTGTTGATGCAAATTCATAAGGTTTGGGAAGCAATCGAACCCGGAACTTTTGAATGCAACAAGAACGATGTTGCAATCGCGTTACTCTTTCAATCCATATCGGAATCCCTAATCTTGCAAGTCGGTGAACAAGAATCTCCTAAAGAGATTTGGAACTCGATCAAGACTCGACATCTAGGTGCAGATCGTGTAAAGGAGGCACGCTTGCAGACCCTTATGTCTGAGTTTGAAAGGATCAAGATGAAGGATGCTGATACGATCGATAACTTCGCGGGAAAGCTATCAGAACTATCAACGAAGGCAGCCTCACTTGGACAGACGATCGATGAGGCTAAACTGGTGAAGAAGTTTCTCAACAGCCTACCGAGAAAGAAGTACATCCACATCATAGCCTCACTCGAACAGGTCTTGGACCTAAATTCAACAAGATTCGAGGACATAATCGGAAGACTCAAAGCTTATGAAGAACAGATCTTAGATGAAGAAGACCACGGAGATTCGCAAGAGAAGCTGCTCTATGCGAACTTTGATCGGAACACGTCATCTTCACAAGGGAGAGGTCGTAACAGAGGTCAATGAAAAGATCAAGAAAATTCACAAGATCGATCAAAACAACAGACATATCGTGACAAATCAAAAGGAAAAGAGAAGAAGGACCTATCTAAAGTGATTTGTTACCGTTGTGATAGAGCTGGTCACTATGCCTATGTATGTCCGGAGAGACTACGAAGAATACAAGAAGCAAACACAGTAGAGACTGAAGACGAAGACGAAGATCCGGCGGCTCTCTACATGCACGAAGTAGTGTTCTTGAATGGAGAAAAAGTAATACCAAAAAACTACGAGACCAATTGCAAAGACGAAGAATTGTGGTACTGATAACTAGCTTTTTTAGGGCTTTAATCAATCCTAAAGCTTAGCATTGTCATTGTAATACTTTAGGTATCAATCCAAAGGGGTAAAGATTAAAAACACTAGGAATGCATGAAACTATCTAATCTAAGCCATTTTCGGATTAATTGGGGAAACAAAACCTTAAAACCTACTTTCTGCAACTAAATGACTACAAAAACTATTTTAAAATCCCGACCAAGGGGTTAAACAACTAGAAAGCTACTTCTAAGGATTTAAAAAGCTCTACTACTAATTTTAGAAAATGCAAATCTAAAGACAGACAAAACAGAAAATTTCTAGGAACCTAGGATGAATTTTAAAAACTAAAAATAAAAATATACTGACTTCTAACTTCTACCAGGGTGCGAAATAAGTTACTAGGAAATTTTTAAAATACTAACAAGAACAAGAACACAACTTTATGAATTATGAGACTCTAATGCAAGCATTAAGCAAAATAAGGTAAACTCAAAGAATGAAAACTAAATTCGAAATATGCAATTAATAAAGGCAAGGATTCAAAGATGGGGTCATTGAATAAGGAGATTAAGATTTAGCTAACTTGATGTTCATACTCCAACCAATCTCATTCTTAGACTTAAGGGTCTCACTTAGATTTTCCCATCTTAGCTGGTACTAATCTCAATTGCAAACCTAGACTTTCCCAACTTAGGTGGTACTAATCTAGTGTTAATCCTCAACCCAATGCCTAATTCTCATTAGTAAAGGGGAAGAATTGCAAAGGTGGAGATCCTAATCTTCATTAGGTTGGTTGGGGCATTTCATCAAACACCTTGTGGGTGAGAAATGCCCTTGTGTTTGGATTGCATAATTTATGCTAATCTAAAACTAGAACCACAAAATGAGAATGGGTTTCATGAAATTAAGTCCTAAACATCAAGCTTTCCAAATAAATCTCCCTAATCTAACCCATCTTCAAATCCAAGAAAGACTACTCACTAATCATGTTTGAACTCTCACAAATCATCGGAGAAGGAGAGTTAAACATGATTAGCTAAGCAAGAAGAAAGATTTAAGCTAAAGAAAAAACAAAATACTCAAATTAAAAATCAAGATTCAAGTTACAAAAGCAAGAAAAGCTTCAAAGTTTAACTATGGAGAGAAAAAGAAAGTTCTAGATCTAAAATTGGGTAGACAATGAGAATATTTCGTGGGGGCTCTCATTTGTGGGTCACAAATCTTATCTTATCCACAAATGGTCCCCTCACTACAAGCCAAAAACAGGTTGGCAAAAGTTTTAAAACCAAAGGAGAAGGAAGGAGGATTTGAACTAGAGATCTAGTGGCCCGGTCGATCTTCAGGTCGATCTGTTTGTTAGATCTAGTGGACTGGTCGATCTTCAGGTCGATCTGTTTGTTGGATCTAGTGGCCTGGTCGATCTTCAGGTCGATCTGTTTGTTGGATCTAGTGGCCTGGTCGATCTTCAGGTCGATCTGTTTGTTGGATCTAGTGGCCTGGTCGATCTTCAGGTCGATCTCTGCTTTTCTTCAATCTTCCAAGTCCTTCCTTGACTCCCAGCAACTCCTAAGCTCCTCTTTTGACTCCTTGTCCAAGCTCAGCATCTAACAAAGCTCCATGTAGAACATATAACCTGAAAATGATGCATATATGCAAGAAACTATGCAAATGCTAATGCAACATGTCCTAAAACCTAAAATGGAACAAAAACTACAATAACTCTAAGTATGAGTGCAAAAGTGAGTGCAAACCTATCCTAAATGAGTGCTAAAATATGCTAAATTATGAGTATATCAGGTACCTTGACAATGGTGCGAGCAACCACATGACTGGTCATAGAGAATACTTCGGAGCTCAATGAAAACATAAAAGGGAAGGTCAAGTTCGGAGATGGGTCTTGTGTAGAAATCGCATGAAAGGGAGCAATTATGTTTCAAAGTAAGACGGGTGAACAGATTCTGGTCTCAGATATCTATTACATACCTTCACTTAAGAGCAACATCCTGAGCCTTGGACAAGCTACAGAAGTTGGATGCGATGTAAGGATGAGACAAGACTATCTTACACTTCACGATCCGATGGGAAGACTTTTGGTGAAAGTTACAAGATCACCCAACATGCTCTACAAGATTAAGCTACTGATAGGGAAGCCAACCTGTTTGCTTACGAGTATAGAAGACGATGCTTGGAGATGGCATGCTCGTTTGGGACAAATTAGCTTCAAAACAATGAACACGATGTTTCAGCAAAAGATGGTGCAAGGTTTGCCGAAAATCAGAGATGAGAAAAAATTGTGTGAGTCTTGTTTAGTTGGTAAACAAACTCGCCAATCCTTTCCGAAGACCTCATTGTCTTGAGCTTCAAAGTCTCTGGAACTCCTACATGCTGGCTTGTGTGGCCCTATAACACCATCCACCATGGCTAATAACAAATATATTTGTTATTATAGATGAATTTTCAAGATATATGTGGACTATCTTGTTAAAAGAGAAAAGTGAAGCTTATGGGAGGTTCAAGGTGTTTAAAAGCTTGGTAGAGAAGGACGTTGGGAAGATGATCATGACTCTAAGAACCGACAGAGGAGGAGAATTCACTTCAGGAGAGTTCAACGAGTTTTGTGATACAAGCGGTATCAAGAGACATCTCACGGCACCTTACACACCGCAGCAGAATGGTGTTGTAGAAAGAAGAAACAGAACCCTAATGGAGATGACTAGGAGCATTCTCAAGGCTATGAAGGTGCCAAATTGTTTTTGGAGAGAGGTTGTGCGACACGCCACTCACGTGATCAATAGAATACCAACGCGAGCGCTTGAGAACAAGACCCCTTATGAGTGTCTACGAGTGAAGAAACCAAACATTGAGCACTTGAAGGTGTTCGGATGTATGGCATACTCAAAAGTACAAGCTACGAACATTAAGAAGCTTGATGATAGATCAAAGTCGTTAGTACACCTTGGGATCGAGCCATGATCCAAGGCATATCGACTTTACGATCCAAATACACGGAAGATAGTTGTTAGCCTTGACGTTGTATTTGATGAGTGCACTGACTGGAACTGGAATGAAACACAACAAGGATCAAGAAGGGATCCGGGTATGTTTCACATGAGATGGGGTGAAACGATTGATACCAAAGAAGGACCTACGATTGTTGGTGGCGAACAAAACGAACAAGAAGAAACCGGTAGCATTGCGTCAAGTGGTTCTGAGGAAGAAGATGAAGACGACTTGGGCGAGAATCCTCAGAACAATCCAATTAATGCTGCACAAAATCATCAAGGAGTTCAACCTGAACTTCGACGATCGGGTCGACAAGTAAGTCAACCTAGTTATCTTAAAGACTATCTTCTTATTGCCGATTTAGAATGCGATAAGCTTCTTTTATCACTCAATGACGAGCCGACGAATTATCAAGAAGCAAGAGAGTTAGTCGAATGGACAAACGCTTGTGAAGAAGAGATAAGTTTGATTAACAAGAACAAGACTTGGAGGTTAGTTGAAAACCAAGAGGAGTGAAGATCATTGGTCTTAAATTGATTTTTAAGATCAAAAGAAACGTGGATGGATCTATCAACAAATACAAAGCGAGACTAGTTGTAAAAGGATATGTACAAGAATCGGGGATTGATTTTGACGAAGTTTTTGCACCAGTGGCTCGCGTTGAGACAATGAGGCTGCTCGTGGGAATAGCTGCTTCTCGTAGTTGGGAGATCCACCATCTTGATGCCAAGACTGCGTTTCTACATGGAGAACTAAACGAAGATGTCTATGTGTCTCAACCGGAAGGTTTTGAAAAGAAGGGAGAAGAAAATAAGGTTTTCATAACTTTCAAAAGCCTTATACGGCTTGAGACAGGCTCCACGAGCATAGAACACAAAGCTGAATCAAATTTTGAGAGGTTTGAACTTCAAGAAGTGTTCAAAGGAAAATGTCGTGTATCACAAGGTAGACAAGATAAAGTTTCTCCTTGTAGCTGTGTACGTTGATGATCTTTTTGTCACAGAGAACTCGTTGGGAGTAATACAAGAGTTTAAAGCAAGTATGTCATCAAAGTAGATGCCAGATCTTGGTAAACTCACCTATTATCTTGGCATTGAAGTTCTTAAAGGTAAAGATGGGATCGAGTTGAAACAAGAAGCGTATGCAAGGAGAATTCTCAAGGAGGCAGGATTAGACAAATGTAACCTATCTCACATTCCAATGGAGTTTGGGTTAAAGATGTCTAAAGCACAAGGAGAAGAACCCGAAGCTGATGTTACAATGTATCGCCGAAGGATCGGCTGCTTAAGGTACCTTTTGCATACGAGACCCGATCTCACCTTTTCGGTGGGAGTAGTGAGTAGATATATGCAAGCTCCTAAAGAGTCACATGGTGTTGCATTGAAGCAAATATTGAGATATTTGCAAGGGACTCTATCGTATGGTTTAGTGTTTAAGCGAAGAGGATCAAGGAAGATTGTTGGCTACAGCGACAGCAGCCACAACACGGATCCTGATGACGGTAAGAGCACGGCTGGTCATGTATTCTATTTTGGAGAAACACCAATCACGTGGTGTTTGCAAAAACAGAGGACAGTCGCACTATCTAGTTTTGAAGCCGAGTTCATGGCCGCAACTGAAGCTGGGAAGCAAGCAATATGGTTGCAAGACTTGTGATATGGGTCAAATTTACCCTAGAGCTACTCTCTCAAATTAAGAGATCACTGTAGTATTTAGGGATCGAATCCACAGGGAAAGAGATAGTGACACAGCAGACTTTTAATTTCAAATTAAGCTAAGAATAAAATCAGAAATAAAAGACAGCAAATAATTAACGACTTGGTGAATTCAGGAGACAAAACGCTAGGCTATGGGAAATTCGCAGGTATGAATCCAAGTTGCAGAATAGAAATCTGTTAGGATATTTATTAAGAACCGTTCTAGAACTCGAAACACAATTATAAAATCAACCAACTCTCGCTGCGAAGATTATCTATGTCTAAATCCTAGAATTCCAAATCTCTTTGCAAATCCTATCAATTCAGACAAGCATTAATAACAGGTTCGATTGTTCACAAAATCCCTAAACCAAATCTCTTTGCGAATAGGTATTTTGCTCATCTAACATTAGTTCAGGCAATCAATAATACTCTCGCATCTATTAATCAACCTAAGATCAGATTCTAGGTCATGAAGCTAAAATCAGCATTAATCACAAATCCAGATGAAGAACAAGCAGATTTATCCCGACAGTAATTCAATTCTAACAACCTATCATCAACCCTTGAATAACCCAAAACCTAACAAACAAACTACTCAGACATGGTGAATGAAGAAAACATCATGAATAAAATAGTTTGCATAAAATAATAAAGAAGAGAAATAAAGGGGTTCAAAATCTCTCAAGAACAGAGTATAGGATCTATCTCCCCAAATCTCTCTCTAAAATAATCTGTGTCTCGCCTAAACAATGGCTCTGAAATCCTTAAATAAGGGTTAAATCACGATTTGGGGCACTTTTGTAAATAAGGAAAACTTCTGGGCAATTTCCTTTTTCTTCAATCTTGTAAACGTCGCGATTGTCTTCTGATTTAGGGGGTGTCGATCGACACCATGAACAGTGTCGATCGACACTGTTCATTCAGCACCACTTCGACTTCATCTTTTCAGCAGCTTCATCCACAACGCTCCAGAAAGCTCCAAAATCTCCAATTATGCTCCAAACGCTCCTGAACCTGTAAAGACTCTAATAGGACTCTAAAAACACCAAAAAGACTCTATAAATAAGACTTAT
The DNA here is from genome assembly GCA_020283515.1 of Alliaria petiolata. Taxonomy (NCBI): domain Eukaryota; kingdom Viridiplantae; phylum Streptophyta; class Magnoliopsida; order Brassicales; family Brassicaceae; genus Alliaria; species Alliaria petiolata. Next base: position 37,785,857 of record JAHZTW010000001.1, read on the forward strand.
ATCATGGCTAAAAACCATAAAAACCATGATATATCAACTCCCCCAGACTTAGCTTTTGCTTGCCCTCAAGCAAAACAGAAACTTAGAATGGAGTCGAGGTTTGAAAACATAGAAACAATTAGCAAATCTTAGGAACACCACATTGACCAATACCCTTAAATCCACATACCATAGAGCCAACCTCAAGTAGAATTTCGGTGTACTTACTACAAGCTTAGCAATCTTCCAAATACGATTTAAACCCCTTTGAAAAATTCAGAACCTCTATTGTTAACCCCTTTCATTAATTAGGTGCGGTCTCATCGAGGGAATATCGATCAAAGAACTTTCTAGACTCTATCCCTTCCAAGCTCCTAGACAAAGACAATCTCAGCACAACTCTCTTATTTTCTCTTCTCTTAGTCGATTTCTCCCTACTTTTCTAGGGTATCATTTTATTTTTTTTTATCGACTTTCGTTTCTTTTCTCATCAAAGTTCAAGAACGGTGCCACTCACTAATTATGTTCCTTGTGAGGAGACGTGTTCATGAGTGTAAGCTCCCATCATTATCCTTTAAGGGACTCAGGTTTCCGTTCTTAGACTTATTATTTTCTTCTTTTTTTTTCTTTTTTTTTAATTCCACAAGAGAAGATCAAAGAAAGATTGTACCTAACTTATCTTGCTAGTGCTAAAAGAGGAGTCAAATTCAATGCATACCAAGCCCCAAGATGAGAAATTGTAAGTTCATTAGGGTGGAGTTAACAACAAAGTTTATGAACTCTCTAGGAATCTAAACTTTCTCCGATAGACTGATCCACCTATATCGTTCTACCTAGTTAGACCCGAAATCAACACTATGGCAATGGTTCATCAAGTATCAATGTTCTGTGACTAGTTCCAAGAGATGCTAAAAATTTCAACCAAATTTTGACTCAATAAAACCGATTTTTGACTCAATAAACTGACCTCAAAACAAGACACAATGTTAGTAACTACCTCCCCCAGACTTAAACAACACTGTCCTCAGTGTGATTAAATCTTAAGGTCAGAAACAAACCAAATAAAATAGATAATGGTCAGGATGGATAGAGGACGAAAATCTATACAACTTAGGCTCTTAAATCACTCAAATCCGTTAAGAATTGAGAGAAATATGAAGAAAACAAGTGAGTAGAATTACCTGCGAGGGGGTGTCGATCGACACCAATGAATAGTGTCGATCGACACTGTTCATGTCGAGCTCAGTATCGACCACGGTCGATATCCGTCCGTTTCGTCAAATTTTTTTTTTTTTTTTTTTTTTTTTTTTTAAATAAAGAAAGCCAAAACCAATAGTTAGTAAATAAAGTAAAAATAAAACGAAAATTAGAGAACTTACCAGTGGGTTGCCTCCCACTAAGCGCTTGTTTTAAGTCATTAGCTTGACTTGTATGCCTGGTCAGACGACAGGTTGTTCATGAGAACTCGTTACAAAACAAGCTCTACATTTAGACACTTCCAGCTTCAATACTCTGCCCAATGATCCCTTCAAAGCATCTTGTCCTTTCTCCTTCATCTCAGATGTAAGAAGTGCTCTAACCTTAGAGAAAGGCTTTGAGGTTCCTTTGCACTTCACTTTATACTCAATTGAGTTCCCATCACAGCTCTGAGGTATCAAAGTGACTTGATAATCTCCCTTGATTCTTTGGCTCTCAACTCTCTTCTTCACCTTTGCCCTTTTTATGGTCTCCTTTGTGATAATGATAGGATTTCCACCAAGGATTTTATCTGCATCACTCTTGTCACAAGGTCTTTCCTGAGAAACGTCTGCCATCTTGTCTCTATCAATCACAGCAATGCAAGAGACGTGCTTTGAAGTTCTAGTAGTAGGGACAGCTTTGTAGAAAACTCCTATGTCAACATTAGAGAAAGATATTCTCTTGTTAGGCATGTCTACAACTGCTCCAACTGTAGCCATGAATGGTCTCCCAAGAATAAATGGCATGACAGACTCTTTGCTCACTTCCACAACCTGAAAATCAGTTGGTACTAGATAATTCTCTACTTTGACAAGCAAGTCTTGAATTGTACCATATGGGACTGCGGTAGAAGAGTTGGCAAACTCGAGGGTCATGCTTGGAGGTTGAATGTTAGCAATCCCTAATCTCCCTGCAATATCCCTTGACATGAGATTCACACTAGCACCAGAATCGCAGATAGATTTTTCAAACTCAACTCCTCCAATGGAGCATGGAACAACAAACATCCCTGGATCTTCAATCTTAAGCATCTGCTTCATTGGTGGTGGTGTATCCCTTGCCTTATGGAAAAGTTCTTCCATTTCTTCAAAATTTTCTCTGCTATTCTGGAAGAAAGCACACAATGGATACTTCTCATAAGCCTCATCAAAAGAGATCTCCTTAGGAATTCTTTCCACCCTCTTGTTGAAAGCAGCCAGCTTCTCTGCACTAATGGGCGGCCTCAAGTGTTTGGGTAGAAAAGGATACAAAATTTTAGGCTTATACACCATTTCCTCTGCAATATTTGAAGTTTTAGGCAAATCTGGAAAAATCTGGGAATGGTGTCGATCGACACCCTCCTGGTGTCGATCGACACCAGCATCTGGCGTCGACGATTCAGTGTCGATCATGCTCGATTTCGGTCCGTTTTGAGTCGAATTCGAAAAACAAGTTTGTGGTGTCGATCGACACCCTTCCTTGGTGTCGATCGACACTAGCTCTGTAACAGCATTGTCGTCTTCTTCCTCAACTTCAAGCTCCACAAATTCTTCAGCATTCAGACCATTTTTCAGCACTGGTTGAAGGCTCCTTCCACTCTGAATCGTGATGGCGTTCACATGATGCCTGGGATTTGTATCCGTCTTTCCAGGAAGGCATCCCTCTTGTCTTTTCAAAGCTCCAGCAGTTTGAGCAACCTGGACATCCAATTGCTTCACATGAGTACTCAGGGACTCAAATTTCCCATTCAGATCAGTGTACAAGGCATCAATCTTCCCATTGAAGTCCACAGTCATCTTCTGTTGACCCTCCAAGATCTGTTCCAGCATAGACTTCATCTCATTGTCTTGTGCAGGAGGTTTCTGGTAGGAAGAAGTACCATAATTTCTGTTGAAGTTATTGCTCTGGAAAGGTTTCTGGTAAGAGGGACCATAACCTTGCTGATTGCCAAATCTCTGACCTTGAAAACCAGCTCAATTGATGTAGTTAACTTCTTGTTCTTCAGGCTCAAAAGTATCAACTTCAGCAGCAAACTGAACTTGCTTATTTCCCATTAGAAGGCTAAGCATCGAGTCTAGCTTAGCATTCACCTCAGCAATCTGACTTCCATCAATGTTTCCAGCCTTCTTCTTCCTCTCAAGGTCTGCATTCTTGGTACTATTGCAAAAAGACAAGTTCTCAATTAGAATGATAGCATTCTCTGGATATTGGGTGTTGAAGTTACCATTGCTTGCAGCATCTAAAGCCATCTGGTACCTCCAATCAACACCTCTGAAGAAGATTCCCAGCAGTTGAACCTCAGTGAAGCCATGGTGCGGACAGTCTCTTTGATATGCCCTGAATCTCACCCAAGCAGCCTTAAATGCTTCAGTAGGTCCTTGAGAAAATGTAGAAATCTTCATCCTTAGCTCTTCAGACCTTGCATCATCGAAGAAATTGCGCAGGAACGCGTTCTTGGTGTCTTCCCAGGTAGTAAGTGATCCTGGTGGCAACTGCTTTAGCCAGTACGCTGCATCTCCTCCAAGAGAGTATGGAAAGAGCTTGCAGAAAAGGTAATCATCAGACACTCCGTTGGCCTTAATGCTGGATGCCAGATCTTCAAACATCTCTATGTGGTCCATAGGATGTTCATTGGGAAGGCCATGAAAAGGGTGTTGAGATACCAAGGTGTAGAACGCAGGCTTCAACTCGAAGTCATTCCTTTGAAAAGGAGGTGGGCGAATTGCAGCTCTATTAGCATAGAACTGATCTGGCCTGTTGTAATCCCCAAGTGTCCTTCCACGCCCATCAGCTACTCGTAGTGCGTTCTGCTGCGCTTGGTGTCGATCGACACCAAGGTTGTGTCGATCGACACCCTCTGGTTCAGCGACAACAGCCCCGTTTTCATCTATTTTCTGGCCCTGAGCATTCCTCCTTTGCCCTTCTGCATCAACCAACTGACCAGCTTCGTCTCTAATCAGAATTAATGGATTAACCATTGCAGATTCCTTCTTGGCTTTTCTGTTGGTCCTCTCCAATTTGGCGAGTTCGCCTATGCTCAAAATCACTAGCTCCTTTTCCTTGTTGCTTCTGGTACTGCGATTAAGCATGCACCTGAAACGGACACAAGAAAAAGTTGCAGAAAATCAGTAACCAAAAACAAAATAAAAACTTAGACAAAATCCTAATACTAAAAATCTGTAGGCAACTAATCTCCTTCCCCGGCAACGGCGCCAAAATTTGATATGGGTCAAATTTACCCTAGAGCTACTCTCTCAAATTAAGAGATCACTGTAGTATTTAGGGATCGAATCCACAGGGAAAGAGATAGTGACACAGCAGACTTTTAATTTCGAATTAAGCTAAGAATAAAATCAGAAATAAAAGACAGCAAATAATTAACGACTTGGTAAATTCAGGAGACAAAACGCTAGACTATGGGAAATTCGCAGGTATGAATCCAAGTTGCAGAATAGAAATCTGTTAGGATATTTATTAAGAACCGTTCTAGAACTCGAAACACAATTATAAAATCAACCAACTCTCGCTGCGAAGATTATCTATGTCTAAATCCTAGAATTCCAAATCTCTTTGCAAATCCTATCAATTCAGACAAGCATTAATAACAGGTTCGATTGTTCACAAAATCCCTAAACCAAATCTCTTTGCGAATAGGTATTTTGCTCATCTAACATTAGTTCAGGCAATCAATAATACTCTCGCATCTATTAATCAACCTAAGATCAGATTCTAGGTCATGAAGCTAGAATAAGCATTAATCACAAATCCAGATGAAGAACAAGCAGATTTATCCCAACAATAATTCAATTCTAACAACCTATCATCAACCCTTGAATAACCCAAAACCTAACAAACAAACTACTCAGACATGGTGAATGAAGAAAACATCATGAATAAAATAGTTTGCATAAAAATAATAAATAAAAGAAATAAAAGGGTTCAAGATCTCTCAAGAACAAAGTATAGGATCTATCTCCCCAAATCTCTCTCTAAAATAATGTCTATGTAGCCTAAACAATGGCTCTGAAATCCTTAAATAAGGGTTAAATCACGAATTGGGATACTTTTGTAAATAAGGAAAACTTCTGGGCAATTTCCTTTTTCTTCAATCTTGTAAATGTCGCGACCAGTTTTTGGAAAGCTCGGGTGTCGATCGACACCATGAACAGTGTCGATCGACACTGTTCATTCTGCTTCAATCCGACTTCATCTTTTCAGCAGCTTCTTCCACAACGCTCCAGAATGTTTCAAAATCTCCAATTATGCTCCAAACGCTCCTGAACCTGTAAAGACTCTAATAGGACTCTAAAAACACCAAAAAGACTATAAATAAGACTTATATCATGGTTAAAAACCATAAAAACCATGATATATCAACTTGATGAGCGAAGTGATGGGACAAGATTGTGAGAGGACAATCATACGCATCGACAACAAGTCAGCCATAGAACTTACCACGAATCCCGTCTTTCATGGAAGAAGCAAACACATCCACAAGCGTTATCATTTCGTCCGAGAATGTACTGATAACGAACAAATCGAAGTGGAGTTTGTGCCCGGAGAAGATCAATGCGCAGACATTCTAACAAAAGCCTTAGCAAGAATCAAGTTCAAGACGATGAGGAGTTTGATCGGTGTTCAAGACCTCTCAAGAAAGGACTCGAAGCATAAGGGGGTGATTGTTGGGTAAGCTTCTAGAAGATTGCATTCCAATATATCCTTTAACAAGTCGGTTAAAGATGTTTGGAAGAAAATGAAATTATCTAATTCAAGTTGTAATAGGAAAAGAGTAGTTTTCCATTACTAGTAGGATTAAGAAAAGGATTAACAAAGTTGTGTTAAGCCCATATATATCAATGTCGAGATGTGCCAAAGATATTAAGAGAAAAACAAACTTGTGTCTAGTTTTGAGAGATTTTCTAAACATCAATAAAGAGAGAAATTCTTTAAAAGCTTTGTTCTTAAGAAATTTTAATAAAGCCCTTGCAATAATAGTCTTACCAATGCCAGCATGGCCACATATTCCAACAATTATAGCTTCATCCTCATATTCTAAGCGTAATAAAGATTGCATTTTATTCAAGTGTGCTTCTATCCCCACCATGTCTTCAATAGAGAGGAAGAAATGGCAAGGGTTAGTCACTGAGTTATATAGAGAGGAAGAAATGGATGGATTATTCGCTTTTCCATTCCTCATTTACCATTAAATGCGAACTAAACAAAATAATTTTATTCCCTCACATCCAGGGGGATTCGAACCCACAATCTTCTTAATAAAAATTACCAGTCTTATCCATTACGCCATGAGTGCTTCTTGTCAAACTTTGCGAAGATTACTATAATAATAGTGAAAAACATAAAAAAAAATCCAAATGTATATTAATAGAATTAAAAAAATAAAAAAATTTCAAACGAACACCACCTATAAGTTATCAAATCACTTAATTGTATACAACATCTATTGTAATTAATGACAAATAAAATCGTATTCACAAAACGCAAAACCAAAAAAAAGAATTCAAGCTAAAAAAAAAAAATTAACGGATTAGTGCTTTAGATTATCTTTTCTCACAATGAAGTTAACTCATTTACTTTTTAAAAAAAAAAAATTTGTGTTGATTGATAACATACTAACACTCATTTATTTATTAAAATATAACTACTCATAAAATTAAATTTTACCTATATAATATATTTTAATTACAACACGTGTCGAAATCTAACTAATTCACTTACCACGTGTTGGGTTAATATTAATTACTAATTTAAAGGCAACCAACTATATATGATAAAACAATATAGACTAAACATAATTATAAACAATTTTAATTTTCACTTTCTTATTCTTTCAGATTAAATTGTGTCTTCTGTTATGTATATAATAAAATATCTTTTATTACGGTATAAGAAATAATAAATAACATATTCAATACAAAAAATAAATCATTGAAAAAAATAAACAAATAACACATTCACAAATCACAAATCATCATCTACTATATAATAGATGAATGAGACCCTCCAAAAGATGACACATCAGTTTCTTCTTATTAATCAATCATAACTTTATTTTTCCACATGTATAAAGCATATAAGCAATTAATTATTATTTTTTAAAACATCAAATAACATAAATAAAAATTAACATATGTATAATTAACTATACATAAAAACTATTAAATTTGAATTCAACTATTTGAAAATTATTGTAAGTAGATGAAATTCAAATTTAATTTAAAAACATACATATATATAAATCTTATATAATAAATTATTTTAAATATATCATTCTATTTTTATAAGTGATTTAATACTTATTTGCAAATAAATTAGGATAACTAAACTTTGGTACAACTGAAAAAATTATGATATTGAATAAATTCAGAAGTTAACTACAACATATAAATCGTAAAATACAACAAAATATTCAATAAAAATTGAGAAGATAAGAAAATACAAAAATTCTGATTTGACTCTTCAATAAAAAGCCATTGCACCTATGACCGCTTGGTCGTGACCGCTATCTACATGACCACAAATCAAAAATTTCTTAAGATATTGAAGAAATTAAAAAGTTAACTCCAAGGTATAATATCGTAAGACAAAACAATATAATCAATAAAATCGAGAAGATAACAAATTATATAAAAAACTAAGAGAATAAAAAAAAATAAAGAAAAAGAAAAATGAATACAAAAATATACAAAATTTTAAAATATGGAAAAATACATGAATTCAATGAAAGATATACAAAAGAAATCTTTAAAATAATAAATTGAAAAAATTAAAAATTATTATAATATTAAGATTTAGACAAATGAAAAGAGTATAAAAATTGAAGAATAAATAAAGATTCATGAAATAATGTATGAAATATATTAAACACATCATTAAAAACAATATAAAATAAATTAGTCAAAATATAAATTTAAAACATATTATTAAAAACTCAAATTAAAATAAAACCCGCGCATCGTGCGGGTTCTCTCCTAGTGTACGTGTAATACACATACTCATTTTTTCTATATACTAGTTTTCTTTTAATATTTTCTGATATTTAAAATTTAACTATAGTTTTACTAAAAATTCAATTTCATTTTTGTTTTTTTCGATGATCATCATATGCAAAGAAAAAATTGTTTATTTTCTTAATGTGTTCTTGTTTTGGTTAGTTTTTCTATTAACTTTTTGTCTTCAATGAAATTTATCAAACACTTACTCTACTAAAAATGGTTATGTTCTTCAATTATAACTACAATGTGGCAATCTAAAGCATCATAAACAAAATCTAGATAAGAGAATCCACAAATACTATATAGTATATACATAATACTAAATATTATGATTATGAACTCAATATGCATATTCTCTAAATATATAGATAAACTTATTATAACCAATTTTTCTATTCTCATTGAGACTTTCACAATTTCTCTTGAAATTAAAAGATTAAGTAAATGAATAATCCAACCAAATAGAAAACTAAAAATCAGTCGTATAATACCATAATACAAAATAATTTGTATAAACATGAATATATACAATATTTGTGAGCTACAAGAACAAACCATTAGCGAATCTCATTTTTATGTAAAACTTACTTAAGTGTACTAAATTAATGTCGGTTAGTTTTCTTTAATCAACCTATAATTCCATAATACACAATAATTTGTATATAACATGAAGATATACAATAATTTGTGAGTTACAAGAACAAACCATTAGCGAATATCATTTAAAGTAAAACTTACATCAAGTATACTAAATTAATATATGTTAGTTTTATTTAACCAACTTATCAACAAATGTTCGATTTTTTTTTTAGTTATAAAAATAAAGGCATCAAAAATGGAAGTAAAAAAACCATCACGATAAAAAAAATCAGCGCATAAGAGAAATGAACATGTAAATAAAAGATTGAATTTTTACCACAAAAAAAAATTAGCTTTAATTGAGTTTTGGTTAAAAAAAAGGTTTAATTGAGTTTTATATTTTTTAAAAAATAATAAATAAGTGAGCTGATGTGTCATGCAGAGGGGTGCTGATGTGTCACTTTCTTGTGAGGCACACTCACTTTTTATATAATAGACTAGAAGATTTTCTGCGTGCAGTTACTTTTACAATTTTTAATATAAAAGAAATGGTGATATATTTTTAATGAATTTACAGAAAAATACAAAAATTGCTTTAGAGAATAAACTTATTTGAAAACTGAAAACTATTGTTCACACAAAAAAAGAATATAAAGTTGTAATATATTTTTTTTTCCTTAGAAATGCTTCTTTTTATTTCATTAAACGTTATCATATCGGACAACTAAAAAAATTGGCAATAACTTTTTTTGTTTTTTAGTAGTTTATAATCTTAACATATATTTTTTGACATATGAAATTTTATTAAAAAAACTTAGATTACAATATCACTGGTAGACTGTTGTTGTAGACGGTTGTTGTAAACACTTATTGTAAATTCAATAAGAAAAGTTTTAGAATCAGCCGTTTACATGAGAATTCATGTTTTTTTGTTAGCTTTTTGTTCCTCTTGTTTTGGTCACATACAAAAGCTATGTTGATTGTATATTGATAAAAAGCTATGTTGATTGTATATTGTTTTACTTTAGTAGCTTTGGTTGGAAATTAAATCTCTACATATAAAAAGCTATGTTGCATGAAAACTCCCTTTGAGGTCCGTTTTCCGTTTCGACACAGGCCTGACCCTGAGCCCAAATAGAGTAAACCCATGCATGCGACCTTACATTTATATAAAAAATTTCGGCTCTCATGTTCTGAAAAATATCCTTAGTCTAGTGGCAAGAATGTGCTTTTGTACAAAATTTCGGCTCTCATGTTCTGAAAAATCCGGGTCTGTTTCGACGTTGAAGAATCAATAAATCTGAAAATTCCGGGTCTGTTTCGACGTTGAAAGAATCAATAAAAGGAAATATAGGCAGAGCTAATATCAACAATCAATACATGTGAAGTTGTGAACAAATGATAGTCCACTCGTAGCTATGTGTAGTGTGCTTTAGTAAAAAACAAAAGTCAATCGCTATGCATTGATTGATTTAATGGTGTGATCAAAAGCCTTTTGAAGAATTTCATAGCCAGCTAAGTTCAAAGCTCCGAGAGGAGCAGTCCAAAAGAACCTTGGAACAGCTCCTTTGTAGAAAGCGAGAGGACCCTCATGTGTGAGAATTGAATAAGCAGCCATCCACATCGATAAATCCACGCCTTGTGGTGCCGTCATCATCCTCGTCTTAATCACATCGAATGGTGTCGTTAGCACAGCCGTGAAACCACCGGACAATGCTCCAACCGCGATAGCCTCCCACGGCTCCAGATCTCTCCCTAATTGTCTCTCCACGAGCTTTAAAAAACTCAAACACAGCCATGGTTTTAATTCTCTATTAACTTGCTCTGGTCCATAGGCGGCTAGGCCTAAGTCCGAAACATCTTGGCTAACAAAAAGAAAAGATTACCTTCTTTGATTCATTGTAAAGTCCCATGCCAGCAACGTAGAACGGAACCTCGCGTAAAAGGGTAACACCGGTGCCGCGAAAGAGTCCTTTGAGCCCATCTTGATTCCAAGTCACAACCGTAGCTTCCACTATGTTATCAAACAGGTTAGCTTGTAACCGTTGTTTCAGAACCTCACACGGTATACGCAGTGTTGTCCCCAAAACCGTGCCAAGAAAAGACGCCACCAACTGAACCTACAGAATCAAGATTTCACCCAAGAAAACAAATCAAATGATAATAAAAGACGATGTACCGGCATGAAGCTGGAAAATGAGTTTCTAGTAACTTGGATGTCGAGGAAAGCAGGAGCAAAGCGCGGTAAAGCCAGTTTACTTGCTTCATATAGACTTGTTCTTAAACCATGGCTGAAGTATTGAAAACAAGAGACGAAATCATGATGATGCTTATAATCCAAACCTGAAAGAACGAGACAGAGCATAGGGAGATGATATAACCTTGCGAATTGACCAACAACCGCAGGAACAGAACCTTTGTATAAACCTCGAGCACCAATCTCTGGAATCTTTGATAGTATTTCAAGATATGACAATGTTGTTGATGCTTGAACTTGTGTCTTATGATGAAAGAGAAGAGAACAAGTAATAAGAACAATTTCATAAGCATTGAACAAGAAAATGAGGTAAACAAGAAAATGAACAATTTCATATGCAAAATATGAGCAATGAAAACAATCTCATAAGCACTAAACAAGAATTAAGCCAGAGATTATTATTACCTTGACAGTGTCCACTGGATGCATTAGAAAAGCAGAGAAAGCACATGAGATTCCTCCTGCTAATGCAGATTTGAGAAGATGTCCAATATCTAATCCAATTCTCGGACCAATAGTTACAGATGTGTTCAAAGAAGCTGTATAGTTGGATCTTGAAGTAAAGTTTCCAACTTTTGCGAACTTTAAGCTGCCTATAAAGCTAGACTCACCTGAATTCGAACCGATCGTATACTCTCGACTAGCAAAGAAGCTTTTGCGCAAACATTTGTCGAAATTTTGAGAATTTATAAACAAATCATTGAGAATAGAGAGAAGTAGAGATTCAGGTGATACTTGTTTTATTTTCTGAGAATTTTGCGCCATTCTTGATTTCAGTGGATCTATCGATAAACGTTGTAAAGTAATCTGTGCTTCATCTCCTTCCATCATTGGTTAATTGTGGGATTAGTCAACGTTCAGGTAACTGGTACAGATTGTAGGTTTTTTTTTTTTTTTTTTTTTTTTTTTTTTTGGGTATGAGACAGATCGTAGGTTGAAGACAACAGATCCAACTTTTGGTTTAATTCTCGATTTTCAGACTGTTTTTTTTTTGTATCTTTGCAAGTGTTTTCTTTAAAATATATTAGTATAAGCAAGAATGCCTACGAGGTGTTCGATGAAACGACGACACCGATTTATAACTCAATCGCGGACTGAAAAACTACATAGGCATGGGTATTCGGGTTGGTTCAATTCGTTTCGGTTTTTTCGAATTTCAAGTAATTCGGATAGAGATGTATATGATCCATATTGGAACCATACCAAAATCGGTTTGGAACTGTTCGGATATGTCTAGGTCCGAGTTAGTTTAGGTATTAAAACTGAGAACCGACTTAGGAAAAAACAATCTTTATCCCTTTTTTTTTTGACAACGGATTAATTTCATTAAAACTAAAAGCCGGAAAGGCTTAGATGAGTACAGGCGGAAGTAAAAATAACGATGACACGATTACAGTAGACTAGCGCAATAAAATGAAAGATAGGAGCATTAAGGGGCGAGACTTGCTCAGCAAAGTGAAGAAATTTATGGAGAAGCTTCAACCGTAACCCGAAAGCTATTGCTCGGAAGAGCATCATATGGTCGAGAAGAGACCCGACGTTAAAACACCCAAAAGGTTGGTTTTGACAATGGACTTACCATCGATTGTAGTCGAAGCTGAACGGAGGAGGATTGTTGCCAGTGTTGGCTACCTCTAACTCCCATCACTTGTGGTAATAGCTGAATGGAGGAGGATTGTTGCCTTTGTTGGCTACCTCTAACTCCCATCATTTGTTGTTGAAACTGAGTGGAGGAGGATTATTGCCTTTGTTGGCTACCTCTAACTCTCATCATTTGTTGTTGAAACTGAGTGGAGGAGGATTGTTGCCTTTGTTGGCTACCTCTAACTCCCATCACTTGTGGTCTAATCTGAGTGGAGGAGGATTGTTGCCATCGATGACTACCTCTAACTCCCAAACATGATTCTTCAAGCTCACGGACGACCATATATTTTGCACCAAAAACTCCTCTTGGGCTAGACTTATACAACAAGCCCATATGATCTAGGCCCATTAAAGATGGATGCAAGAGATGAAAACATCTACGGTTTGCGGTATGACGGAACGGTGACCTATAGAACTCGCCGTCAACGGGTCTTCCACACACGGAAGAAAGGCTATTGAAACTCGCCGCGGCGGTGATGATATTCTCCGGACCGGCGAAACTTTTAACAGAAAAAGCTTTACTGGTGGAGGTGAGCTTGACGATGGTGGAGCATGAAACCCGAAGCTCCGGGGTAAGGGGGATAAAGCTGGTGGCAGAGCATGATCGATGAGGGGAGGTGGAGAAGCCATTAGATCTGGTGGATCCGGCGGATTTGGTGGATCTGGCGGCTCAGGTGGAGGAGGGAGGTTCTGCAACTCAAAGGACACCTTCACCGGAAGTCTAGGGGCGACGGAGCTCAGATCTGGAGGACGCAACGCACCGGCCGGATAGATCGGGAAGACTTTTCGCCAGTTAACCATCTCGGTGAAGGGGAGGGGAGCAGAGAAGCAGAGACCGGAGCAGAGAAGCAGAGACCGGAGAGAGAGACACGCCGGCGAAGAAACAGGAGGAAGCTTCCCGGAAAAAAACCACCGAAGGGGACGGAGTCGCCACCAGTTGGGATGGAGCACAGACAAAAGCCTACTCAGGGGAGCAGAACCTGCGGCGATAAGGCGAGTCGGAGGTCCATACTTTTTCTTCGTCGGCGGCTGGGATGCCTCGGTAGTCGAGCCTGGGAGGTTTTAGGGCGAACCTCAGATCCAACAACAATCTTTATACATATAAAGCACAAATCAGTTGGCAATTGTGAGATTGACAAATGTTCAATTTATTTTTTTTTAAATCAATTTATTTTTTACCATTACAAAACTTTTATAAGAAAAAAATCCCGCGTTTCTTTTTGCATTACTACCCACCATCACCAATTTAACTTTCCATTTTCAACACACATTATCTTCAGCTCATCATGTATGTATCAGAATTGTTTAACTCATATAATCTCTTAACCATCTGCAAAGAAAAGAGCAGTTACTTTAGGTAATCTATTACTTTTCGATTTCTGGGTTTTTATCTAGGTTATTACCACAACTTTATGGGCGAGAGTCTCATAAGCCACTTTCTAGAGAAAATTGGCTCACGTGCCATTCAATGATCTAATGCCACTCCTTAAAGTGATATACCGATTTTACCCTTAATGAAAGATAAAAATTATTTAGTTAAAAATAATTTTTATAAAAATATAAAAATCGTATAACTGAGAGTTAGAGAACAACTAGTACAAATGATACCAACTAAGAGTTAGAGGACAATTAGTACAAATGGTACAACTGAGAGTTAGAGAACAACCGATACAAATGGTACAACTGAGAGATTGAGTTCAACTAGTACAAATGGTATACCTAAAAGTTAGAGGACAACTGGTACAAATAGTGCAACTGAGAGTTAAAAAAAAATGGTACAACTGAGAGANTACCTAAAAGTTAGAGGACAACTGGTACAAATAGTGCAACTGAGAGTTAAAAAAAAATGGTACAACTGAGAGATTGAGTTCAACTAGTACAAATGATATAATTAAGAGTTAAAAGACAAATGGTACAACTGAGAGATTGATAATTTTTATTCTATTTTAAGCAGAAAATGAGCATCAACCACACAACACATACATTTTTATTATGTAGGGTGCTATTCACAGAACGAAGAGGATTTGAAATGATCACATCTACGGTTTATCGTTCAAGACATCATCCATAGAGGAGATAACTATTTCGATGTTATTGGCGAGATGATTTCAAACAAACAATATATTTTAGTATAAATTTGAAAAAAAGATGTAAATGTTTGTATTTGTAGCTAATATTTTTTTTTTGTCACTAAATAGATAACATCTTATGTTTACTTAAACTACCTTAGACTTATATGGTTAATATGTAAATACTAACATCATTGTTATGTGAAACAAACAAATAAAGTATTTTAACACATGTTATAATATGAAAACATAGTAAATGTATTTTAATTAGCTACTATCATAAATACAACTACAAAAAATTTAATTTAAATCACGGTTCAACTAGATAAACGTGAAAAGTATCAAAATACAACTGTGTGCAATTTAGTACAACTAATATCTTGAGTACAACTACTTAACCAAATTTTTTTTTTTTTTATTCAAGATGTGGTTTTTGGCAGCTCCATGTGTTAAATGAGGTTTTTTTTGGTGACGGCGCCGTCTTTTTTTCAACACGTTTTTTTTTTTCTTTTTTTTCCAACTGTTTTAATTAATTTTAAAACTCAGTTGTTCGTAATAGACATAATTGTACCTAATAAACACATAGTAGCACCGAAACAGTCTCAGTTGTTCGCAAGTGACCCAATTGTACTTAATAAACACATAGTTGTACCTAAATATTATAGTTGTCCTAAAATAGTTGTACAAATACAAAACGTTGTTCATGGACAAAACAATTCTTAAGGAGGTTTCTTGTTAACCACTGCAAATTCTCATAAAACGTATGTGGGTCATGACCTAATGGTGTTTCAACTCCCATGCCTCTAACTACAATGCTGCGAGACTCTAAAGGAGGTTTCTTGTTAACCACTACTTCCTTCTCCATCTCTAGAGTGACTTGCCCTGATAAGCAAACAAATATAGAAACTGTACAACTTTGATAGACCCATTTGAGCTAGCTGAAACAACCATATCCAATATTTTCCTCCAGCAAACGCTTGTAACAAATAGGTTGTTCGGTGACCCACCGAAGCACATCATAGATGAGTTGCAGAAGGCCGGATTCATTTACTTCCCAGAAAGTGACCTCGGATACGGTGGCTACTTCCCAGAAAGTAGCTTAGAATACTCCAGAATCACGGACTCACCAGAATGTAAATTCCTATACTTAATCCCTCATAACACTCTTTGTCGTTTCTACTTATGATATGATTACATGATATGACTGTAATCGACATCTCTGTTGATCTTTAGGGCGTGACGTTTCGGCTGGTTTCAAAATGCTTCTGGATATGATTGCTTGCGTAGCATCGAGTTTTCGACCACCAAATTTAGTGCTAATCGGAAAACAAAACCCAGAAAGCGAGTGGCAAATGATTCTTCAGTGTTTGCAATCGAGAAATCACCACCATGTTCTCGTAGTAGAGCTGCCTGATGGCACCGAGTTTCATCTCTTCCAAAATTCTCTATATGTCTTCCTCATCGGCGACGCGATCCTCCGAAAGCGGAGCCACACACTGAGCGTACAAAACCAGAATGACTGAAGGAGCGTCTTTCACATATTGGATTTTTTCCCGCGTCTAGCTCGAACGATCTTCCTGGTTCGCCAATTCGCCCTGAAGCAGCGTCGAAGAAGATAATGGAGGAGAAGCGCCATCGGAGGGTTCGGATTTTTTATTCTTGGGTTTGGAGGCGACACTGGCTTTAGATTGAATCCGGAGAAGGATTTGAATCCGATGATGAAGAGGAAGAGAAAAGCTTAGGGATTTTGTGGAAATGAGACGAAAATAGTTTGATAAGATCTTGGTGTGGCGAGCTTGAGAGAGTATAAGCTTCATTGCTGCCATTGTTCACTTCTTGACGGAGCTCCTTCTTGACTCGCAAGTTTTTTTCTATGTGAATAGAGAAGGAACAATGGCTGAGATGCCCTCGTTAACCAAAAAAAATGCTGAGATACCCCCGTTATAAAATTGATTTAATTTGGAATTATGTGGGTGAAGAGCCATGATACCCCTATTTGTTACAAAATAATCTCACTACCCCTCTCATAATCTCACTACCCCTTTCATATTTTTCTCTCTTTTTTACCCTCACCTCCTTCCTTTACATTTAAACCAAAAAATCAATAAATATTTAGTTTAACATTTAATTTCAAAAATAAAAAGTATTCAATTATTTCAACAACCATCGGGCCCCACTCCCTTGTTCTCCATCCTCAAAAACCGATATCCATCCACAATTCTCCATTAAAACTCATTGAAGCTTTAACAAGTGGTTTTTTTGCATTTTATATGCTAATTTTGGGTTTAGAAATAGATTAATGCGCATTAAATCATATTAAGTCATACTAAATCGTACAAAATCATAGTGGATTCGCAGATAAATTGAAACTTTTTGGGTACTGTTGAGACAAAACTGGATATTACTGGGCCAACTGGTATTACTAAGAGAAATTGTTATTACTGAGAGAACTCGTATTACGGGAAAAACTGATAAAACTGATATCATTGAGATGTATACTAATGATATTTGTTATTCTTTTTCAGGGGATAATGAATAAAGCTCGTTGCAATGTCATATGTTTCGGTTATGAGGGATGTTATTCAAAGGATGGTGATGATATAAGATGGGTCTTAAGAGAAGATGAAATTCACACTTTAGTGATGAAGACATCTGTTGAGGAGGTCACTTATTCTGTGTTGGTTGATGGAATTTGCACTAAGAATAAGATAGATGAAGCTACAATGTAGCTGAAATGGTTTGAGAATGATAGTATTCTAGCTTAATTTATGTTTTCGTAACTCATTTGTGTGTAATTTGTGTCTTGGAAATATTAGGTATAACTCGTGTAACTGAGAGTATTCATAACTATTTTTTAGTTTTTAATTTATAAATTTATTAGAAAAATAAACAACAATATGAACAAACAAATTTATGTTAGATAAGTAACTATTAAATGTAAAACAAAATTGTGTATTAAGTGGGTAAAATAATTTTGTAGCACAATGGTTGTTATTAGGATGTTTACATAACAAACACATACACTTTCAAGATCACTTTGCTAATACTAACCACCATATGATGTCAAAGACACATGAAATGAGTTTCAAAACCTATTAATGCACAATATCCTAGGAAACATACTTTAATTAACTAAATTCATCTGTAAAACTAAAATTAAAAATTTTATGGCTAGGTAAAACTAATTAAAATTGAAAACACCGAAAAGTACAACTATTTGCAAATTGGTATAACTAGATAACTAAGTGTAATTTTGGCGGCTGACACTGAAACCAAAAACGGCGCATGTGTCAATTTGGCGGCGTACAAGTGTTTTTTGTATGTTTTCATTTATTTAAATATAATTTCGGTGGAATACTAATCAAATTTGGTACAACTATATATAACTAGTTTTATATGCTGTACAACTAAGTTAAATTGTATTTTTTTTTTTTTGTTGAAAAAATGAAATATCTTATTTATCTCAGTATCCATCTTAAATAGTAAATAATAAAATATATTTTTTATATTTTTTTTGTCGCATCCATGCCTAATATTTTCTGTTTTTTTTGTAAATTCATTTTTTGTTTGCTTATAATAATACCTAATTTTTTATTTATTTTAAATATTATTTTGACGAAACATTGTAATTCATTTTTATTACTTTCTGTCGTGGAACAACTATGTATAATTAGTTTTATGTATGGTATAACTAAGTTAAATTCTATTTGAAAAATAAAATTTGCATTTAACTCAATATCTATTTCATATAGTAGATAATAAATATATATTATTTTTGTGAAACATCTATACTTGTTAAACAAATTCAGAAGTACAACTATAAAAAAAAAATCTATATCACTATTTAACTAACTAAACTTGAAAATGCTCAAAGTACAACCGTATGTTTGCGAGCTGTGAAAGCATGACCAATCCTCGGATCCTCATAGAGTTCTCGAGCTGCGAAAGCATGACCAATCCTCGGATCCTCATAGAGTTCTCGGGCTGCGAAAGCATGACCAATCCTCGGATTCTTGATTAATCTTTGAGGAAGATTAAACCCATAAGCAATAGAGTGAGTTCCACAACCAGGTGGGAAATCTCGAGTGGGGTATATAATTTGTCGCTTAAGAGAACGATTCATCTTCCTATGGAAACATTACAATGTGCAAAAGAAAAATCAATTTCTCAAGTAATCGTTCACTAATCCAAGTTATATGATTTCAGTTTCAACACAAGCAAAACAAAAAGCTAAAAGAATTCTTGTTATCTTTGATAGAAATCCGTCAAAATTTTCTCGGGTTCCCAGTTTCCCAAACAAAAATCCGAGAAAGAGCCTACCAAAAGTCCAAAAACTATGAACATAGAGATCAATTTTGAGGATGTTTTCACAGAAGGTTGGAGCGATTTTAGTCTCTGTGTTTGGAAATTTTCAAAGGATCTTCGTAAATGAGATCATTAAGAGTGGAGAAGAAATATGAACCTGGATAATCTCTCTCTCTATGAACTTCAGATAGGGGGGAAATTTCGTATCTTTCCACACAAGATTCAACCCAAAATCTACAGATATTTGGAGAAAATTAGAGGAATTTAAGGCGAAATCAGGAAATGGGGATTTCAAGGAGGAGTTCTCAAAATTCATTTTTATTTTATTTTCTGGGTAAACAGAAAAAGCAGTTTTATGAGTAAAGACGAAAGCAGTAATTGTTTTGATTCATTAAGGGTTTAGATGACTTTACTTACGTCTTGGTTTAAAAGAAAAATCGAAAAGAAATTGTTTTTTATAACAAGGGTAAATCAGATTATTTCTCCGTTGACTGGGGTATTTGAGCCATTGTTCCGAATTATGTTTAATTGGATAAAAATGGTTGATAACCCTTTTATCCCTGAAAACTTAAAAAATTAAAAATCCAACCAGCCCAAACCCATCCGGCCCATCTTTGTGATCCGATAAAATCGGATCCTTAACTCCCTTTTCTGTAAAAACCGTCGTCTTCCACTTGGTTAATTTTCGGAGGAATCTATTTCCGAATCTTTCTCCGTAAAATCATAAATCAGATCAAAATTTGAAAGAAGCCGTTCCCAACCAACTCTCGTTCCCGCACTTCCACGAGAAGAAGGTAAACTTGGGAAAACTAGTTTGAGTTCATAGCAAACGGAATCGTGCAAAGCGGAAAAGGTAAACTGCAGATTTTTCTCGGTTTCTTCAAGTCCGTTCATATGCGAGATTACTTTTTTGATTCGATTGTAACCTATTTGCGCGATTGGGATGTAGGTGAAACTGTTCGAGTACTCTATTGATCGACTATGGCTCCGCGTACTAAGAATGCGAACTACGGATTGGAAGAGAAAGTTCCAGTAGAAGTACACGAACCGGAAGATCCCTCTTCCGAAGAAGCGCAAGAGCTATCTTCAGAAGAAGCGCAAGAGCTCTCTTCAGGAACCGAAACAGACGGTTCCGATTCAACGGTAAGTATAACCGGCTTTGGTACTAGTTTTTTGATTTTGAAATAATTAGGGATGGTTGAAGCGGATTAAAGCAAACAGGTGGTTTTGGGTTTGTTTAAAAACTTCAACTTTGGGTTCGATTTCGTTGATTGAATAATGATATTTTGATTCGAATTTAGGCTGTATAATTGGTTTTTAGTAAAACCCGTAAAACTAGATTCATTTTTGTATGTTAGAAAATTATGAAATACAAAAGTAACACTTGGTACAACTATATGTTTCAGGGAACCGAACCAATGCTTCCTATGGAGATGCACTTCTAGCCAACGCAATACGTGAAAAAAATCAAGCTGTCGACAAGGTGTTTCGTCACCGATGCAGTGGACACACTTTTATCTGGGTTAAAGCATCCGCTTAAACCAGAGGAGAAAAGTTGGTTTGAAAATCACCCCCAATTCAAGCATTTCTTCCACATGCACAGGGATAGCAACCACAAGGTGATGGGCATGTGGTTGCTACTTCTTCGAACGGCGTGTACGGAGAAGAAGAAGGAAGCTTGGTTCATTGTGAATGGCGTTCCCATTCGGTATGGTCTAAGTGAGCACGCTCTCATCTCAGGTTTAAATTATCGCAGCTATCCTCAGGACTATAAGCGATTGGGCAGTATGGAGTTTGTGCAGAGGCACTTTAAGGCGGGATCAAGAATTAGATATTGCGATGTGAAAGAGAAGCTCTTGAAAATGAAATATTCTGAAGATCGCTTGAAGATGGCTATCCTCTTCTTTTTAACAAGCGTCATTATTGGGCAGTCGAAAGTAGGAACCGATGCTCCTTCTGTGGAGCCATTCTTTCTAAGAGCTGTCAATGATCTTCAGTTGTGCAAGAAATTTCCATGGGGGAGATTCTCTTTTGATAACAATATGAAATAGATCGAGCACACTATGGATCATTTCCAAGGGGTCGTTCGCGGATCAAGTTGGCCTTATCCAAGTTTCTGCATTCCTTTGGAGGTATGGAAAAATATGAATAAACGTATTTGTTAGTATTACTTGTATTTCCTTATATTTGAAGCTAACTCAAATTAAATTTGTTGTTTGTAGCTTTTAGCGTTTGAGGCAATTCCATCACTGAGGAAGCAATTCCGAGAGGATGTTTCAACTGCCAAGAAGACTTGCCCGCGCATGTGTAAAAGGAAGTTTAAACGAAGTGCCATGAAAGGATTTTCTCTTGACGAAATAAATGAAGCGCTTGGTACAACTAAGGTCAGTAATCCTTTTTTGATTTGAACTTTTAAAAATTGCATTGTTTATTTATGATTTCAGAGAAGAGACTATAATCCTTGTTTATATTCACAGGAGATTGATAGCATCTTGGTCCCTTACGCTGAGGAAGAAGCGTTTATGGCTCGAAATACCAAGAAGATGACGACGAAGATGTCGACGATGCTGTTGTTCGTAGTTAGATGAAGTGTCTTGTCGATGAGGAGATGCCTATTTGTTTTAAGGAGATGTATGAACAAGATGTGGCTGCCCGATTAGAGGAACCTGTGAATGAGGCCAATGTGGCAATTGAGAATGCAGCAGTTGACGCACCGACGAATGCTGCTTTGGAAGCACTCGGTCAGAGCCTGAAGAATGGCATGGAGACAAGGTTCAAGGAAATAAATAACAAGTTTGATGGATTTAAGAGAAGACTATTAGCTGTGGAGGGCTATGTGAAGGAGCAACTTGATGCTCGGGCGACATATGAGGACATGCACTACAGTTTCAATCCCCTCGATGCTAGTACTACAGTTGTTGAAAGAGAGGCAGAGAAGGATAAGGAGGCGGAGGCGGAGGCGGAGGCAGAGGCAGAGGCAGAGAAACAGAAGGAGGCAGAGAAAGAGAAAGAGAAAGAGAAAGAGAAGGAGAAGGAGAAGGAGAAGGAGAAGGAGAAGGAGAAGGAGAAGGAGAAGGAGAAGGAGAAGGAAAAGTAGAAGAAGAAGGAGAAGGAGAAGGAAAAGGAGATGGAGAAGGAGATGGAGGAGGAAGAGGAAGAGGTGATACTATTGTTTTCTTAGACCATTAAACGAAAATGTGATACTAGGTAATACTATGGAATACTAAGTTAAATTGTTTGTGTTTTTCAGGGGAATGAAGGAGAAGAGACTGTTCCTGTGGATGAGGAACATGTGGAAGAAGGTGATTCGCAGGAGAAGGAAGGGGGAGAGAAAGGAGTTGAGGTTATGGAAGAGGTAATTATTTGGTTTTTTAGACCATTAAACGAAAATGTGATTCTAGGGAATACTAAATAATTTTTTTGTGTTTTGCAGGAAAAGGCAGGAGAAGATGATGAAGTTCATGGGGATGCAGAGGAAGAAGAAGAGGATCTTCCTCAGATATCAATAGAAAGGTGTAGCACCGGGGTAGTTAAAGACGGCAAAAGACAAAAGGGTTTAAAGAGGAAGGCGGGTCTGAAGTATGAGAGGAGAAAGACACGGTCCCAGGATGCGGTTGAAGATGAAACGAGTAAGAAGACCAAAAAACCTTCCCAACATGTGTCGCCTCCATACACGGAGGAAAAGGGCAAGAAGCGCAGAAAGAAGTAAAACTATGCTATGGTGCTTTTGCGTTTAAAACTATGCTATGGTGCTTTTGATTTTAAAACTATGTTATGGTGCTTTGTTTCGTGTTTAAAACTATGCTATGGTGCTTTTGATTTTAAAACTACGATGGTACTTTTGATTTTGTGATAAAATACTATATTATTGTGTTTTGTTTGTTTTGTGTTTTGATTTAAGAAAAGTTTTAACATAAAATTCAAATAACCAAACACTCATATGTCTATTACACAACCAAACACTCATATGTCTATTACAAAGCATAAAAACACTCATGTCTATTACACAAACAAGCAGACATTCTCCTTCAGCTTTTCAACTTCTGAACTTCCTCCTTCAGCTTTTCAACTTCTGCCTTCAGCTTGTCAAGCTCATCACCTTTGCATATATGCCCCATTAGGATGGTGGTCATTTGATTTTTTTAGGATTTCAATGGCCTCAGATTGCTCCTTCCTTACTCTCTCAACTTCTTCTTCAACAGCATGTTCCCAGCATTTGTGAATGTGATAACCATCATCCTGCACATAAAGACACGAAAATCTCATGTTTAATAATGCCATTAAACTCGAAAAATAAAATAAATTGATCTCACCCTCAACGCATACACATTGCAGGTAAAATATCTTCTTCCTGGGTAGGATTCAAATAGTTGAATCTTTTCAACCTTCTCAATGATTCGTCCACCACATGGACAAATTTTTGGAATGCCATAGTCCCCATCAGCTATGTGATAAACTCTGTCTATGTTTGCTTTAGTCCTCTTCTCGGCAGTGTAGTTTGGATCATTAGGGTCCATTGATCCTGTAACAAGAAAGTAAAACCCAGTATTACTACGTTCAGTATTACTATATGTAAAACCCTAGACGAACCCGGATCGACACGAATCCCAAATTTCATTGCCAATCCGAATTACCAAAACCATATATGAATCCCGAATTACCCAAACGCGAATTTCTCTAGAAACCCTAGACGAACCCTAGACGAACCCTAGACGAACCCGAATCGAGAATTAATCGTTGCAGAAATCGTTGACGATTCTTGTCAAAATCGAGGTACAAAGAGATTCAAAACCAGAAATCGCTTCAATGGGGAAGGAGGAAGATGATGAGAGAGAGAGAGAGAGGGAAACCCAAGAGAGAGAGAGTGAGTGGGATCTAAAAATAAATAAAAATTGTTGAATTCAATGGGACCCGCCGGGAAATGCTAAAAAAAATTAAAATTCCCGCTCTTATTACACGTGCGCCGCCATGTGGAAATGTGCGCCGTTTTTTGCGCCGCCAAATTTACACATAGTTTTACTAGTTTTCTAGTTATACCAATTTGCAAATAGTTGTACTTTTCGGTATTTTCATGTTTAATTAGTTTTACTCCACCACAATTATTATATTTGTAATTTGACAGATTAATTTTGTTAGTACATGCACAATTCGGAGGTTTCTATGCATTAACATATTTTGAAACTCGTATCATGTGCGTTTCGCTTCCTAAGGTGATTAGTATTAACAAAGTGTTAATAGAAGTGTAAGGTGTTGTTTGTGTAAATATGCTATTAATAGTCCATAATTGATAATTCCATAAATTAAATTTATCAATTTGATTCACAAATTTTTAACATATAGTTGTTTATCTAATGTAAATATGTTTGTTATACATGAATAAAATTTCTTGATAAAATAAGATAAAATAAAATTCATAATAGCGAGTATTTCTTCGTACACCAGTTATAGCTAATATTTCAAAGTTACAAACATAAACTAAGCATCACTACCACTATGAAAATATGCATACAACCCTGATAGTCCTCTCCCTCTCCCTCTCCCCCTCCTTCTTCCCGTTCCTCGGTGTTCTCCAGTTGATGGGAACCTTGTTTCTTGATTTTTTCCAGTCTTCTTGACCAAATCCGGTGGAAAGACACACAAATTTCGTATATGCTCAGGAACAATCCAATCAGACTTATGGGGTACTGGATAAATCGTCCTGCAATACGCCAATGACCATACGTCCATCCAATAATATTTGGAGCAAAACTCTTGGAGATGGAGGTTCGTCTCCGTCTCTCCACTCATGAAGATGGTAGCAGCAATTGCATGCACACATGGGTATCTATCTATACGAAAGTACTTGCAACTGCAAGTTTTCTTTCTCATATTAACCAAATAACACTTGCCATCAAGTCCAATGACGCTGTATTCAAGGAAGAAGCCGTTCAACTCATAAACCGTTAATTTCTTTGCTTCCGGTGATATTTTATGCAGTGCTTTCTCCACATAAGGCACAAGCTTCTGTGCGTTTGATCTTGCAGCACTAGCAGTGTTCCTGTGCTTGTTAAACCATTCAGCCAATTTTCCAACAATCACATCAATCATTGGTAATAGTGAGTACTTTCTTGCTTTCCTTAAAACACTATTTATAGATTCTACAATGTTGGAGGTGTCTATGTTGTATCTTTCTCCTGGAAAATAACACCTCGCCCATTTCTCCACAGCAACACTATTGTCCAGATACTCTGCTGCAGCAGGATACTTGGTTCTAAAAGCAGTATAAAGAGTCATGAACTCACTCTCTGTATAGGCATGAGCACATTCTTTGAATTTATGTACGCATGTATCTTTGTTGACGTAATAAACGCTTCCTATCACGTTTTGAGACAAATGTTGTATACAATACCCATGCTCAGACAACGGGAACACCGCAGCAACCGACTTGATGAGGCTAGGGTTTCTATCAGAAAGAAACACCATTCCTGGATCATCTGGTATTACTGATTTTAACCTATTCAAAAACCACATCCAGCTAGCCTCTTTCTCACCGTCAACTACACCAAAAGCAATTGGATAATGGTGATGATTAGGATCTTGAGCAGTAGCAACAATTAAAATGCCACCATAACTAGTCTTAAGGTGGGTTCCATCCACTACAATGACTTTTCTCATGGCTTGAAATCCCTCGATGGAAGCTCCCAAAGCAAAAAACAGATACTTAAACTTTTTCCCCTCATCCAATTCCACATAAGTTCGTGTACCAGGATTCATCATCTCTAGCATGTACATATAAGAATACACCATCTGGTAACTCTCCTCTGGACTTCCCCGCACATCATTCGCAGCTTGTTGTCTTCCCCTCAACGCAGTAGAGTATGATACTTTAACACCAAGTCTCCCTTGAACCATACCAATCAAATTTTTTGGAGTCGGAGTGTCAAATTGACCTGGATAGTCTTCATGCAAAACAGATGCAACTAATTGTGGTGTGCCTTTCCTTCTATTTCTGTTCATAACTGAAGTAGCTCTAGAGCATGTATGCATCTTGTTGTAAGTTCTAACCGAGAAACTATCTGAATTCATAAGCTTTGCAGCTCGTAATGACCACTTGCAACCATCTTTAGCTTCACGACATTTGACCACATATCACTTTCTGTCAGACTTGATTGTTTCAACCTCAAAACAATTCTGATGTGAAGCTTTATGAACTAAATCTTGAACTGTCTGCTTACTTCGAAATTCTTGACCTAGAGTCATATCAATACCATCTTCCCAGCAAGTATTTACATTCGATTCTTCTTCTATAGCAGCTGCAACCTCACTTTCATCAGACATATTACCAAGTTCTTCCCTTGAAACATTTATTCCTTCATGGTATTCCGATCCTTCGCCTATGTACACAGTAACCATACCATCATTACCATATCTATCTTCATTACCATCTGTACCATCTCTACCATCTCTACCATCACTACCATCATTACCATCTCTACCATCATTACTATCTCTACCATCATTAACATCTCTATCAAACAGCTCTTCTTTACTTAAACCATTATCACTTTCATGATCATCTTGTTGGCCAATTCCCTGGTTTTCATCAACGTCTTTCACGATCTCCACATGCAACACACTTCTAAATGTTTGGTTATTAACTTGCATTAGGTAGCCAAGAACTTCATCATCATTCCGGATATATGATGGTTTCTTAGGATCCAATACCAATGGAAAGTAACTAACTTTTAGTTCCGTCGTTGCTTCATCTTTCTTAATCTTCCTGCAAATTGCATTAACTAACCCATCATAAGTGACTTCCTCAATAGATGTCTTTATCACTAAAATGTGAATTTCGTCTTCTCCTGAGACCCATCTTATGTCCTCACCGTCCTTTTCATAACATCCCCCATAATCAAAACAAATAACAGTGCATCGACCATTATTCATCTTCTCCTGAACAAGAATAAAAAATACCATTATTATATGTCTCAATCATATGAGTTCTCTAAGTAACACAACCTAGTTATACCAGTGGTTCTCGTAATATTGGTTCTATCAGTAATACCAGTTATCGAAGCATGCTCAGTAATACCGGTTGCTCTCAGTAATACCCGATGTCTTAGTAATACCAGTTGTTCCCATAATACTGGTTCTCTATCATGAATACCAGTATTACCCAGAAAATTTCTTTTATTCTACGAATCTACTATGATTTACTATGATTCAGAATGATTATATGCGCATTTAACCTTATTTACCAATGTAAGCCCCTTTCCAATCAAATTAGCAAATAATTTCAAAAACCCAATGATCCAAAACAAAAAAAAAACATTGAAGGAAGAAGAAGATAATGTGTAACTTTAATCCGTTTTACTAAGATTCAAACCGCAGATAATACAACAAGAACCGCGGCAAAAGACTCAGCTTTTTAAGATTTCTTAAAAGCTGGCTAAGAGGGAGAATGTCTGGTTTTAGGGGACATGAAGGAAGAAGAAGAAGGAGTCCGTAGGAGGAGGAGATCCGACAAATCGAATTCATGTTTGTGGGGTCCGCTGGTAGTTGAAGTTGTTGAGGTTAATTTAATGGGTCCGCAGTAAATTTTTAGTCAGGTTATTTTAGGGTTTAGTTCGGTTTAGTAATGGGAAGGGGAAGGGCAAAAGAGAGAGATAAATAGAAGGGGGGTAGTGAGATTATAGGAGGGGTAGTCAGATTGTTTTCAAACAATTAAGGGCATTCTAGCCTTTCACCCAATAGAGAAGAAGGGAGTCGCTGAATATTGACAATTGGGTGAAATTAGGAAATATTTTTTTGGGGATAAATTTAGGTTGGGTGGGATTCGGGATTCACGGGTCATCGGGTTTGGGTGGGTATATTTTGGTTGGGTTGGTAATTTCAGACATATATGAAGGTTATGCTTGTATTTACATAGGTTTTTGATTTAAAAATAAATTGAAAAGAATAAAAATGGCATATGAGATCTCATTCTATGAAATCGTGGTATTCCAGCAATTGATCCCAGCTTTATAGATCTGTAATTTGAAATTCTTTTTCTCAATTTTGTTTCAGGTATTATTGTGATTATTTACAAGATGAAAGTATGAAACAATCACTGGAGACACAACATTACCAAAATACGAAAGCATACTTATGGACTAGTTAGACATATGTGATTAGATCTATGAACGTAGGGTAATCATATTTTCGTGTTTCAGTTTAAAGAACCTAGACAACATAGGTCATTTAAATCCTAATCTATGTGCTTGTTGATCGATCCATGAACCTCGAAAAGAATACCTTGAACCCAACGCTTTTTAGTTATTGATTTACATTGCTTGTTTATATTTCTTGCTGTAAACCGTGATATAAAACCCCAACTAAAATCAAATTGGTTTAGAAAAGTTAGAAACCTAGAAATCTCGCAAAACAACATTCTTTGTGGCTTTAATCGCTTAATATACTACCATGACTTGCGGTCCTTTTTTAAGGGTAAAACTTGAAGGTGAAATTTAAAGTGAATCAAGTTTTTGGCACCGTTGTTGAGGATTGTTTGCTTTTGCGATTTTCTTATTCTAATTTCACCTCTATACTGCATTAGTTTTCAAGCATTGTTCATTACTTACGAATCTCTTTTTATTTTTCTTGTATAGAATATATGATTGAAAAAGAAAAAGAAACAGAAACATTGACTTTGACTTTGCCTTTGACTTTTATTCTTCCCAAAACGGCCAATTTATCATCATCTATTCTCACGTTAGAGAGAGAGAAGAAAAATAAATTTATTTAATACATGGGAACTTCATGATCTGAAACCCAAATCCGGAAAGTGGATCCATGTCTTCTTGCGCTTCTTTCATCTTCCTTTTCTTTTTCTCCTTCCTCACTAGCTTCAGAGCTTCAGCTCAAAATCCTCGCAACACACACCGTACTTGTCTAAATACGACAACTTATTCAAGGAACAGCACCATACTTTTCTTTGAGTTTTGTTTCTACTGTATCTTCCATCTCATTTATGTGGCACTACATTTTTGCTGAGTTTAGTAAACCAAATCTATTAACTGATGCTCTTTCCCTCGTTCTGGACAGCTTTTGCGCATTCTCTGTTTTCACTCAAGTTAGTTTAGGATTTAACTTTTAAAGTTTAATATTCCGGTTGCGCCTAAGGATTCAGATTAAGATCAGTGACCCAAAATTTAGGCATTGCTTTTTTCCATTTTGGAAATTCTTATTTTTATTGTATAATAAAAATAATTGGATTGCTGGAACCTAGTAAGTCATGCCCACAATTTTCAGCAAAACCAAAGTTCTTTGAACCTTTTTCTATTGCATTTTAACCTGAGTTGTAAGTTTTTCAGCGCTTACATGCCTCCCGGGTACGCAATGCATGGTCAATTCTCCATGAAATATGACATTTATAGCTTTGGAGTTTTAGTTCTTTAGATTATATAAGCGGCAAGAAAAACAGCGGCGTCCGATGTTATCAACCATAATCTTGATTCTCGGTAGTAACAGAAGCGCGCTGCCAGTGCCTCGCCTGTTGGACTTTTCAAGCCCATGTCCAACTCCCCTTTAGTATGATATTGTCCGCTTTGGGCCCAGATGGCAAAGCCCGCACGGATTTGTTTTTGGGCTCCTCCCAAAAGGCCTCATACTAATCAGAGTTGGACATTACTTATATATTAGACCATTCCTGTCAAATCTTCCGATGTGAGACTTGGATTGATATCCCAATAATCTCCCCCTTCAAGCCAAAGACCACACACCCTTGGCCTCCAACCTCCTACGAAACTTGGCACCCATCTTGTACTGCCGTACTCACAAACGGAACTCTTTACAAGACATCGCACCCTTAATCGCAAGTTCACCTCAAGGGTTATCTTCCCACTTCTCCATGTCCACTTTTTAAAATCTTGTCTCTGATACCAATTGTTGGGCTTTTCAAGCCCATGTCCAACTCCCCTTTAGTATGATATTGTCCGCTTTGGGCTCAGGTTGCAAGTCCGCACGGATTTGTCTTTGGACTCCTCCCAAAAGGCCTCTTCCTTTTTCTCTTCCTCGAGAATCTCCATAGTTCCCATGACCACTCTGCTCATTATTGGAAAACATAAGTTTTCTTTGGTCTTCTCTCTGGCTTTCTTCTCCTACATGTTCTTCATATGCCTTTAACCTCCCAACTATGTCCTCAAACCCCGTTGTATTGAGGTCTAGAACTTGTTTCAGCGAGACTACAATTTGAATATACTTGTGTCTTGGGAGACCCTTTAAGAACTTTTTCACCATCTTGAACTCTTCTATGGTTTCTCCCAACGAGGCTGATTTTGAAGATATACCCGATATGTTTCCCGCGAAGTCATCAACTGTGTCGCTATCCTCCATCTTTAACCTATCGAATTCCGCCATCAATGTCTGAAGTCTCGCCTCTCGTACACGATCCACTCCAAGGTGTTGTGCTTTGATGGCTTCCCATAGAGATTTTGATGTGGTTTGATCTCCTACTTGTAGGATTAGGGTTTCGAGAATCGATTGAAAAAGAAGTGATGTCGCCACATCGTTTTTCTTTCGGTCAAACAATCTAGACTCTATTTTTCCCAAACTTCATGCACACGCAATAGAACCTTCATTCGCATCGCCCTAGCTGTGTAGTTTGTCGATGTCAACATCGGACATTGGATCGATGTGGATCCAAAGTCTTTTGTTCTCGGCAGTGGAGCTATCGCGTCTCCCAAACTTGGTTACGTGAATCATCTCTTGTCGTGTTGATCGAGTCTTCTTCCCAAGGCTCGGATCGAGTCTTCTTCCTAAGGCTCGGATCGAGTCTTCCAACCTGAAGCTCTTACACCAATTCAAGTCGTATAGACTTTAAAAACAAGAAAGTATAAAGAACAACTCTTCTTTATTGATTTAGAAACTCTCTCAAAACTAAATCTCTCTCTTGAGTCTTGTGGAACATCTCTCCATAGGCTATATATTTATACAACTAAGCTACCCCTTATTCCTTTTAGAAATAGAAAACTACTCTTTCCTTTTTCTAATGACAATAGAGATAGGAAACTACTCTTTCCTTTTCTCTTAACAACAATAGAAGATTTTCTTTTCTATCTATTGAATTCTTATTTCCTTTTTCCTTTTGGAATTATCCAACATTCTCCCCCTTAATTCCAACTTGAATTCCGGGAAGCTTGATCTCTTCAACTCCAATTAGACTTCTCATTTCCTTGAACTTGATCCTTGCTAACGGCTTGGTGAGGATGTCCGCCTTCTGTTCCGTNAAGATATTCCCAAAAAATTAAATCATAACATATATTTTAGCAGCTAATTCCTAAATTTAATGAAAAAGAGATTCAAGGGGGGATTATTTTCTTTTAACTCGTCTCTCTCTGTCTCTTATAATGTTTAACCTACTCTATTAAATCCCAGCAAGCCCTCCCATTACCTTGCCCGTCCTTCTATATTGAATCCCTCTTCGAATTCTCTCTGTCTCAGATCTATTGGGCTTTTGCATTTCTCTTGTCAATATCGCTTCTAAACGTAAGTTTCTTTTATGTCAATCTCAAAGTACATTAATTGTTAAACATTTTACACTAGATTCGAAGGATGTAACTGAAATTTTCTGGGATTTCATTTATTTACTGTCGATATAATGTAAAAACACTCATTTCGAAGGAATCAATTACATAGATTCTTCCGAAAATTGTATTTCAATAGAATCATAATGATTATATGGGTTCTTTGTTTTTGATCATGTGGGTTCTTTGTATTTTCTTAAGCTCTCACTACAAGAAATATGATAGTTAACATCATTTATAAAGTGTCAGAAAAATAAATGATTCTGTTTATAATCACTTATTAAAATTTGACACTAAATCTATGATTTTACATCAGTTTACTATGTGATATCCTTGTTAGCATATTCTGAAAACATTTGTAAGATTATTTGTCCATAGACCTGTTCTGAAAACAGCAAGGGTCGCAATAAATATTACTACTTTGCTGGATGAGCAAACTAGGAATGCTAGGCTTCCATTTCCAAATGTTACAAAAAGAGTATCGGAGTTCCAGAAGAATGATAAACCTTACATTTCTTCTGATATCTCGGCTGTTGAGAGATATGTGGTCGTCCATGGACAAATAATCTTGCAAATGTTTTCAGAATATCCTAACAAGGATATATGAAAGTCTACATATATTATTGATCTTGAAAGTAAACTAGAGGAAAAGCATTCGGTTTCAAACTTAATACTGGTTTCTCAAAGCTGAATGATTTTTAAAATACGGGTTGATTAGGTTTATTTTAGTTTTTTTTATGCCCACCTCTAGTTTCTATGGTTCTAAAGTAATACTTTTGTCACTTGGTCATAGTTCTAGGATCTGTGAGTGTGGTGAAGTGATGGAGCGGAAGCACGAAAAGAGATCTTGATTCTTAAGCTTCCCGAGAAGCTAGAGAAAGCAAGAGAACTCTGTTTTCTTCACGAAAAACAGAGGGTCGAGATTTGAAAGAATACACTTCTTTGCAAAAGCTCAAAATAGAAAACCAATCTTATTAATTCAATTTCAGCGTGTCTTGTTTACAAGTCTTAGGAATCTATATATAGAGAAGCAAAGCTCTTAGTTCAGGAAATCTAACTTAAAGATGAAAAGGAAAAAACTAATGAAAAGGAAAACTCAAAAAGGAAATCGTAAAAGAAATAGAAAATGGAAAACGTGAGTGTAAAGGTAAGATGCGCTGCATCAGGTCTCCCCGGGTAGCTGAAGATTCGACCCCGAATCTGGTTCATCATTTTCTCCTCGATATGGATAAAGATGTTTGACACTGAAAACATCATAAGTACGAATGTTATCCGGAACTCTCAATTTGTATGCATTGGCGTTGATCCGTTGAATGACCTCAATAGGTCCAATCTTGCGGGACTTAAGTTTGTTGTAATCGCCAACAGAAAATCTGTCTTTAGTTAGCACGACCCAAACACGATCCCCTGGTTGAAAATTGATCTCACGGCGATGTTTATCCACATCTTGCTTGTATGATTCTGCTGATGTCTCCAAATGTTTTTGTGCTTGTTGATGAACCAGTTGTAGTTCCTCCACGAAATCAATGGTCTGTCCATGAAGTCGATTGTGCGCATGATTATGAGCAAATTCTGCTTGAGAAAGTTTGGCGTCCCAAGATTTGATATTAGTACCCACCAGACTGCGTAACATGTTACCCAAAGCACGATTAGTGACCTTCGTTTGACCATCTGTTTGAGGGTGATAAGCAGAACTCATATCCAGGCTAGTGTGGAGAAGCTTCCAAACAGAGCGCCAAAAGTGACTTAAAAATCGTGTATCACGATCAGAAACAATGGATGAAGGTAAACCATGGAGTCCGTAAACCTCGCGAAAGAACAACAAAGCCACTTGAACCGCATCAGTCGTTCTCTTGCAAGGAATAAAATGAGCCATTTTGGAGAACCTATCGACAACCACAAAGATAGAAGCATTGCCTCGTTGTGTTCGTGGAAGGCCTAAGACAAAATCCATGCTAATGTCAGTCCACGGTTGCGTTGGAATAGGCAAAGGCACATATAATCCTGCGTTAGATGCTTTCCTTTTTGCTTGTTGACACACACGACAACGCTCAACGTAACGTTCCACGTCACGACGAAGAGACGGCCATAAATAGTTGGAGGAGACTAGATGTAATGTTCTGTCGCGACCCACATGACCTTCGGTATGAAGTTGTTCAATGATACGTAAATGAAGACTGCAAGCTGGAATGCATAATTGATTACCTTTGAACAAAAATCCATCGTTAAGTGTGATGTCTCGATGAAAACCAGATTGTACTTCCATCCAAATGCGCCCAAAATATGGATCAGTAGCATACAAGTCGCTGAATGATGCAAAACCCAACACCGAGTTATGCATTACGGTGAGGAGGGCATGTCATCTACTCAATGCATCGACAACGCGATTCAGTTTACCGGCTTGATGCTTGATGGTGAAAGTAAATTGTTGGAGAAAAGCAATCCACGATGCATGGCGAGCCGAAACCTTAGCTTGACTGTCGAGATGTCGCAATGCATCGTGGTCCGTAAATAATACAAAATCTCGATGACAGAGGTAGTGTTTCCAGTGCTTAATGGCTTGCACAATAGAATAGAATTCCACATCATAGGTACTGTATCGACTCCGAGCTCCAGAAAGTTTTTCACTGAAGTATGCTACCGGACGATTTTGTTGGCTCAACACGGCTCCTATCCCAAGCTTAGAAGCATCACAATGTAACTAAAATGTTAAGGAAAAATCTGGTAAAACTAACACCGGAGCTGTAGTAAGCTTAATCTTAATCAAAGCAAATGCTGTAGCAGCCTCAGTAGTCCACTCAAATTTTCTGTCACGCATACAGTTGGTGATGGGCGCCATGATACTATTGAAATGCGAAACGAATTGTCTATAGAATGATGCTAATCCATGAAAACTTCGCACATCGGTAATTGTCTTGGGTGTGGGCCACGATTGTATGGCTGTTATTTTGGACTGATCCACAGCTAAACCATCGCGGGACACAATGTATCCTAAAAACAAGACATAATCAGTTCCAAACTGACATTTATGCCGAGCCCCAAACAAATGTTCCTTCCGTAGGACATTGAGAACATCCCGAAGGTGAGAAAGATGAGCCTACATGGAAGAGCTAAAGATGAGTATATCATCGAAATAAACCACCACAAATTTGCCAATAAACGATCGTAATGCCTGATTAATAACTCGCATGAACGTAATCGGAGCATTGGAAAGACCAAATGGCATAAATAACCAATAAAACAATCCTTCACGCGTCTTGAAAGCTGTCTTCCATTCATCTCCTGGGCGAATACGAATTTGGTGATATCCGCTTTTTAAATCAATCTTAGAGAAAATTGAAGCGGAGCCAATCTGGTCAAGAAGATCATCAAACCTAGGAATTGAAAAACGATAGCGAACTGTGATTTTATTAATAGCCCGGCTATCAACACACATGCGCCAAGATCCGTCTTTTTTTGGAATGAGAAGTGCAGGCACAGCACAAGGACTAAGGCTTTCACGCACATGTCCTTTAGCGAGAAGACTTTCTACTTGTCTGCGTAGTTCATCGTGTTCTTGCGGACTCATCCTATAGTGAGGTCGATTAAGTAATGTGGCACCCGGAACCAAATCAATCTGATGTTGTATATCTCTCAGCGGTGGTAGATTACTTGGTAATTTGTCGGGGAAAACATCACTAAATTCTAGGAGAAGTGCCTTAAAAGGAGTGTCTATTGTACCCATCGGTGACGGTACGGCTGGTACGGCAATCATGGCAAAAGCAAACCCGGTTTGACGGAATTCTTCTTCAAATGTTACCCGTGAACAAAACAATGACACTGGAGGCTTAGCTTCGTTTGAACCCAGAGGTAGCGGGGGCTGCGGTACTGTCGGATCCTTGGGAAGTAATGTAATCGTTCTGTTTTCAAACATAAAACGATACGTGTTGCGTTTCCCATCATGAGTAGTTTCTCGATCATATTGCCATGGTCTACCAAATATAAGATGTCCCACGTCCATTGGTGCAATATCGCAATATACTTTATCTTTGTTGATAGAGCCAATAGAGAAGGAGACAAGTGTACGGTGTGTGACACGTATCTCTGTTCCTGTCTTTAACCAAGTTAACTTGTATGGCGTAGGGTGAGCTTCTTTCTCGAGTCCCAATTTCCTTACTGCATAATCAGAGACGATAATGTGACTGCTTCCAGAATCAATAATGAATGTACAAACTTTGCCTTTCACGGTGCAAGTCGATTGAAAGATATGCGTCCAGAGCCATGGTTCTTCCAACGTTTGGGGAGCTAAACAGATGTGTCTAGTTACCAATAGAGGACCATTATCACCACAAAGCTCAGTGTTGTCATGTAAATCCATGGGTGGGTCGTCATCGTGAGAGGAATCGTATTCTGGTTCAGCTTCTTCAATCAAGAGACCACGACGTATCTGTTTTGGACAAGCCGTTTGTATGTGCCCATGTTCTCCACAAGCAAAACAACGTAGTGCGTTAGGACGTGAGGAACGACGAAGTGGTTGGGTCTTCTGTCGATGTTGATGCGCGAGTAGAAGGTGGTATGCGAGACGGAGTCTTTGTTGAATCTGGATTTGGATGAGTGAAACCTTGACCCGTGGCTTGATCTAGTGATGTATTGCTGCGCAACCTAGAAGAATTCCAATTACTAGTTGATGATCGAGATTGTTTTTCGAACGTGGCAGCACGGCGATGAGCTTCGGAGACCGTGTTAGGGTCAAATTGCTCCAACGCAGTCTGAAGTTGAGGTCGCAATCCTCCGATAAATCGAGACACGATCTGAATTTCACTATCATGAATCTCATTACACGTCATCAGCAAGTAAAATTCTTCAGCATATTCGTCCACCGTACGTGAGCCTTGTCGCAGATTTTGTAGTCGTGTAAACATAGTTCGATCAAAGTTATAAGGAAGAAAAGTTTTTCGCAACTGTTTCTTCAACTTATCCCATGATTCGATCTTTGTTTTCCTCTCTCGAGCACGAGTGGAATTCAATTGTAACCACCATGAAGCTGCTTGACCTCGGAATTTTGTTGCTACAAGAGCAACTTGTCGATCTGCAGGGACTTGTTTGAAATCCAATATTTCTTCAACCGAGACGATCCAATCGATTAATTCTTCTCCACGTATACTTCCTGTGAATTTTGGTAAGTCAGTCTTGAATCCTGCCTCCCAGCGATTGTCATATCTTTCGTTGAATGGTTGATCACGATGCCCATGACGAGGTTGATTGTCACGGTCACGTACAGCGAACGGATTGTCATTGACAACATCTTCGTCTTGAACAATAGGTTCGTTGCGGCGTTGTTGGTGACCTAGCGTAATCACAACTTCACGCAAGGATCTCTGTAAAGACTCGTGAGATTGTTGAATGGATGTTTGCATATTCACATGCAGCTCTTGGATTGTTCTTCGTAATTCTCCCTAGTCATCTTGGTGAACGTCTTTGTTCTGCTGTTTCGGCGGCATGCTGACTGCAGGAACGACGAAGCTCTGATACCAAAAGTGATGGAGCGGAAGCACGAAAAAAGATCTTGATTCTTAAGCTTCCCGAGAATCTAGAGAAAGCAAGAGAACTCTGTTTTCTTCACGAAAAACAGAGGGTCGAGATTTGAAAGAATACACTTCTTTGCAAAAGCTAAAAATAGAAAACCAATCTTATTAATTCAATTTCAGCGTGTCTTGTTTACAAGTCTTAGGAATCTATATATAGAGAAGTAAAGCTCTTAGTTCAGGAAATCTAATTTAAAGATGAAAAGGAAAAAACTAATGAAAAGGAAAACTCAAAAAGGAAACCGTAAAAGAAATAGAAAATGGAAAACGTGAGTGTAAAGGTAAGATGCGCTGCATCAGATATTGTCCGCTTTGGGCCCAGATGGCAAAGCCCGCACGGATTTGTTTTTTGGCTCCTCCCAAAAAGCCTCATACTAATCAGAGTTGGACATTACTTATATAATAGACCATTTATGTCTAATCTTTCGATGTGGGACTTGGATTGATATCCGAATCTCGCCTACCGGGTTATTTTCCCAAGAAGCAGGCACGAACTGGACTATGTATCTGAGGGATTAGAAACAAGTCAATCTACAGGAAGATCTGAAGATCTGTTCCTAATTCTGTTAATGATGTGTCCATTACTGATTTAGAGCCTCGCTGAAGATAAGAGGCATTCTCATTTTAATTTGAGTGATGCTTCTAGACAATCTTTCTTATTTTTTGTGACTTTAACTCTTGAATATTCCTAGTTACTTCTTCTTTTTTTTTTGCTCTGAATCTGAGTGTCCATGTGAGCTCTCTTCCACTACACCGTCGATTGATATGAGACGGATACATTGAATGTAAGTTAGATATTAATTGATATTTCCTTCTCTCGTTCTGAATCAGCTTCTGTGCATTCTCTGTTTTAGATCTAGTCGGTTTAGGATTTTAATCATTGATATTACCAGGTTTTCACTCTGTTTTAGCTCAAACGAGTTTTCAAATACATTGATTGATGTTGATTCTATATAACCAAAGCCGATTTATTTACAAACAAATGATACACTAACCCAATTTCTTTCTGATTTCTATACCAAATTCGTGAAGCTTTCAATAGAATGTGATTCAAAACCAGGCAATGTTTCGTATGATTTATATAGTATCTTGATTTTACCCCCACATAGTTCTCTAGAAGATTTGAAGAAGCTATATACAGGATTTTAGATATTGGATCAGTTTAATTTGGAATTTGGTCAAATAGTTGACCAGTTGGATCACCGACTCTTTTTATGCACTGATGCACTCCTGATTTGTCTCCGGCTCAGTGTAATCTATGTTTAACAGAAAGTCTTAGGTGGGGTTATTGGTTCTTATATTTTAATGGATTTTGAAATCCTCTTTGGATTTAGAAAATACTCAAATCCAACCAAATAACAAGGTTAAATCTTGGATTTGGGTATTTGTATTTTAGTCATGAAAATACTTCTAAATCCATTCAAATCCAATAAAAACTCAAATCTTAATACTTGGATTTTAAAATCGTAGAACCAATAACACTAGATTTCACTATATATTTTAAAATCATAGAACCAATAACACTGGATTTTAATATGAATTTTAAAATCATAGAACCAATAACACTGGATTTGGTTTGGATTTCCAAATCCATTAAAATATAATAACCAATAACACCCCCTTAGTAACTATCAAAATCATCAGGGAAACACCTAAAAATTTTTGGATGTGAATTCTCCCTCCATGGTCAGGTCTTGTGAGTTGTGACTTTGACCACAAAATCATTTTTCTTATCAACATTAAACATATTGAAATTTTCAGATTTTCCAAAAGAAGTTGGAAAAATGATAAATTTAGCGAATGGAAGACTTTTATTTATTATGTCTACTTAGTTGCAAATGAAAAAGGGGAAAAAAATTACAAACCTCTAACAGATTTAGTACTAAAAACTAGGTTATTCTACCATATTATCTGAATTTTTATATTATGTTAGCACCATCTAACTATATACAGATGTGGAGAGAGACTGGGATGTTTGAGAACCTCTAAAATTTTGATAATTTTTGATGTTTGATATAAAATCAAGTCGATTAAAATATGGTAGGTATTTTCATAAAAAATATCCCATAGTAATTCTTTTCATTTATGGTTTTGTGTTATATTTTTGTTCTTCGTTAATTTACCTTGTTTTACTGGGATTTATTTTTCTATTTCTTTTCATAGTTTTGTGTTATATATTTTATTTATAAATAGCCCTATATTTTTTTAAAGAAGCCCTAATTATATCATTGGGTCATTAATCGTAGATACCTTAGAGAAGAATCTGGTAATCAATTAGCAATGGAAACAACATTTTTTGAGATCAGAATCGTTATGCCTGCTCGGAAAGAGACTTGCAGTATATGCATTGACGACAATATCAATGCTGATCAGATGTTTTCTATCGACATATGGCGTCATCGGTTTTGTTCCGAATGTGTGAAACGACATATATGTTGGAATAGATCCGTTTTCTGTAAAAGGAAAAGTATACCAAGTAAAAAGAAAAATCAAGAAAATGGAAAAAATGCAAAAAGGAAAAACAAGCAAAAAGAAAATTAAGGAACAAAGAAAATTGGGCAAAAAGTAAATCATGAAGAAAAGGCAAACAAAGAAAAAGGAAATTGTAACAATAAGATATAACTCTATAAATAGAGTCTTAGGCTTAAGGTTTATTGTATTCAAAACATCACAAATCACAAAGATCACAAAGATCAAAGTGAAAGAGAGAATTAATAAATTAAAGTTTTCTAATAAACGTGTTTCATCAAAATCCCAACAATATAGA
The DNA here is from genome assembly GCA_020283515.1 of Alliaria petiolata. NCBI lineage: Eukaryota > Viridiplantae > Streptophyta > Magnoliopsida > Brassicales > Brassicaceae > Alliaria > Alliaria petiolata. Next base: position 37,825,794 of record JAHZTW010000001.1, read on the forward strand.
GGTGAAACTACTCGAGAGAGGCTCGACGATATGTCCTCACGCTGGCTGCAAATCTAAGCTGATTTTTAGAAGTTGCGTCAACCTCTTGACACCGAAATTAAAAGAGATTTGGGTATGAAGGGTCAAAGAGGACTCGATTCCTGTTACAAAGAGAGTTTGCTGCCCAAACCCTACGTGCTCAGCTTTAATGTCGGAAACTGAGCTCTCTATAAATAAGTCTTCTGAAGAAGCTGATTTTATGAGATGTTGTGTCTGATGCGCTGAGCCCTTTTGCAGCAACTGCAAAGTTCTGTGGAATCATAACTTGTCGTGCGGCGATTACAAGAGCTTGCATCCAAATCATACAAAAGACGAACGTAAGCTATAAGGGCTCTAGCAGATAATAAAAGGTGGCGTCAATGCGGAAAGTGTCAAAACATGATTGAACTTTCTCAAGGATCCGCCAGCGTGATTTGCAAGTATATATAATCTCTAGACTCTAATCACATCTCCTTTCGAATTTTATTATGTCTAAACACGAGTTACTTGATAAATGGCAGATGGGGACATACATTTTTCTATGAATGTGGAGCCGATGATGGACGTTGCCCTCATGGCCATAACTTCTATGATCTTACGACTGGACGTCTATTGTTTCGACCATGGTGTGTTTGCTTATGGTTCATTGTTTTCTTGTTGGTGATAGCTACTGTTATTGTCGGTATTGTTTTTGGTATTATGCATTTGGTCAGATAAATATAGAATACTATAATCGGTTTTGTAGTAATTTAATATGGATTGCTAATAGAAGAAAAAGCCAAATTTTCCCATATGATAGATTCAAGCATTAAAACTTGAAAGACTAACCATAAGTACCAACTTTGTTACTCAATCGACTCTTGAAACAAGAAAAATTTAAGGCTAATATTGCTTGTTGGTTTTGATTTTTATTATAGGCACCAAATTTGATACAATGGGGTAAATCAGATATGTGAAGCAAAATTACAAACAAAGAATCAAAATATTAAGTACAACGCCGTAATTGGAATAAAAACGAATTGAAGTAGAGTTGAAATACGATCTCTCTCCTTATTTCTTTAAACGCTTGTAGTATGCCGGTTTGAATACGCTTAAGAATCTCAGAATAAAACTGCTTTTCGACTATCGCGCGGCACTCGAGAATAGAAGCTGACGAACCTAGATTTTATGTATATTCTTAGACACAACAAAGAAAAGAAGTAAAAGATTGCATTTTCTCTGATTATTGTATGATCCATGTGTATCGAATAAGAGGAAGATGAACGTATGTCGTGTTTATATAGCCAACACATTAAACGTTCACAACGTATCATAACATATACGTTTACGTTTAAGCCAATAAAGGGAGGTTTGAGCATTTGTTCTCATTATTACGACTTGGTCGTGCATCATTTTAAGTTACACAAATCAAAATTGATTCTGTACATTAGATTCCATTTGACCAACAACATTGAGAGAATGTATTTTGTTGATTTTGTCAACAACAATTCTAAAAAAATAATTTATTCTAAAAAAATAATTTTTTGATCTCTTAGCCCATTAACCAAATCCCGAAGTCTGAAACTAAAGTCTGACTCGAGTATTTTTTTTCTCTATATTACACAAAGTGTATCTTAAGGTTTTTAGACCTTATTACCATTTTTCCACTTTATATACAAGAAGGTTTTACCTCTAACTTTCATGTGGGACATTTTACAAATGTTACATTTTATGTTTTACAAGGAACCCACTATAAACTTTCATTTCTCATTCAAACCAACACCGATTTTGACATGTGATTACATTAATTTATTATGCTCATGGCAACGATTACATCGTGCCCAACATCCATTTATTCCGACGAACGGCTTCACGGGAAATTCGCCGGAGAATGGTCTAAAACCATTTTGTCGAAAACGAATTTCAACAATCCCCCACATGAATAAAAATGACTCAGACACATGACGACTCGATGACTTGACTATCTAAACAAGACTGAAAAGGACTTTTGAGAGTACAACGAAAAAAACCAGTGCATATGAGTTGGTGGCATTTTTCAGCCTTGAACCAGTCATTGTTAATAACTATCGGATTTACTCGACCAGGAGGTGAACATAATGTCTTGAACCCCCGGACTTTGATGTAAACCAAGACAATTAATAGCTATGACACAGCTTCATTTTCTCATATAACTAGGCTCTCTATTGTGTTCATTTTGGCCGTGAACTTTCATGGTAATCATGAGTGAACTTGGATAGAAACGGCCGCATTTTACACTCACAAGGTGATTTGCCTTTAGCTTTGTTTGAAGGAGTATCTTGTACTACTCCGCTTATATCTCAAATGATATGAACATGGATATAAAAAGGAGCTTGAAACGTGGGGAAGAGCTTGGACCAGTTGAGCAGCATGAACCAGAGGAGCAGCTTGTAGCTAAGGATGCATTGAGGAGGAAAAAGAGTATAGAAAAGATGTTATCATAACCTCATTGGTTTTCATAAATGATCATCACATGGGCATGTGTCTCATTTGCACTCATTTTCCCTTGTCAAGTTTTGTTCCAATGGGTTTTCTTGACAAGGTTTTTAATGAGGCAAATGTTACACATTCAAATCACCCATTTGTTGATCCAGGCCAAGCCATGACATTCAGAAGTCGACCCAATGGACATGCTTTGAAGACCAATGCATTTTATGCCCATTACAAGCCTAAGAAGAGCCCAAACATAGTGTTTATTTTGCTGGTCAAGAAGAGTGACTAAAGTAGAAGCTTAAGGGTCATATTTTTATGTTCAAACTTCTTTTAATTTTTTGTTATTTTCTAAACAAGTCAAGGAGCATGTTCCAAGACTTGTTTCTTTGTTTTCTGCTTCTTCTCATCTCCTTATAATCCCCCTTGTACTTCGGACGAAAATCATCTTTCTTTTTAAGAAAATCCTTTTCTAAGAAGATCATCTTTCTTGGTGCGTAATATCCTTGAGAAATCCTGGTTGAATCTCGGGTACGTCATATCCTTTGATTCATTCAGTTGTATACGAGAGCCATCCGCATCTCTTGTATGCTTTTCATCATTCACTCTTCCCCCAAAATCCCCCAAATCGTTTCATATCCTTGAAACCAGATTGAGTCGATCATTTCATCGGATCTATTGGTGTCTAAGTTAGATTGTAAGGTTAAGATCATTGGAGGGATCATATTACGTGGTATCAGAGGAAACCTTCCAGAGCTAAGTTCTTCGATCCGATCTAATTTTTTTTTTTTCGATTCATATTTTGAATGTTCTTCTGATCACGATCGGGGTTTTGATCTCTTGCTTCATAACGAGTGTTAGGGTGTTCGTAATCTCTTATTGCATCTTGTCGGCGAATTTAGTAGAGATTAAGGGTTACGTTTTGTTGATCTATTTCATTTTGAATTTTGTTAAGAATTCTAATCGCTTGATCATTACAGATCTGTTGTTTATTGCTCACACTTTGTTGATCGAGTGTTCTATAATTTTTGTAACATTTGTTTTCGATTTCCCGAATTTTTGTTTGAGTTTTTGGATCAGTCTTTGTCATCTACTGCATCTAGAAAAATCGTAGCAATTGTTTTTAGGGGTTTTAGATTTTTTTATAAATTCCTATTATCCCTAAGAACTTCTTACTGCGAGTTGTTTGATTTGTTTCAGGTACCATTATGGGTAATGATGATCTAGAACCTACAGTTAGCCAAGAGAACAAGTTAATACATGATGCTCTTACAAGCAGAATGAGGAAATTGTTTGAGGCTGAGAAAAAAGCACGAGGGAATGGTATGAGGAGAGAAATCAAGCACCAAAAGGAAAATCAGCAAGCCATGAATAGCTGAAACCCAAAAAGCCAGACAAAACATAGAGCAAACCACATCAAGCTTCTCACACTCCTAACTCAAAGGTTTATTTTAATTTCCATTGTCAAACTCGTAATATAATTCCACTCAACTTTTTTTAGGAGAAGGAAACTCCTTAGAGTGGGAGAATGACATTGATGATTGGTTCTACAACAATCGCATCTTGAGGGAACATAGTTTTGATTATGCTGTCAATTTACTTACCGGAAAAGTCCATAGATGGTAGATAAAAGAAAAAGATGAGCGCTGGTCTTACAATGAGCCAAAAATCACCACTTGGAGAGAACTTAGGAGATTATTGAGGAATAAGTATGCTCCAAGGGATCAGAAAGCTCAGAAGCACACGCCTGTCTACTGTCAAGACAAGGAGAATAGTGTTTCGAAAATCATGAAGAAGGATGAGGTTCTCAGCCATAAAGCGTTGTGCAAGCCAACAACAAAGCCAGAGCTAAGCATTGATCAAATAAAGGCTCAGATAAGTTCCTGTGTTGATAAATTCGTACCTAAGTTGTCTACTACTTGTATGATGCACTTGTCTGTGTCAAAGAAAGCTGAAACAGATGTTACTAAGGAGCACACGTCCAGAGAAGAAGAAACACCTGCAGAAAAATGTGCAATAGACCAGAACCCAGCTGCAGACACAACACTCCCCATTTTGCTTGAGAAAACAAAACCAGAAGCAGCTATACAATCTCATATGAGCAAAAGCACGCAAGGTATGTGTCTAGAACCCCTTCTGGTTAATAAAACTAATGTGTTTGCTAATGATGCAGAAGAAGAATCATTAGAAAAAGCAGAGAAGAGCTTGCCATTGATTGCTGATTTGGAGCAGCCAACCATTCTTGTAAAAGAACTAATCTTTAAACCAAGTCCTAATGACCATCTAATAAAGCACTTTCTTGTGAAAGCAAATGAAAGACAGGATAGGGATTCAAAGGCAAGGAGGATTCATGTTCTTACTAATCACGTTGATTCTGGACCAAAGATTGAACTAGACCACCAGTTTGATCCAGAACCTAAAAACAAGTGGAAACCAAAATCAGCAGAAAACACTACCTGTTTGATGTTGTCTAAAGAGACTATGCTAGAACCCCACGTTCAGATTGGATCCGGTAAGTGTCTAGAACCATACATACTTAGTGAAACTAATGAGTTTTCTAATGATGCAGAAACAAGAGGTTTGAATCTTAAGCTCTTTAAAGAGATTCAAAGTGAATTCATGACTTCTGTTCTAAAAGCTCCAAATGATGAGCTAGATCATAAGTTCAATCCAGAACCAACCAACAAATGGAAATCTAAACTAGAGCAAAGAGTCATTCAAGCAATGTCTGAGGCTAAGCTAAGTGCAAACGTGATTCAATATAATTCTCTTGATCTTTTAACTGTTTTAAAGCACTTGTCTTGTTTGAAAGAAGTTGAGTTAGGTATAGCTAAGCAGGAGGAACGTCCAGGAGCTTACACTTTGTCAGATTGTCAAGACAATGAGTATGAACAATCTGTCCTTGAGCCACATACAGCAGCTGATCTTGTTTTGAAAAAAAAAAAAAATTTAGAGCTGAGCCATTGCTAAGCATTCTGCATACTACACAGGTAAGTGAAGCTCAAGGATTGAAACATTATTGGGATGATTTCATAATAAGTCAGTGTTTCAGGAACTCTGCTTTTGAATTCTCAATTTCAAGTATAATGCACTTGTTCTTTTCCTTAAGTGTTAACAAAGGAGCAGGCTCTATGGAAAACTGTAAGGGCTTAGAAGAAGAACTCCCAAATTCTATTCAGATTAAGGAGAAACCACCAGACGCCTATCTACAATCTCCAAAGCAGCATACTAGAGGAGCTGAAACTGTCCAGAAAGAAGAAAAGACAACAATGGTGATTTTTACATCAGACCAGAAGCCATATCCACGAAAATCTGAGTATATCATTGTCCAAACAACTGTTGAAAACCAGATAAGCTCTAAACCTATTTATTTTGTTTTTGAAACTGCTATGACAAAGATAATGCACTTGTTTTGTTCAAGTTATGCTGAGACAGGTTTAGGTACTAAAAAGAAGCAATGGACTTATGGAGAAACAATAACCTTCGTTTCTGACCAGAAAGAAGACAGAGGGGTGTCTGAACCCTTACAATTCGAATCCAAATACGAGGAGCATGGACAAGTAGCTGAAGCTTCTTTGACATTCAAAGATAAACCACCAGATGAGTTACTTATGCTCAAATCAAACTACAATCCCAAACAAGTAATCATAGTACAATCCAGAGGCAATGAGCTTGTATACACTAAGGTAAGCATTCCTGAACTTGAAGTTCTTTTGTCTCGTAATCAAACAGATATGATGCACTTGTCTTGGTCAGAAATGTCAAAAACAGGTTTTACAGCAATATTGAAGCATCCTGCAAAAGCTAAAACTGGAATAGGAGACAAACAAATTATACAACCTGTTCAGGAGCAGAAGAAGACCCAAGACGTCCATTGTTTCATGCTGATAAAAGAGGAGCCACCAGACGCAGCATTCAAGCCAAATTCAAGCCAAAACCGATATGGAGGTATCTCTCTATCCCTTGTCGATTACAATGATATTAACTTGATCTATTCTTTTGCAGATGAAATGGATTTGAGGTCAAATCCTTTTCAAGAGGGAGGGGATGATGTGATACTGACCAGCACCAAAGACATGAAGCTTGGAACTGAGGTTGAAGCTGATGGAACTAAAGAAATGGAGTTGGAACCTGAACTGGAACCTGAAGGAGACAAGCTTGTAGCTGAGGATTCAGCTCGTGCTGGGGTTAAGCTCGCAACAACTTGGAGAAGACAAGAACCTAAACCTCCCTGGTTTATGATTCAGCTATATATATTCAAGTTAAATGATTTTTAACAAATGGGAAAAGTGTTGGATTTATACTCTTTTTCCCTTGTCAAGTTTTGTCCCAATGGGTTTTCTTGACAAGGTTTTTAATGAGGTAAGCCCAGCACTTTCTAATGGCCCATTTGTTAAAATAGAAGCCCAAGAAGAAGGAGAAAGCAAGGGGGCGTCCTCCTTGTTTCATTTAGGGTTTTTTTGTTGTTTTCTTTATAATCTCTTGTAATCTCTTTTGAGAAAACCATCTATCATCTTTTATAAAAAGTTTCTTTTGATCTTAAGATCTCTGTCCCTTGGTGCGTAATATCCAAGGACAAACTTGAATCCTTGTGTGTAATATCAAGAATTCATCCCTGGTTTATAACAAGCCCTCCGCAGCTTGTAGTAAAGCCACTCGATCCATTTATAATCCATCTCTCATCCTTTCCCTCACGCCTCACTTCCTCAAGTCTGAGTTCTCATATAACTTCAAGCTGGTCGAATCCTAGGAGAATCATATTAAGTGGTATCAGAGCAATCCAGCCTGCAAGTTAAGTTTTCTTTCTAGTCTATCTTCTGTTCCTCTTCATATGCGCCGCCTTTTCTGAAACCAGGAACTATAGATCTGTTGAAATCAAACCCTAAGTTGCCTTAATTAATGTTTCACGTTTTTGGAACCTAGATTTCTTGTGTTAGGTTGCAGAAAATCCTTCCTGTTACATCTCTTTGGTATAGTTAGTTTTTATATTAAGAGATTGTTTCTGTAGAACTTTTTACTGGTGTTTTGTGTTTTCTGTTGCAGGAAGCATGCTTGGAAAGATGACTGAAGAAGAAGCAGAAAACAGCAACAATAAACTGCGAATTAAAGCTCTTACTGCTCAAATGAAGAAAATGATGGCAACAGAGATGGAGACTCTTAGGAAGGAATTTCGACAAGCCACAAACCATGAGCAGAGACGTGCAACACCTAGGAGAAGAGAGGAGAGGTCTCCACAGAGAGAAAGAGGCCCACATAGACAGCCTGCGGATGGAGCTGCAGATAAATACCATGTTCATCATAGTAGTTCTTCTCAAAACAGGCCTGAGAATCTGGAACCCAAGGAGCCAGACAAAACACAGAGAAGACCATATCCATCTTCTCACCCTCTCAAACATCTGGTTTGTTTTAAACCTGAATATCAGCCTGCTAATGAAATTCAACTCTATTCTTTTTCAGGAACAGAAAACTACTTAGAGTGGGAGAATGACATTGATGATTGGTTCTACAACAATGGCATCTTGAGGGGGCAGAGGTTTGATTATGCTGTTAGTTTACTTACTGGCAAAGCCCATAGATGGTGGATAAAAGAAAAAGATGAGCGCTGGTCTTACAATGAGCCAAAAATCACCACTTGGAGAGAACTTAGGAGATTATTGAGGAATAAGTATGCTCCAAGGGATCAGAAAGCTCAGAAGCACACGCCTGTCTACTGTCAAGACAAGGAGAATAGTCTTTCAAATATCATGAAGAGGAATGATGTTCTCAGTCATGAAACGTTGAGCAAGCCAGCAACAAAACCAGAGCAAAGAATTGTTCAAACAAAGCAGGCATAAGTTCTTGTTTAGATAAAGAGGTACCTGATTTGTCTATTACTAGTTTGATGCACTTGTCTGTGTCAAATAGAGCTGAAACAGGTATTACTTAAGAGCCCACGTCCAAAGGAGAAGAGCCATCAGCAAAACGTGCAATGGACAAGAAACAAGCTGCAGACACAATACATCCCATGTTGCTTGAGAAAACAAAGCCATAAGCATCCATACAATCTCATTTAAGCATCAGTGTGCAAGGTAAGTGTCTAGACCCGTTTTTTATTAAAACTAATGTGTTTACTCATGATGTAGAAGAAGAATCATCAGAAAGAAAAAGTACAAAAGAGTTTGCCATTGATTACTGACTTGGAGCAGCCGATCAGCCTTGTGTTAGAACCAGTCCCTAAGCCTTTTCCTAAACTACACTCTGGAAAGCACTGTAAGGAATTTGATTTGGTTAGGACTGAGCCTAGTTTGGTTATGATTGTTTCTGCTCAAGCTGAAGAATGTTTTGGTTTAGAAACTGTGAAAGAATTTTGCGTTACCAAGTCTATTTTTGACAAACTGATTCCAGCTTTTGAAATCATTAAAAGTGAAAAGTTCTTTGAGCCAAAAGATTTTCTAGTTGACCAATTTCGTGAATGTCAACATTCTTTGAGAGTTTCTTTGTTTAGCAACACTTCTAAGATTGAGTTTATAGTAGTAAAAAGGTTTTCTAAGGAGGAGCAAGAAGTTTTCTGTAATTTTTGGAATTCTAAGCACATTCTGATTTGTGACAAAGTGAGTGACATTTATGAAAAATATTATTTTACCCTTGATCACACATATATAATTTACTTGTCTTTGTCAAAAGTGCTAATTACAGGTTTAAAAGCAGACTTGAAGCACACAAGGAGAACCGGAAAGAGGGAGGAAGACAATCGATTCAAGCCACCTGATTTGAATCTGTATAAACACCAAGACGTAAGTTGCTTCATACTGATGAAAGAGGAGCCACCAGATGCATCATACAAAATAAAGTGAGACTAAACAATGGCTCAAAACTAGATGCAGTTGCTTCATACTGATGAAAGAGGAGCCACCAGATATAAAATAAAGTGTAGACTAAACAATGGCTCAAAACTAGAATATATATGTCAAATCACGTTCTGGTCGAAATCTCAGGCAAAACCGAGCTAAAATAAGGAAAAACTGAAATTTCTTTTTCTTCTGCATAAGTGGATCTGATCGATCGTTATGATGATGATCGATCAATCTGGCTTCATCTGATCGATCTGGAATTATAAGACAAAAACAGGGTGGATCGATCGATCAATATGGGCTCTTCTGGTCGATCTAAAAACTTACGTCAAAACTGGATCGATCGATGTGGATCGATCGATCTATACTCTGAATATGACTACTTCTTGCTCCTTTGTTCCAATTCGTTGCTCCTTTGCCTTAGACTCTATCTAACCGTGTTTCAACCTGAAATGACTCTAAAAACACCGAAAAGGACGCGAAAAACTATTGAAAATTTTGTTAAAATTCGTCAAAAACGCAATACATCAACTCTCCAAGACTAAATATTTTGCTTGTCCTCAAGCAAACTACTAAGAATAGAGTCGAAGTTTGAAACAGAAACTCACCATATCTTTAGAACGCCACATTGACCAACACTTTTGAATCCACATACCACAAAGCCAACATTACATAATATGCACAATATTATCAAACAGTATTTGCACAATATCTTTTACTTTATCTTCTCTTAGTCGACTCCTCCCTTTTGTTATTTCTGGGTGTCCTTATCAACTTTTCTCTACCCTTTTTTTTTCTATAGCTCTCGAACGGTGCCACTTACTTTCGTGTTACTTGTGAGGAGACGCTTTCATGAGTGTAGGCTCACCTTCTTAGTCTTTTTACAGAACTCATACTGCCGTTCTTAAACTTAAACATCATTTTTCTCTTCTTCTTTTAGGGAAGATCAAAGAGAGATCGTGACAAACTTATCTTGACAGCGCTAGAAGAGGAATCAAGTTCGATGTGTATCAAGCCCCAAGATGAGAGAATTAAAGTTCATGAGCTGCTCCATCGAATTATTCTACTAGGTAAAGATGTCTGGCACTCGATCATCTTCCAAGTGAGACTGGGAAATGTTTTCCCTTGAAAAGCTACCTCTGCGCCTAGGTGCAACATCTGCTGATGGAACGTGGCACAGGTGCTCAGGTGCAGGTAAGAACTCCAAGTTTTCCAAAGATGTGAGAGCACGAAGTGGGAGGTTAAAAATTCTAGAGATGCCAGCGTGGTCAGTGAACTAATATCGGGAGCCTGATTTGAGGATGAAGCTGCACTGCAAGTACTGCTCATGAAAATGATCAAGCTTATCCTCACGCTTCGTCTTGGTCAGGTCGATCTGATGGAACTGGAAAATTTGGCTCAGATCGGGTCGATGGAGCAGCCTGGTGTAGCAACATACACCTCCTTTATCTAAAAAGCTATACACCCACGTCGAACCATCCTTATACATGATCTTGCAGTTGACAAATTTGGTAAGATTCATGACATTCTTATGCTTGATTTTGTCCTAAAGAAAGGTAACAACTGAGTGATGCTCAAATCGTGGGGTTAGAAGTTTCCAAACACTCTCCACTCCCTTCTTCGCCCATATCCCATGAATACCTCTAAACTTCTTCCCAAGAAAAGCCCAAGTGAAGATGGCTCACAAATTCACTTCAGCTGGTCCACCAAACTCACTAGGCAGCGTTGCACTCACAATGCGATGGAATAACATGATCTTCTCGGGATCGAATGGTCCCTGGCCCCTAAGAAATTTGGTGTTCCTGAGGGTATTCGCCAAAATCCAGAACACCAGATTTGTGATCAACGATTGCTTTGCCATGTTGCTCTTGAACTTTCAGGATGCAATGAAACACCAAACCATGTCGTCTACTTCTTCCAAGAGAAAGAATGACGCTTGTGGAGTAGGATTAAACCTAATTGCGCAGGACTCGGGAATGGAGATCTTGTGGTGGACTCCATGAGCCATGTAATGAAGTCTGCCATGACAAGCTAGCGAGTTCTCATCATCCTCGAAGTTCAACTCACAAGATACTACGAACTGACGTGTCAATTCAGGAGAGTAGTTGTATGGCAAAGTGGCTATGGTGCCTATTCCCATGATAGAACTCGCTGCCACAATCTCCTCTTTATGGCCAAGCTCCTCCATATTGTAACCTAACAACACCTTAGTGCCTTCCATCTGAACATTTGATGTATGTTAAGTTTTAACCTAAAATGAATACACAAATAAAAGCTGAAAATGCACATCGATCAGTTGTAGTACTTCAGGTATCGAATCCACATATATTTGAGTGAACAATTATCTTTAAATTAAAACTAGAGCTAAGTCAATATATGGGTTTAATTGGTGAAATCGATGCAAACAATAAGCAAATAAAAAACGATGTGAATACTACGACTAAAACGTTGGCATTTAGGGAATCCTTCGGTGTTCATGTGCTAAACAATTCAGAATTCAATTCATACATGCAATCGTAGATCTTTTCATCCTAGAACTCAAAATAATTGTGGGCTGCATGACAGGATGGGTCTACGTGACTCGAGTTCTCCAAGACGGGGAGTATTGTCCTTCGTGACGTGGAGTATGCGGTTGTTTTTCCATATGTGTTGCATATGTTGTGTAGTGTTAGCTAGGTGGAGCTAAGTGTTTGTCGTTTTTCGTACAGTCAGTCATGCATTTTTTCTTTACGGTTAAGTGTAAATCATAGTTAGTTGCATAGTCGTATTTTGTGGATCATATGGGAAGACGTGATCGCCTTCATTGGGTGAATTTTACTGTTCATGCTTCATTTAATGGATGCAGGTGAGTCGGAGGAGTAGCGTTTCAAATGATCTCTGGGGTGGTTCTGCGATTGCAAGTCTTTTTTTTTTGGTTTAAAAGACTGTTGTGTATTTATTCGGAGTTGGTTTAAAATGTTAAGTTTTTAAAATGCATTTAATATTGAAAGAAGTACTCAGATGTTATAGAACGGTTGGAATATTACTAGTATATTATACATTTTCTAAAAATTACTCAGATATTTTGTGCCCTTGTGTAATTACAATTATCACCCTTGATTTATTTGCGAATTTTTAATTAAAAATGATTAACGAAAAATAATTTTAATCCATGACATTAAAATAAAAAAATAAATCCACGTCATTAACAACAGTTACAAAAAAAAACCTCTCCCTCTCTCTCGGCGATTCCGAAAAAAAAATCCTCTCTCTCTCTCGGCGATTCCGAAGTCGAACCCTAATTCCGCCGTCATATCGTCTCTTCCGGCCGCTTCTCTTATCTTCGTCGCATTTCGTCTCCTTTTTCACGAACTCGAGCGGGGACTCTTCGTTTTCGAGAGTGGACTCTTCGTTTTCCATTACTAAAAATCTCTCCTTTTTTCACGAACAAACTTGCTCCGGTAAGTTTGAATCTTTTTTTTTGAGTTTAAACCGTTTAATTGCAAGTGATTCCCGTGATTTAAACCATTTTCTGAAAACTATCACGGTGATATTAAGGGTTTTTATCGATGATTATTACGGCTGCTTTTCGCCATCGTTGATTTACATATGGTGGTTGATTTGTTAGATCTATTTTATTTGGTGTATGGTTTATCAATGCATTTGTGGCTGAGTTTGTTTTATGTTACGGCTGAGTGACTATTTACTTTACGGCTGATTTATGGTTTGTCAATGCATATGTGGCTGAGTTTGTTTTATGTTACGGCTGAGTGACTATTTACTTTACGGCTGATTTATGGTTTATCAATGCATATGTGGCTGAGTTTGTTTTATGTTGCGGCTGAGTGACTATTTACTTTACGCCTTATTGAGGATCCAATCACAGAGACATATGCATATAAATAATTTGTCTCTGCTGATTAAGGGTTTTATTTTGGTTTTCGATTAGATGGATTTAAATTCAGGCTCATCGAGTAACAATAGGAGGAGAACTTTCGGCGGTCTTAAATTGTGTGATTGTCGATTGCCTGCAAAAATTTTCACATCTTGGACAGATAAAAACCCGGGTCAAAGGTTCTTCGGCTGTGAATTGTACAAGGTATGGAGAAGAATGAGTGATTGTTGATATATCATGGTTTTTACCCATTTTTAGACCATGATATAAGTGTTTTTATAGAGTCTTTTGGCTATTTTCAAGTCTATAAAGAGTCTTTATAGGTTCAGGTACAATTGAAGATAAATTGGAGATTTGGATACATTTTGGAGCTTAATGGAATGAAGTCACGAAGTGATGAAGTCAAGACTGGAATTACACGCAAGGTGTCGATCGACACCAGGTTTTCCAATTTCCAGAATCAAGAAGTTTCCAGTCTTTGAAGAAAAGGAAATCTCCAAGACTTTTCCTAATCTTAAAAGGAATTGAGGATTCGAACCTGAGCCTATAAATATAGTTTTTCAGCCATTGTTTAGACACATAATCTCATACTTTAAGAATCATAGAAGTTTAGGTTTTTGGAGAGAAGAATTTGACTCCCTTAGAGCAAATTAGGAACTCCCTTTATTTATTCTATTGATTTCTTTTATGCTTTCTATTCAAGTTATGATTTCTGTTTCATTAATCATGTCTGAGTAGTTTGCTAGTTAGGTTTAGGGTTTTTCAAAGGTGATTGATGAATTGTTAGGTAGAATTAAATTGTTAGGATAAAATCATTAGAGTTCTTCATCTGGATTTGTGTTTAATGTTGATTTTAGCTTCATGACCTAGAATCTGATCTTAGGTTAATTAATAGATGCGAGAGTATTATTAATTGCCTGAACTAATGTTAGATGAGCAAAATACCTATTCGCAAAGAGATTTGGTTTAGGGTTTTGTGAACAATTGAACCTGAACTTTAATGCTTGTTTGAATTGTTAGAATTTGCAAAGAGATTTTGGATTCTAGGGCTTAGACATAGATAATCTTCGCAGCGAGAGTTGGTTGATTTTACATTAGTGTTTCGAGTTCTAGAACAGATCTTTATATTTCCTAACAACCTGTCTAGACCTGCAATTTAGATCACCTGAGAATTTCCCTGAACCTAGCGTTTTGTCTCCTGAAGTTTACATCGCTTTTAATTGCTTTCTGTCTTTACTTTTATTATTCTTCCTAGCTTAATTCGAATTTAGAAAACTGATGTGTGACAATCCCTTCTCTGTGGATTCGATCCCTAAGTATTACAACTGATCTCTTAATTTGAGAGAGTTGTTTTAGGGTAAATTTGACTCATATCAAATTTTTGGCGCCGTTGCCGGGGAAGGAGATTAGTTGCCTACAGATTTCTAGTATTAGAATTTTATCTAGGTTTTTATTTTTGTTTTTGTTACTTATTTAGTTTCTTATCTTTGTTTTCAGGTGCATGCCCAGTACCAGAAGCAACAAGGAAGATGAACTAATCCCATTGAACCAGAAGCTCGNGGGAGTGTCTAGTGGACAGATCGGTTATATCTGTATTGCAAGTCAAGCTTAATATAGTGAAATGTTGAGACTTTACTACTAGAAAAGACTAAAAATTAGATCTTGTGTCACTCAAGATCATAAATATGTAAACTTTAAACTACTCGAGCAAGAAGTAAAGATTTAAACGGTAAAAAGATAAGTTTTCTAAGATAAAGTAAGGATCAAGATGGGTTTCATGAACTAGGTAGCTCTCGGATTATTTATCATGCTAAAGCTTTTAGATCACATCAAGACTTTGTCTTAGATGGTGATTCTTAGGTAAAGGGATCCTCAAATCGTTTAGCCCATGGTTTTTGGGTCTAAACTCTTTGTATCTCTATCACCATAGACTAGCCCTCGCTTAGCGGTACAATAGAAGAAACAAGCATGCTGAAACGTCCCTATTGAACCGTAAGACCCTTAGACAGACGGATCGTCTGAGCCTAAGGAATCAAACTCTTGTTCATGGTTCCGGCTAAGCTAGCACGTGGTTTTTGTGTCAAGCCGCCTATTGAATTTAGACTAGATGATCAAGCTAGACTAAGCATTGAGAATGATAAACTAGAAAAAATCTAACTTTATATTCTAGCTAAGCAAGAAATCTAAATCCGAGAATCCCTTGGTTCTTTTAACCCACCGAAATCCTTAAAAGGACTACTCACGCGCCATTTGAGAAACCTCAAGATCCATAAGGATAAGAAGGTAACTCATGGTTTGCAAGATAGTCAAAAACAAGAAAAGGAAGAAGCCTTAACAAGAAATTTTATGAAACAATACTCGTAAACTTCAAAATAGCATAAAAGATTCAAGCTTTGAAACAAACTTTAATGGTGGAAAAACTAAGAGTTCTTGCTCGCAAGAAAGACATAAAAACTAAATCTGGAACGTGTCTCCCAGAGATAGGCGTGGGGAACAAAGTATTTATACATAAAAGAGGAAAAACCTAAAATGTTGGGACCACTTTCCCGAAATGGTACGCTTTTGGACTGTAGCGAATCGGCTTCACGTCGTGGGAAGCAAGCCGATATGCCATCTTCTTGTGATTATTCGAGTAGCCTCCATATCGGGCAAGTATTTCGGGATCAAGCTGTGGTGACTCGTCTTCCTTGCAACTTGGATCGGGGTTTTCCTGCTGCCTTGCTCTGATATCCGTCTTCAATGAATCCTCCTACTGAGCCTTCGCTCCGGGGTGCTTCTTTCAGGACCAAGTCGCTGCTACTCGTCGGTGTTCGTCGTGCGCTTGCCCATATCGGCTAAGGGGTCGTGATCCATGCTCGACATCATCTGTCCACCCTCCTTTCGAGATCTCTCTCCATGATTTCTTCTTCGGACCATCCTCATTCACAAAGCACCTGAGAAAACACTCCAAAACATGCAAGAATATGCAAAGACCTAACCTAATGTATCTAGTCCTAACATGAGGGGAAATGAGGTAAAAACTAGGATGAAAGTGCATGAATGGGGTCCTAACTAGTGTTAAATGTATGCTAAAAAACAAGCAATTTACAGAGATATCAACACCCCCAAACTTGCCTTTTTGTTTGTTCTTAAGCAAAAGCCAACCGGAGGGGTGAGGTTTTAAAAGAAAATGTGTAAGTTTGAATCCAAAACGCCATTTAAAAGAGATCAATTCAATGTCTAAGTTCATGTTTCTAGGATGCAGATTGAATTCTACCTATCCAAAAAGCTTTAGCCACATTCATCTCAACATCAAGCAAAATCAACCTCAACTTAGATGCATATTCAAATTCCCAATTCCCTTTCACATTCATTAGAAAATTTAAAACGTGGACCTTGTTCATGGTTATCTATTAACTCACTTGGTTCAGGGTAAGGTCACGGGCAAAAGATGAACTCGTTTTCGAACGGGCTAAGTGTTTAAGTGGGATCACTCATAAAAGGAACCTTCTTAATGCAAAATGCTAAGGGTAAAAACTAATGGATGCATACAAGGATAGAGACCTATCTACCCAAGCACCTATTTCGTTTTCTACCTTAGTCTAATTTCCCTTTTCCTAAGATACCATTTCTCTTGGCATTTCGCCTTATACCCTTTATTACTCCTTGATGTTACATTTTCTGGTCATTTTCGGGGGACCTTTTCTTTGTTGGAGATCAGTTTCGGCTTTCTGACTTCTTATATGCGTTACTCGTGTTCCACCTTTAGTGTTATTGGCCCTCTTTTGTTTCTTTTTGGATTCGCCTTTCTTCTTTTGGTTTCGAGCCTCATTTGTTGCCGCCATCTCCTTATACATGTCCACGTCTGTGGTTTTCTTCCTTTCCCTTTCTGTCAATATATCAACAATCGGAACCCACCCCTTCCTAGTCTAACCAGCAATATCGGCCCAGAATATCAGTATCAAAGCGTTTTAGTATCTACACCACCTAACCTAGTGTTGATTCGAGTTGTGAGCCAACGTCTACATGGGAATCCAACCTTGTCAGTCTAAACCCAACACTTTTTGCCTAAGAAGATTCGAAAATGATGTGAAGGCCTCACATTCTCTCACAAAAGTGTTTTAAGGTTTGAAACAAAGGTTTAGGATTTGGGTGTGATCTGGTACTTGGACTAGAGAAGAGTGGTAAAAAGGGAAAGAGAGTCCAAGTGAAATCTATGAGTTAATCGACAAGCATGAACAAGATAATTAAACTTTCAATTTTAACGGTTTTAAGTTTATTAGGGAAATGGTTCAAATCGCAATGCATTTAGCTAAGGCCGAATTTTACAAGTTGAATTCCAAATGTGGTGCTGCCTTAAGCTCAGTCTAACTCAAAATGCATTAAACAAACAAGAACTAAGGCATTGAATTCATGACTTAAAAATGGCTATTTAAAAGGATTCATCATACTTAACACCTTATGCGAATGCTTATGAATCCTAAATGAATGCATCTAGACTCAATCCTAATTAAGAATGAAATGCAATTACATGATTTCTTTTTGTGGGATAAATTTTCAAAATTTTTCAATTTTGTTGTTGTTTTTCTATGCAGTCATATGAATGCGTGCTGTCTATTCTAAGTGAATGCATGTACTACGTACTCCCCTAAACTTAAATCACACAGTCCCTGTGTGATAGAAGAGAGGAAGAATGCGGTCCTAAGAAAATGCAAAATATTCAAACAAAAAGCAAAAGGAAAAAGAAAAATGCTTATGTACAATGGTTTGGGAGTGGTACCTTATGGTTCGGTGTGATGTGAGGACGTGGTGTCCTCACAGGTCGAGAAGGAGGGGTTGTCCGATTCTGATATCGGGGACTGGCTTGCACGCCTCTTCCTTGATATGCTCCCCTCTTGGCAGGAATGTCTTCCTGGCTCACTAGGCTCGTGCTCCCTTGGAAAAAAACAAGAAGAAATGCCTCTCTTGGAGCATTTGGCTGTCTGCTTCGTCAGACCCTTCCTCCTCTTCTCCTCTGGCTGTGAATGTGACATATCGGCTTCAAGCCGTGGTGATGGTGTCGACCCTTTCAGCTTTGAAGTGAGAGACTTGATTTGCCCCTTCAGGCCCCTCACGTGTCCTTTTATCCCCTTCACCGTGGAGACTAGCTTCTTAATCGAGCGTTCTTGCCATTTGCAGTATCGCTGAAGCACGCTGATCCGATCGTGAGCCGTCTTGAGGGTTCGGTGTGTTGCACTCGTGATATGTCTATATTTTGCATCATGTTCCCCTCCATTTAGTGTAAGATTCTTATCATTTAGGAACCTAATTAAGCATCATTGTATTGCATTTTGATCATTTAGAGTACTAGGATGTCTTTGCATAGTCTTTGCATATATTGGTGCATTTGGAGTCTTGATCAGGTGATATGGATGCTATGAAGTCATGAATGGAGTTGGAGAAGGATTGCATAGCAAAGGAAGGGCAAGAAGTTACCAAGAAGGTGAAGAAGAAATTCTCTCGAGCTTGATCGATGTAGTGGATCGACCAGGCACGTCGGTCCACTTCTCCAGGGGTTCGGATCGGCCAAGAAGATCGACCAAGCATGTCGGTCCAAACCAAGAAGCCACGAAGAAGACGGGCGACCAGGGGTTTGGATCGGCCAGCTGTATCGACCAGGCTACCCCGATCCACTTTTCCAGGGGTTCGGATCGGCCAGCCGTATCGACCAAGCTACCTCAATCCAATTTTCCAGGGGTTCGGATCGACGTGCTGTATCGACATAGCACGTCGATCCGGACACAGACGAACCTTTACTGTTCACTTTTCTGGGTCCCCCTATAAATACTCAAAAGACCTAATTTTTGGGTGAACTTTTATTCTCTTATGTTCTAGCTTTAAACTTTGGCCTCTTTGGGAGAAAACTTGTATTTTGCTTGGAACTTTTAAGTTTAATGCAAAAAATCTTTTAGATTTCTACTTATCTATTATCTAATCATGTTTTGCTTATCTCTTATCATGGGTTTGATGGGGTTAATGATGATTAGTGAGTAGTTTCTTAGGAACTTGGGGATGAGTTAGATTTAGGGTTTTCTAATGGTTCAATCTTGCAATCTATGATAGATTCTTTCATCTCTCTTCTTATTAAGGAGTTCTTAATGCCAAATAGCTAATCTTTTGCTATTTTGGATCATAAGCATTTCATGCACCCACCAAGTGTTTGATGAAATGCTTGAACCACATTTTTAAGAGATTTACATTCCTAGCCTAAGATATTAGTTGCCTAGGGTGGTTATCATACTATTTAGACTTGTGTTTATTGCTTGCTAATCATTTTAATGCTAACAAATCATTAGTTCATTAAGGTGATTAGAAAAGGGATTAGTGCCACACATCATAGATTAGTCTTTAATAGTGTTCTAGGCATAGAGATAGCTTGTTTAGTTGCTTAAATGATTGCAAGATTAGCCATTTGAATGCTCAAATCAATGATTCCATCCCTAGGTTTCGTTTTTAATTAAATAGTAATCTTGCTTAGTAGTTAATCGCTTGATTAGTTCTTAATTAGTGGTAATTAAGGTTTTAATCTTATAATTAGTCTAGTAGAGTCTCTTTTGCTTTGTAGTTTGCTTTTAATTGTTCCTTGTTTATCTAAATTCAAAATTGGCTTAGCTTAAACAAAACTTTGTATTCCTTTTGCATTAGACTCCCAAGATGGATTGATATCTCAAGTATTGCAATGATATGAGCAATTGAGAAATTGCTTCAAGAGAATAAAAAACTCTTGTTTCAATTTGGCGCCGTTGCCATATTGGGATTGTTTGATCACTATGATTTAAGTTTAGTTTGAGACTAAGTTCTTCTTTTGTGTTTATTGATCATCTACTTTTCTAGATTTCAGTTTACCTTGAATGCATTTGAGATCACAAGTAGACAACAACTTCCAAGGGTTTCAAGAGATTGATCAGTTGGAAAGGGTTGCTAGGATTGCAAGAAGGAAATCTGAAAGGTTAGAAAGGTTGAGAATGGAAGAGCAACAAAGGGATCAAGCTCCTCAACGTGCTGCACAAACATGGAGCAAGCACAAAGGGGCAATGGAAACCCCTTGCATGCGCCTAGACAAGGGAGAACAATTGGGGCTGGTGATGCTCCAAATATTAATCAAAATAGATATGATATTCAACCTCCACCAGTTCACAACAACACCTTTGAGGTCAAGCCACCTTTCATTTCCATGGTTCAACAAGACAAGTTCAATGGTTTGCCAATGGAGGATCCACTTGATCACTTGGATAACTTTGATAGAGTTTGTGGGTTGTTCAAGATGAATGGTGTGAGTGAGGATGCTTTCAAGCTAAGACTTTTCCCTTTCTCTCTTGGGGACAAAGCAAGACAATGGGAGAAAAACTTGCCTCAAGGTACCATCACCTCTTGGGATGAATGCAAGAAGGCATTCCTATCTAAGTTCTTCTCCAACTCAAGGACCGCTAAGTTGAGGAATGACATCTCAAGTTTCACTCAAAAGAATAATGAGTCTTTCAATGAACCTTGGGAGAGGTTCAAAGGCTACACAATGCAATGCCCTCATCATGGCTTCACACAAGAGTCTCTACTAAGCACCATCTATAGAGGGGTACTTACAAAGATTAGAATGCTTCTTGATACAGCAAGTAATGGAAACTTCTTAGGAAAAGAAGTGGAAGATGGTTTGGAGCTTATAGAGAATCTTGCCTTGAGTGATGGTAATTACAATGAAGACTATGATAGAGCTCCAAGGGGAGGTGAATATGAATCTCACAAGAAAAAAATGAAGTCTATACATGAAAAGATGAACAAGCTCATGTCCTCTAAAAAAAGGCATGTACATTTTGTTGTTGAGAATCAAGAAGAATGTGAGGATCAAGTTGGGTCCCAAGAGTGTGAAGAAGAGGTCAATTTCGTGGGAGGCCAAGGAGGATATAACAACAACTATACGGGGAATAACAACCTCTCTTATAGGAGTACTAATGTGGCCAATCCCGAAGACCAAGTCTACCCTACTCAAACCACTCAAGGCAAATCTTTTGTGAATTACAACAATCAAGAAAAGGGTTATGTACAAAGGTCTAACTACCAAGAAGGAAACCAAGGAAACTATGTTGGTTCAAGGAACAATGCTCCACCGGGTTTTGCTCAAGATTCACAAGGTCCTCCAAAAGACTACATTCAACTAATGCTTCAACAAATACTTCAAGGCCAAGCTCATAGTGATGCTAATGTGGGAAAGAAAATTGCTGAGATTAACACAAGGATGGATTCTTCACTAAATGAGCTTGCTACTCAAATAGGAGGTCTTCAACAAAAGTTCAAGCAACTTAAGAACAAGGGCAAGGCTTCTAGCTCCTCTTCTCAAGGAACTCTACCGGGAAAATGTGAGGCAAACCCCAAAGAATACATCAATGAGGACATTGAGGTTCAAGATGGGGAGGATAGCTTTACAAAAGCTCAAGAAGATGTAACTTTTGATAATGTGTACATTTCCAAGAGAAGCAAGGAAGTGGTAAAGGAGAAGCCAAGGGAGGATGTGCACAAAAAGGAGTCAACCTTTGTTCCCCCACCTTACAAGCCTAAACTTCCTTTTCCCGGGAGGTTTAAGAAATAGTTGGTGGAGAAATAAAAGGCCATGTTTGACAAACAAATTAAAGACATTGAGCTCAAGATGCCTTTGGTGGATGCCTTCATGATGATTCCTCAATATGCTAAGTTTTTGAAAGATTCTGTGGCACAAAGAGCTAAGGATGTCCAAGGAGTCATGCTAGTTTCTCAAGAGTGTAGTGCAATAATTCAAAGCAATGTGATACCAAAGAAGCTTGGAGAGCCCGGTTCCTTCACTATACCATGCGCCCTTGGTCCTCTTGGGTTTGAAAATTGCTTGTGTGATCTTGGAGCTAGTATCAACCTCATGCCTTATTCTATAGCTAAGAAGCTCGGTTTCACCAAGTACAAGGAATGTGGCATTTCTATTATTCTTGCGTATAGGAGTGTGAGGATGCCAATTGGAGTTCTAGAAGACTTGCCTCTAAAGGTTAGCAACTTCATCATCCCAACTGATTTTATGGTGCTCAAGATGGATGAATAGCCAAAAGATCCTTTGATCTTGGGAAGACCCTTATTAGCTACAGCTGGTGCCCTCATTGCTGTTAAGCATGGGAAAATCAGTTTGCAACTAGGAAAAGGGGTTGAGCTGAAGTTTGACACAAAGGAGACCTTGAGGAAACCAACCACAGATGGCCAAGTGTTCTACATTGAAACTATGGATGAGTTGGCCGATGAGTTGCTTGAAGAGCTAGCTCAAGAAGACCATCTTAGTGTGGCTCTAACCAAACCACATGGAGAGAATGACTACTTGGATGAGGAAACACAAGCATACATGCTCATGCTTGATTCTCGCAAGGCACTTGATGGGGAGGACAGATTTTCGAGTTTGATAGCTTCATGTGAGGGTGAAGTGGATTTTGCTCAAGATAAAGGGTCCTTGAGGGTTGAGGTTTCAAGTCAAGGACAAGAGGAAAGTCTAGAGGAGCTTAAGCAAGGCGACTTGGCAAAGGATCTTGATGAGGATTGGAGTGAACTTAAGGCTCCAAAAGTGGAACTCAAGCCACTTCCCATTGGACTAAGATATGCTTTCTTAGGCCCTAACTCTAGTTACCCCGTCATTGTCAATGAAAACTTAAGTGATGCTGAGCTCAACTCTCTCCTTAATGAGTTGAGAAAGTATAGGAGAGCTATTGGTTACTCTTTGAGTGACATCAAGGGCATATCTCCTATGCTTTCCACTCATAGGATTCACCTTAAAAATGAAAACACTTCCTCAATTGAACATCAAAGAAGATTAAACCCTAACCTTAAGGAAGTAGTGAAGAAGGAAATCTTAAAACTTTTAGAAGCAAATGTGATCTATCCTATTAGTGACAGCACTTGGGTTTCCTCGGTACATGTTGTCCCTAAGAAAGGTGGAATCACCGTGATCAAGAATGAAAAGGATGAGTTAATACCAACTAGAACCATCACTGGCCATAGAATGTGTATTGATTACCGAAAACTTAATGCTTCTACTAGAAAAGATCATTTCCCTCTTCCTTTTATTGACCAAATGCTTGAGAGATTGGCTAACCATCCCTTCTATTGTTTCCTTGATGGGTATAGTGGGTTCTTCCAAATACCCATTCACCCAAATGATCAAGAGAATATCACTTTCACATGCCCTTATGGTACATTTGCATATCGAAGGATGCCATTCGGGTTATGTAATGCTCCAGCTACCTTTCAAAGGTGCATGATGAGTATCTTCTCCAATCTTATTGAGGAAATGGTAGAAGTATTTATGGATGACTTTTCTGTGTATGGTGCCTCTTTTTCTGCATGTCTCTATAATCTTTGCAGGGTTTTAGAAAGATGTGAAGAATCTCACTTGGTGCTTAATTGGGAAAAGTGTCACTTCATGGTCAATCAAGGGATTGTGTTGGGTCATAAGATTTCTGAGGAGGGAATAGAAGTGGACAAGGCCAAGATAGATGTAATGGTCAAAATGGCGCCACCATCAAATGTGAGAGGAATAAGGAACTTCCTTGGGCATGCCGGTTTCTATAGGAGATTCATCAAGGATTTCTCAAAAATTGCTAGGCATTTGACAAGAATCCTTTGCAAGGAAGTGGAGTTTCAGTTTGATGAAGAATGCTTGCAAACCTTTGAGACAATCAAGAAGGCACTTGTGAGTGCCCCTATTGTGCAAGCACCGGATTGGAGTCTACCATTTGAGATCATGGCGGATGCTAGTGACTATGATGTTGGAGCTGTTCTTGGACAAAGAAAAGATAAGAAGCTTAATGTAATCTATTATGCAAGTAGGACACTTGATGAAGCTCAAACCAAGTATGCAACAACAAAGAAAGAACTATTGGCGGTGGTGTTTGCTTTTGAGAAATTCAGATCTTATTTGGTGGGATCAAAAATGATAGTATACACAGACCATGCTGCATTGCGCCACATCTATGCCAAGAAGGAGACCAAGCCAAGGCTCCTTAGATGGATCTTGCTTCTTCAAGAGTTTGACATGGAGATAGTTGACAAGAAAGGTGTGGAGAATGGTGTAGCTGATAATTTGTCAAGGATGAGGATTGAAGATGCTTTACCACTTAATGATTCTCTTCCGGAAGAGAAAATAATGATGATCAAGAGTGTTGCTAGTGCACATGGAGTTGGGAAGTAGCTTCAAGAGACTCAAGACCTAGAGGACAAAGCTTTGCCTTGGTATGCTGACATTGTTAACTACTTGGTGTGCAAAGAAGAACCAACTCATCTCAACAACTTCCGGAAGAGAATCACAAGAAGAAGTTCATGAGAGATGTGTCACACTTCTATTGGGATGAGCCCTATCTCTACAAAAGATGTGCTGATGGAATCTATAGAAGATGCTTAGCACAAGAAGAGGTTTAGAGTGTGATTTTTCATTGCCATGGGTCTAAGTATGGAGGTCATTTTGCCACATTCAAGACAGCTACAAAGGTGCTTCAAAGTGGATTTTGGTGGCCTACATTGTTCAAGGACACTCATGAGTTCATCAAGAGATGTGAGCCTTGTCAAAGGAAGGGGAAAATAAGCAACAGAGATGAGATGCCCCAAAACCCAATCTTGGAAGTGGAGTTGTTTGATGTATGGGGCATAGAATTCATGGGACCCTTCCCATCTTCTTATGGAAACGAATACATCTTGGTAGCTGTTGATTATGTCTCCAAGTGGGTTGAAGCCATTGCAAGCCCTACAATTGACTCCAAGGTCGTGGTGAAGATGTTCAAGAGTATAATTTTCCCGAGGTTTGGTGTGCCAAAAGATGTGATTAGTGATGGGGGGAGGCATTTCATCAACAAGGTCTTTGAAGGTTTGTTAAGTAAGCCTGGTGTCAAGCACAAGGTAGCCACTCCCTATCATCCTCAAACTAGTGGCCAAGTGGAGGTTTCAAACCGAGAAATCAAGGCCATTCTAGAGAAGACCGTCGTCGGTCCGGCTTAATGGAGAAGGAAATTCATTCTTAATCTAGAGAGTTCCCTTTCGTTAAGCGCATCGAGGGTATAACAAGAAAGGATTGGTCAATCAAGCTTGATGATGCTTTGTGGGCTTATAGGACAGCTTTCAAAACGCCATTTAGAAGATCTCCTTTAAACCTTGTGTATTGAAAATCTTGCCATCTACCAGTAGAGATTGAGCACAAGGCTTTGTGGGCTGTCAAGCTTCTCAATTACAATCTAAAGACAGCCCAAGAGAAGAGATTGATTCAACTCCAAGAGCTAGAGGAGATTAGGCTTGAATCCTATGAGAGTTCAAGGATCTACAAGGAAAGGACCAGGGCTTTTCATGACAAGAGGATTGTGAGGAAGGAGCTGAGTGTTGGTGACAAGGTCCTTCTCTACAACTCTAGGCTGAAGTTGTTTCCCGGTAAGCTCAAGTTAAGGTGGGGAGGCCCTTTTGAGATTCATGAAGTATTGCCATATGGAGCCATCACTTTGATTGGAAAGAATGGGGAGAGTTTCACAGTCAATGGTCATAGAGTCAAGCCATACTTGGTGAATGTGTCTAAGGAAGAGGCAAGCTCATGTCCTCTTCAAGATCCCACTCTTCCCTAAAAAGGTTTGAAAAGTCGAGCTAATGACGTTAAACAAGCGCTCTTGGGAGGCATTCCCATGGTTATCCCTGTATATATTCTTGCTTTAATTTTATAATTATGTTTCTTTGAGTTTTTGAAAGTTTTAGGTTGAGTATGGAGGATTTTGGCTTCAAACAAAAGTGCGGAAGGAATTTTTAAAACTGGATTGGGGTGCCGTATCGACCTGTTAGGTCGATCCAAACTTCCAGGGGTTCGGATCGACCTAGTGGATCGACTTACGTGTTCGATACAGCCTTAAAACCTCAAGCATCTCGGTCATGAAGAAAGTTTTAAATCTGGATCGACCTAGTGGATCGACGTGCCAAGCCGATCCGGTTTTCCAGGAGTCCATTCCGACGTAGTGTATCGACATAGCTACGTCGATCCATAAAACCAGGAGTCCATTCCGACGCCAAAAAACCAGGGGTTCGGATCGACGTAGTGTATCGACCAAGCACGTCGATCCGAACCCAAAAACCAGGTTAGTTGACTTTTCCTCCTTCCTTTGACCGGTTTAATCTTGACTTCTCCACTTAAATTAAACCGATTTTTGGGGATTTTAAGCCTTCTTCTTCCCCTTGGCTCTCATTGTCCACGAAATTCACTCATTCACCAAGGATAAGAACTTGTTTTCCCCTTTTCTCTCTCAATTCTTTATCAAATTCTTTGATTCCAAGTGCTATAATCCTGAAATTGTGTGTCACTCTTGATTCCTTAGTTGATTTCGGCCCTACATCTTCGTGGAACCAAGGTTTGTTTGCTCATCCTCTCTCTTACTCTTTAATTTCCCCATGTGAAAGAATTGGAAATTAGGATTGATAGAAAGGCTTTGAATGGATTGTTTGAGTTGGGTAAAGTTGATTAATGTTATGGGTAATGATTGCTGAAGTTTTTCAAGGAATTTCAAGGGAAAATTTTGATTTTTGAGCATTTTTTCAAGGGCTTCTTTCACAACTAACCTAAAACATTTGGTCAATTACAAATGTAACCCACCCTTTTCTCATTTTCAACATTAACCACTTTCTTCCCAAACCACCACTCACACTTCCACTTATTCACGAAATTGCCATTGGTTTTTTTTTTTTTTAATTTCGAAAATCCAAAAGACAAAACAATCCTCATCCTCCTCACTTTGAAGCTTTTAAAGCTTCTACAACCAATTTTTGAGCTCTTTAAGCTCATTATCTCCTCTCATAACCTTATATTCTTCACTTTTCTCTCCATTTTCATCCCAAAAACTCTCTAATTTACTTTTTCCAAACTTGAAGTTCTAAGATATTGCCATATCCGGTGATTTGGTCGTGCATAGCGATTGAGCTTCTTTGGTGGTGGTTAGAATCGAAGTTCTCGGCGGTCGAAAAAGCTAAAGACCACTTCTAGGTAACTTTTTCAGTTGATTTTCGTTAATTTTACGATATGTGCCGCGAGAGCAGACTTCTTGGAGAAATCTCCTCCGAGTAGACTCCTCCAAGAAGTCAGATGGTCAACGCAAAAGTTAGTTTTGCAATTGACCGTGTGTTCCAATTTCTGATAGTAGACTTCGTGTTGAAGTCTACGCCTTTCTTTGAGAACAAAAAAAATTGGTGAGACTTCTCAATGAGACTTCTTGAGAAAAGGTTAGTTTTGCAATTTACCAAAACGAAGACTTTTTAAACGAAGTCTATTCAAGAAGTCTGTAGAAAAAGAGAGGTTAGTTTTGCAATTGACCAATGTTTGACTTTTTTGCAAACTTCTTGAGTAGACTTGAGAGACTAATTGTGGGGTGACGAAAATATTATTTAATTAGGAGACTTCTTATAGAAGTCTAAGAAGTCTCCTCTCCTCGGAGACTTCTCTACGAAGTCTCCTAATTAAATAATTCAATGTTTGGTCAACTCCAAAACTAACCCATTTTAGACTTCGTTTGGAGTGGGGAAGTCTACTTGAAAAGTAAAACTTGGTCAATTGCAAAACTAACCTCTAAGAAGTCTACTTTGCATAGTAGACTTCTCGGAGAAGTCTCATATGCAAAGTAGACTTCTTAGAGAAGTCTCGCTTACGTGGAGAAGTCTCATTCGAAAAGTACAGAAAGTACAACACAATTTTTCAATTGCAAAACTAACCTCCAAGAAGTCTACTTTTCATATGAGACTTCCTCACGTAAGGTAGACTTCTCAGAGAAGTCTACTAACTTTTTTCAATTGCAAAAGTAACCTAAAAAGCAGAGTTCATATGTTGGTTACTATAGTAGACTTCTCTGGTAGACTACTATAACAGACTTCGCTTTGAAGTCTAATTTTACAAGTTTTTTTTAAAAACGCATTTTTATCAAATTTATAACGATTTTTGAAGTTTTTTTTTTGTCTTGATCTTGTGTTAGTAAGTGTACTTGCTTCTGTAATTGTTTTACATGATAATGTTTTATACGTATGGTGAAATCAGATTTTTTGTTTTTTAAGGTAGTCAGCTTATTAAGCGCAAACTTCTTAAAGAAGTCTAAGAAAGTAGTCTTCTTTGTTAGTCTCCAACATGAATTTTTTATAAAATTCATTTATCTAAAATTTGTAACAAATAAAAATGATTATTTGAGTCTTGAGTTTGTATTATTTATTGGTCTTGCTTATGAGAGAGAGAGAGAGGAGGGAGATAAGATTGACGGCGAGAGAGTGAAGAGAGGAGATTAATGGCGAGAGAGGAGAGAGAGGCGCTGTTTGAGAGAGAGAGATAGATTTTCTTTTTAACACAATTAGGTTAAACTCTCTTTATATATGAAGGTAAATTTTCCAGAATAGTTAAAATTTTTCGTTAAGTAGACTTCATTTGAAGTCTACACAAGAAGTCTGCTGAAGAAGTCTGCATATGCGTTCCCGCCCATTTAGTTAAAAAAAATCGATTTCCCGCTAGGTTTAATTTGAAATTCAAAATTCTTTATGAAGTCTACAAAAGAAGTCTTCCAATGAAATCTCCTCAACCCTAAACCCTAAATCGAATATTTTAGATTAAAATTTATATGATACATTAATTTTGTTAGCATATTCACAATTTAGAGTTAAAATAACAAAGATATAAACTAATCATGAACCAAACAATAAACTATGATTCATATAGAATTTATGTTTATCCAATTAATTACTCTCTTATACCCTAAACTTTAAACCTCAAACCTAACCCTTTTGAACTGTTCTTGAAATTTATAAATTGATTCATTTTCATGAAATTTTATTTTATATAGATGTCAATTGTCTATGTTTTGTTTATGTATATAATTTTTTATCAAAATATTTTTCATAATTTTATAATTAAAATTTGAGATTTATTTATTTAATAGACTTCTTTAGAAGACTTATGAGGGTTGTATTGGTTTCTAACCTAATTTATCTTTGTTGATTTAAATTGATTCATTTGTATGCAATTTTGTTTTTTATAGATGTCAAATGTATATGTTTTGTTTATGTATACAACTTTTTATCAAATTATTTTTTTATGATTATTATAATTAAATTTAAGAAATAATTACGGAGTAGACTTCTTTTGAAGTCTACAAACGAAGTCTTCCGATGAAGTCTCCTTAACCCTAAACCCTAAACCCTAAATCAAATGTTTTAGGTTAAAATTTATATAATACATTAATTTTGTTAGCATATTCACAATTTAGAGTTAAAATAACAAAGATATGAACCTTAAATCAATAACCGAACCATAAACTATGATTCATATAAAATTTAACTCATTACCCTAACAATCACTCTCTTATACCCTAAACTTTAAACCTCTAACCCTAACCCTTTTGAACCGTATACTCATGAAACTTATAAATTGATTCATTTTCATGAAATTTTATTTTCTATAGATGCGAATTGTCTATGTTTTGTTTATGTATATAATTTTTTTATAAAAATATTTTTTATATTTTTTATAATTAAAATTTAAAATTTAGTTATTTAGTAGACTTCTTTAGCAGACTTCATAGGGTTGTATTGGTTTCTAACCTAATTTGACTTTGTTGATTTAAATTGATTCATTTGTATGAAATTTTGTTTTATATATATGCAAAATGTATATGTTTTGTTTATGTATACCAAATTTTTATCAAATTATTTTTAATGATTTTTATAATTGAAATTTAAGAAATAATTACGGAGTAGACTTCTTTAGAAGTATACAAACGAAGTCTGCTTTAGAAGTCTACGTAGGGTTGTATTGGTTTCTAACCTAATTCGTATTTATTGCTTTAAATTGAATCATTAGTATGAAATTTTGTTTTTAAAGATGTAAAATGTATAGGTTTAGTTTATGTATACAAAAATTTTATCAAATTATTTTTTATGATTTTATAATTAAAATTTAATAAATAATTATGGAGTAGACTTTTTTATAAGTAACGAAGTCTACAAACGAAGTCTGCTTTTCTCGTAAGCAGACTTCTGCGGGTTATAACCGTCATTGTGCCAAACGTTTTTTGTTTGCTCATAAGGGAGAGAGTTGTAATTTCACTACCCCTATGGGTTACTTTTGCCAAACATGTAATAGGGGGTTTACTTTTGTCAAAAAAAACCAAATAATAGGTCATTTTCATTAATTCCCCCTTTTTTCTATTGGATTTTCAAGAGTTGCGAAAATTGATTTTTAAGCCAAGTGATGCTCAAAATTTTCAAATTTGGTTTCTTTAACCTTGTTTTCCCATGTTGAATAAGTAATTAGGCTAAAATCCTCATGAATTTTTATCTTGTTACCACTTAGAGGAAGCTTAATTTGAAAATTCTCTTGTTGACTTCTATAGGTGATTAAGTGATTAAGTCTTGCTATTGATGCATTGCCATTGAGTTTTAATTCTAAGTGCTTTCATGGAATCTTGTGATTACATGTTTGGTGCTTTCATGAGTTTTAATTCACCATGTGCTTACTCCACTCCAAGTTTTTTAATGTTGTAGGCAATATGGGGAGAGCAAGGAGTGAAGTTAGCAAGAAGCAAGGCAAGAGGCCAGTGGAGGTTGAAGAAGAACCCGAGAAGAGTCCCCCGGTCATAAGGAAGCTGTCTCAAAAGATAGACATTAGTAGAGAGAAGGCTAAGACAAGGCGAGCCGAGAAAGCTATAGCCAAGACTCCATCGACCTCGGATGTGTACAAGAGCCTCATGGAGATTCCTTTCAAGGGAACCAAGTACCCGTATCATGAGTTAATAGATGAGTTGGGTCTATTGGAGGATGTGACTGCGATTTTCCGAAACTTGGGGTGTGAGAGGTGGTTCAACCAATCATACCCAAGCTACCAAGAGGAGACTTGCCAATTCCTCTCTACTTTGAAGGTGACAACTTTGAGTTCGTGATGGGTTAATGAAGAAAGGGATGGTCTCGGGTTCATCCAATTCCGGGTACGCAACAAATCCTACAAGTTGGGGTTTAAGAAGCTAAGTGAAGTACTTGGTTTTGATGGGGGAACCGGCGCGGGATCCCGCTTTGATGTTGCAAAGGCCGAGTTGGAAAAGCTTTGGAAGATGCTTGGTTGTGGAAGTTATAAGACCGGGAAATGCAAGAGCTTGATGATCCGCCATCCCGCGATTCGCTATGCTCACAAGGTATTGGGTCACACCTTCTTTGCTAAGAAAGAGACCGAGACTATAACTGAAGAAGAGTGGGAAATGCTTGATGTTGGACTAAATAGCATCATTGGTTTCTTTGATGACAAAACCCGACTAAGGGGTGATTCTACGGGAAACGGGATGGTACATATTAGGGTGGCTCATGCAGCAAGTTTCCACGGGTGGGCAACTAGCAAAAAGGACCGCTCACCTCAACTCACCATTGGAAGCATGATCACACCAATCCTTGAAGAAGTCGGCATTAACTTGGGAGAACCCTCAGCTGAGAAACAATATCTAGACTGCACCTACCTCCTTAAGGCACATTTTTTGGTTAAGGAAGGTAGTGGATACCGCTATAAGTTCAATGTGGAAAGGCTCAAGGAGGCTACAATCCGACTCCCTTGCATTCACCTCACAAGCCTTAGGGAAAGAGCCAATGCTGCCTTCACTCCATCCGACGAGCATCTAGGCGACATAGAGACCTTCCCATTGGCTCCATGGGACACATACCACCAGCCCTATCAAGCCCCTCCGGTCTATGGTAGCGAGAGGTACACCTTTGTGCCTTATGAAGGCACCAACCAAGGAGAGCCTTCTAGACAAGCCCACAAACACATCAAGCTCCTTCAAAGATGGAACAAATGGCAAGACAGACCATTAGGAAGCTTGTGAAGACGGTAAAGGGGTTGAAAGAGAAAAGTAAGGAGCTCAAGGCTAAGGTTGGAGGAACTTCTTCCTCAAGGCATGAAGAAGGGCAACAAGAAGACGATGAGGGGGATAGCATCATGGCAGGAAGACGTCATTCCTTCCAAGGAACCCCGAGTGCAACGAGCCATGATGATGAGCCACGCCCCTCTTCCTATGAGACCCGAAGGCGTGAGAAGAGAGTCATGCGATCCCCCACTCCTCAATCAAGCAACCTATCATACTCCATGGACTCATACTCCTCCTCCTCCATGCGTTTTTGATCAAGGTAACACTCCAACCATTGTAAATACCATTTAGATTTTTATTTTGCATTTCGAAATCTTCTCCAAGCTTGGATTACACAAGGGACTGTGTAATTTAAGTTTGAGAGAGTATGGTGTATTTGATCTTGTGTTTTGTTATCTTAACTTCCTTTTTCATGCATTTTTGAGTCTCATGCATTCATCTATGGCATAGAAAAAAACAAAAAAAAATAGGAAAAAGTAGAAACATTTCAAAAAAATAGCATGTAGTTGCATTTGCATTTGTCACATAAGTAGGATTGAGCCTAGCTCTCATATAGGATTGCATTCTTGCATAGGGGACAATGATAGACTTTCCTTGTAAGGTGTTAAGCTCATAAATTGGTTCAAGGCCCTAGTTAGTAGTCCTTTGATGCTTTGTGCAAACTTTGAAAGTAAGTTCTAACCATACTTGGATAATTTGTTTTAATTTTCTTGGCTTAAAGTTGAAAAGAGCATGAATTGAATCCTTTCCTATCAAGTGGAACCTTAACATGGATTTTGAATTATCATACTTGTGCGTTTGGAAAAGAATACTTGGTTTACAAAAAAATATTTAGGCTTTTTTATTCCCTTCACCACTCTCTTGTAAGCCTAAATAGAACACCACACCTTAACCCCTACCCTCCTTTCAAGCCAAAACTCTTGTGTGATTGCAAATTGTGAGGCCTTATTTTTGATTGAACTTGGCATAAAGTGTTAGATTTAGGGCGACATGTCTAGGCTCTCATATTGATGCTAGCTTTGCATATTGAAGCTAGTTTTAGGCTGGATTTGGGGTTGGGTTCATGGGTGTTGAAACTGAAAATCAGAATTTTGATTAGGTTTTGAGAAGAAGTTGGTGTAAGAAGTGAATGAAAGTGGTACATAGTTTTAAGTGGTTGACCTTGAATTGTTTTGTGTAAAGCTCAAGTTAAAAAGAAAAAAAAAGTGATAGCTCTCTTGCAAAATAAAAAGAAAAGAGCCAAAAGGCCAAATGCTAAAAAAAAAAAAATAATATAAGAAGAGAGCTATCCATTGAAAAGAGAAGAGCTAATTTTTTGTATGGTCATACCACTAGCTATAAGAAAGGTTGAAGAAATGTCCCTAAAGCAGATGTGATTGATAAAGTTCTTGTGGGTTTGTACTTGGAGTTTTATTTGCTTGACTATGGGTATCTCTAGAGGGTGAGTGAACTAAAAAAAATGAATGAGAGGGGAATTAGGTTCATTGTTAGTTTATATGGGTAGATGAGAGTCTAGTCATGTATGCATACATTGCCTTTTAACTTTAGCATTATACATAAGTTCAATCCTTTTTGAGATAAACCATAGCTTGGAATACCCACATGAATGAGATCATTTTTATCTCATAACCTTGTACCTAACCAAATGTATTCGGTTTTAAATGCAAAAGTGTAATCCACAGTTTGAGCTTTAATGAATGTTAAAGGTTAGGATTCTTGGATTGTTTGGAATAGACAAGTCTTGATTTGAGATTCAATGTGTGATGAGTATGGCTAAGTTCTTTAGAGTAGAATTTGTGAACTGCATCCTAGGATTAAGAACAAGGACCAATGAGTTGATCTATTTGCTTGACACCTTTGGATTTGAGTCCCCGCCTTCAAACCTCTCTCCTTAGCTTGTGTTCATTTGCTTAAGGACAAGCAAAAGGCAAGTTTGGGGGAGTTGATATGTCTATATTTTGCATCATTTTCCCCTCCATTTAGTGTAAGTTTCTTATCATTTAGGAACCTAATTAAGCATCATTGTATTGCATTTTGATCATTTAGAATTCTAGGATGTCTTTGCATATATTGGTGCATTTGAAATCTTGATCAGGTGATATGCATGCCATGGAGTCATGAACGGAGTTGGAGAAGGATGGCATAGCAAAGGGAGGGCAAGAAGTTACCAAGAAGGTGAAGAAGAAATTCTCTCGAGCTGAATCAATATAGTGGATCGACCAGGCACGTCGGTCCACTTCTCCAGGGGTTCGGATCGGCCAAGAAGATCGACCAAGCATGTCGGTCCAAACCAATAAGCCACGAAGAAGACGGACGACAAGGGGTTCGGATCGGCCAGCCGTATCGACCAGCCGTATCGACCAGGCTACCTCGATCCAGTTTTCCAGGGGTTCGGATCGGCCAGCCGTATCGACCAAGCTACCTCGATCCACTTTTCCAGGGGTTTGGATCGACGTGCTGTATCGACCTAGCACGTCGATCCGGACACATACGAACCTTTACTGTTCACTTTTCTGGGTCCCCCTATAAATACTCAAAATACCTAATTTTTTGCTGAACTTTTATTCTCTTATTTTCTAGCTTTAAACTTTGGCCTCTTTGGGAGAAAACTTGTATTTTGCTTGGATCTTTTAAGTTTAATGCAAAAACTCTTTTAGATTTCTACTTATCTATTCTCTAATCATGGTTTGCTTATCTCTTATCATGGGTTTGATGGGCTTAATGATAATTAGTGAGTAGTTGCTTAGGAACTTGGGGATGGGTTAGATTTATGGTTTTCTAATGGTTCAATCTTGCAATCTAGGATAGATTCTTTCATCTCTCTTCTTTTTAAGGAGTTCTTAATGTCAAATAGCTAATCTTTTGCTATTTTGGATCATAAGCATTTCATACACCCACCAAGTGTTTGATGAAATGCTTGAACCACCTTTTTAAGAGATTTACATTCCTAGCCTAAGATATTAGTTGCCTAGGGTGTTTATCATGCTATTTAGACTTGTGTTTATTGCTTGCTAATCATTTTAATGCTAACAAATCATTAGTTCATTAAGGTTATTAGAAAAGGGATTAGTGCCACACATCATGGATTAGTCTTTATTAGTGTTCTAGGCATAGAGATAGCTTGTTTAGTTGCTTAAATGATTGCAAGGTTGGCCATTTGAATGCCCAAATCAATGATTCCATCCCTAGGTTTCGTTTTTAATTAAATAGTAATCTTGCTTAGTAGTTAATCGCTTGATTAGTACTCAATTAGTGGTAATTAAGGTTTTAATCTTATAATTAGTCTAGTAGAGTCTCTTTTGCTTTGTAGTTTGCTTTTAATTCTTCCTTGTTTATCTAAATTCGAAATTGGCTTAGCTTAAACAAAACTTTGTATTCCTTTTGCATTAGACTCCCAAGATGGATTGATATCTCGAGTATTGCAATGATATGAGCAATTGAGAAATTGCTTCAAGAGAATAAAAAAACTCTTGTTTCAACTCGTGATTGGCTCAAAATGGTAACGCTCCGCTCCATAGAGAGGAAAACCATATTCATCCGTAGGCTCCTCATAGCCTTCTTCATCTTCTTCTTCTTCTTCAGCATCTATAACGGCCTTCCCCCGATATTCTTCCTCGTAGCCCTCATGAAAGTCAGCTCCCTAGGGGAAAATGTGCTCCTCCTGCGGCTCGAAATCCAGATGCTGAGGTTCCCTTATCGTGGTCAAGTACGAATTGGGCAGGAATAGCACGGCTGCAATGTTCGACGGAAGGGTGAACTGATATCGATGCCCATGCCGATATGGCTTCCCGAGGAACTGGCATTTCTTTAGATATGCAATGTCTATCCAACGAATTTCGTGCGTTGGTTCCTCCAGATCGACGCCAGCTCCTCTCAAGATAGCAGTCACGATCCCTCCACAGCCTACTTGAGGCCTGTCACTTTGTTTGGATATCATCCAAGATTTGTAATGGAGGAGCTCCTTGAGTAGAATCGTGATTAACATGGTACTCCTTCTGCTTCCCTTTAGTTTGGTCCCATTGCGGGTCTCTTGGATGATCTCTACCAGACCGTCATCCATTATCTCCAGCTCCTTGGTCAGGACGGCTCCACACTCCTTTCTTGAAAAGAATGTATGTGCAATGGCTCTTTGCACATACCTCAAGGCTGGATGCCTGATCCTGGTGCTCTTGTTCACTCCGAGCTTGTACGTGTCCACCCCAATGTGTCCCCACAGTGACTCCAGCTCCTCCCTTTCAATGTTGAGGGTCATCTCGCGCATATCGCCTTGGCTGAATCCAAATATCAACTCGAGATCCCGAAATGACATTCGATGTGTCTCGCTTCCATACTTGAAACGTATGTAGCCATCTCCATCTTCCTCTGGAGTCTCTTCCGCGAAGGCATAGAACGTCACTTCCAGTGATGCCAAGAACTGGAAGGTCGCCTCGTCGTGAGATGCATAGGCATTCTCCATGAAGCGCCTTAGACCCATCGCGTTGAATAGGATCTGGCAATCTTCGTAGATGCCCAACTCGATCATTGTTTCCTCATGGGGGTAGCTGTGGCTTTGAACTCCATCCGCCTGAATGTTGCACGCATATCGGCCAGAGTGGGGGTGGGAACTTGTGCTTCTCCTTCCCGATGCATGTGTGGGTGAGCGAACTGTAACAGCTCGGCTGGAACTCCCTACTGGTCTCTTTCCATCTCTCTTCTCCGTTTGGTAATCCCTCGACCTTCCAAGAACAGCTCCGCTTCTTGTTGCTCCTACCATTGCACCTATCAACCAAAAACACTCGCAAGTGTGTAAGTACAAGGAAAAACATCAAAAGCAACAGTTCTCTTGCATGCGCGTTTAAACTGAAGCATCTCTATTCATGACTAGAGAGACTCAAGCAAACACATTTGATTTATATACTAGATCGGGATAAACCTAAGTCGTGAAGGGCAAAGATTCAAGTGATAAACAAAACATGCATTCATCAAGGGTGAGAAAGGAGATTTCTAGAATTCTAACATTTCAAAAGAGTTTAGCCGTGAAGCTATTCTCACAAACAGAAATGCCAAAATTCTAGAAAAATCTTACAAAAAACCTTAAGTGTTTATACGAAATCGTCTACCAAATGTTTCTCCATCTACTCTCAAATCTTTAAATGCAACCCTAAGTAATATTCAATCAAAATCATATCGATCAAGAGTAAATTTTTACCTAGCACGATTTCTTTGCAAAACTCCTAGAAGAAAAGCGCAGAGATTGCGAATTTAAAAGCTAAAGACAATTTTCTGGGTTAGAGAGTGATAGGGAATGAGAATGAGAGGCGATAGTGATAGCTCTTTTAAAGAGGAGACAAGGAGTAAAAAGGGTTTGACTAGGGTTTTTTGGTTTGGGGAATAGCTGTCGGCTAACCCCAACCAAGTATTCTTGCCTTATCCGGAAAAGTGGGCCATGAATTTGAACATTTTTCTCGGATTGGCTAAGTCTAAAAACCCTATTACTTGGATGACCATATCGGTTTGAGCCCGATATGGTTGACGGCCAGTCTGTATATCGGTTTGTTCCCGATATCTGACCCTGGTAAAGATTGCCTGGCTTGGGCTTCGTTCCATATCGGCTACACACCGTTGTGCCTAATCTACATGAAATGCCCTGGAATGTTATCACGGTATTAAACCGATATTGCATCCTGTTGCCGCGCTAGACAATCTTTACATTGGTTTTTGCTCCTCTTTGTGTACAAGTGACCCCACCTTATTCTCTCATTGGATCCTGAAAATATTAAACTAGACTAGAAAAACCATTACTATATACATGGATAAGCTTGGAGTGCCTCCCAAGAGCGCTTTGTTTTGAGTCACTTAGCTTGACTTTTCTTGATTTTTTTCAGTGTGAAAGGGGGAAATGAGCACCCCTCGATCTTGTGGGAGGATCTGTACTTTTCTTGATCACAGAGATGAAATCAGCCAGAGATACACGGGAGGTTCCTTCTTTGAATTCCTTAGAATCCTCTTGAATGATCAAATCGGTGTCTTTTATCACTTTAAGGTAAGCAAAGGGTCTAACCTTTCCCTTGCATCTAAGTTTGTATTTCATCTCACCAGCAACAGAGAGCATAGGTTTCAGAGTCATACCTTCCAGAAGATCACCGAGGGTTGACCCTTGCACATATGATTTCTTGCAAGTGATTACCTATTTTTGCACTTCTTGGACTTCTTCGGATTGCCCTTCGAACATTGCATTGAGGCAGACTCCATCAAAGCTATCTCCATCATAGCATATCTCCAAGGATTGATCTTTGGTCTTCTCAATCGCCTTCTTGAGCTCAAGGTAGTTTGCATGCTCCCTTTCATTGATCCTCTTCCCTTTCGTGTCGAATGCATTACCAAGCTTCGGGTTAGTCCCAACTCTACCTTGCCACTTTTGCAATCAAACATGCAACCGGCATAAGGTAGAAAAGGTCTTCCAAACATGAGGGTCTCCTTAACATCTTGGTCCATTTATATCACGAGGAAGTTGCTTGGCAACAGCACGTTTCCAATCATGAGGAGCAAGTCCAGCAGCTTCCCAACCGTCTTTCTTTCATTTCCATCGGCCAGCGATAATGGCTTCTTGCAGTCGGTATAGCAGTCGTAGCCGAGATGCTCCGCTGTGGCTAGACTCATCACGTTGATGCTTGCACCGAGATCACAAAAACAGTTGTCAAAGGTGATTCCACCGAGTGTGCACGGGAGAGTGAAAGATCCTGGATCTTTTAACTTCATCACTACCAAGGTTTCTTCCTTGGGTTTCTCTTCGCGAGCTGCTGCATTCCTTTCTATGGTAGCCATGGCATCGGCATAGAGCTTGTCCTTCAAAGCTACGAGAAAAGCAGGGAGTGGCTTGGTCTCGTCGACATTTCTGAATAACTCTTCAACGTTCTTCAAGGTTTCGATCAATTCGGCCTCTTGTTCCTCTA
The DNA here is from genome assembly GCA_020283515.1 of Alliaria petiolata. Lineage (NCBI taxonomy): Eukaryota > Viridiplantae > Streptophyta > Magnoliopsida > Brassicales > Brassicaceae > Alliaria > Alliaria petiolata. Next base: position 37,864,807 of record JAHZTW010000001.1, read on the forward strand.
TGAGACGCTTCTTATGCTTCTGGGGTATGGCATTGGCGGTTCGTAGACTCGCAGAAATGGCACTTTTGGTGGATCTGTCGCCTTTTTCTCTTCAGGGATTGCCAAATTTTTAGAACTCCCTCCCCTTCCTAGGATATTGATGTCCTCATCGACTTGAGACCGATTTGGAGAAGCAGTTTCGGCTTGATCTCGTTTCTCTTCGTCGAGAGTGGTTATAATTTGGCAATACTCATTTGGGTTCATCACATATTTTCCAGGAAGGTTGCTTGGCAGGCTTGTTGATGCAATGCCTTTGTTGTTTTCAAGTGTCTTGACATGAGCGGCCAAGGCTTCAATCTTCCCGGATAGCTCGGTGTTGACACCATCTATCTTGTTATGCACATTAGCAAAACGTTTGTGTATATCCGCCTGGATATGTGTTTGACCTTGGAGAAGTTGCTTTAGAGTGCCTTTCAAGTCAAAACTAGCTTGAGCAGGTGGGTTTTCTTGTTGTTGTTGGAAACCAGGGGGTGCAACGGCTTGTTGTCGTGGCGAGTAGCCACCTTGAAATGGGTATCTTGGTACAAATCCTTGTTGATTCGTGTAGGTCACGAATATTTTTGCTCCTCCTGCTTGTTGTTGAGGGTAGGTATGGTCCTGTGGGTTGGCGACGTTTGTGCTGCGGTAAGAAAGGTTATTATTGGGTTTCCAGTTGTTGTAACCTTCTTGAGCGTTGATGTAGTTAACATCTTTGTACTGAACGTCCTCTCCTTTTTGGACTTGAGTGAGTTCTTCCACGAAATGGACTTCTTTTTGAGTTTCGACAAGTAGTAACTTGTCAAGCTTCTCGTTTAGTTCCTTGATCACTTTCCGGCTTCCATCCACTTCTTCTTTGGAGCTTCGGTTGGACCTGTCGTAGTCTTCGTGGTAAGAGGAGTCACTTTGAGCTAAGTTTTCAACCAGCTGAAGACCATCTTCTACGTCCTTTCCTAAGAAGTTTCCATTACTCGCCGTATCGAGCAACATCTGAATCTTGGGAATAACACCTCGGTAAAGAGTACTGAGGAGTGACTCTTTACTGAACCCATGGTGCGGGCACTGAGTATTGTAACCCTTGAATCGCTCCCAGGCTTCTCCGAAAGTTTTATTGGATTTTTGAGTAAATCCACTGATTTCGTTCCTCAATCGGGCAATCCTCGATGTGGAGAAAAACTTTGTCAAGAAAGCTTTCTTGCATTCTGCCCACGAGTTAATGGATCCGTGGGGCAGAGTTTTCTCCCACATGTGTGCTTTGTCTCCCAATAAGAAGGGAAACAAACGGAGTTTGAAGCCATCTCGCTTACACCGTTTATCTTGGTCATGGCGCATACACGGTCGAACTGGTCGAGATGGTCTAGTGGGTCTTTCAAAGGCAGACCGAAGAATCGGTTGTTTTGCACCATGGAGATGAGACCACTCTTGATCTCGAAATTATTGGTCTGCACTGGTGGTGGTGGTTGGATGTCGTGTCGGGTTGCAGTCGATATCAATGCGTCTCCTGCACCGATTTGTCTTACAACTCTGGAGCAGCTGCAACCCCAGGCTGTCCTTGAATTCCTTGCACGCCTTGTGGACCTTGAGCTCCTTGGTGGCCTTGTTGGCCTTGTGAACCAGTGCGCCCGCAGCTCCTTGAGCACCTTGTTGATTCTCCATCGTCACACGGTTTGCAATTTCGGTTTGTTCCCGATTTCGTCTGGCTGATCTTTCGAGCAGGTGGATATCGTCGATTGGGGGAACAAGATTTGTTGTGCCTTGTGAACGTAGGTTCATGTACTTGTTAAAACAGAGAAATCACAGTAGAAGTGTTAAATAACTTGAAAAAAAGAACTTGTACTTGCAACGACCAAGTACCGAAATGACTAAACTTAACCCCAAACGGCAACGACGCCAATTGACAACATGGTTTTACCCGTTAGGTCAATGATCCAACAATGTCAATCGTATGCAGTATAGTGTATGGGGTATCAATCTATTTTTGGAGTGTCTAGTGGACAGATCGCTTGTATCAGTATTGCAACTCAAGCTTAATATAGTGAAAGGTTGAGACTTTACTACTAGAAAACACTAAAAACTAGATCTTGTGTCACTCAAGATAATAAATATGTAAACTTTAAACTACTCGAGCAAGGAGTAAAGATTTAAACGGTAAAAAGATAAGCTTTCTAAGATAAAGTAAAGATCAAGATGGGTTTCATGAACTAGGTAACTCTCAGATTATTTATCAAGCTAAAACTTTTAGATCACATCAAGACTTGGTCTTAGATGGTGATTCTTAGGTAAGGGGATCCAAAAAATCGTTTAGCCCATGGTTTTAGGGTCTAAACTCTTTGTATCTCTATCACCATAGACTAGCTCTCGCTTAGCGGTACAATAGAAGAAACAAGCATGCTGAAACGTCCCTATTGAACCGTAAGACCCTTAGACAGATGGATCGTCTGAGCCTAAGAATCAAACTCTTGTTCCGGCTAAGCTAGCACGTGGTTTTCGTGTCAAGCCGCCTATTGACTTTAGACAAGATGATCAAGCTAGACTAAGCATTGAGAATGATAAACAAGAAAGAATCTAACTTTATGTTCTAGCTAAGAAAAAAAATCTAAATCCGAGAATCCCTTTCGGGAGTGTCTAGTGGACAGATCGGTTATATCTGTATTGCAAGTCAAGCTTAATATAGTGAAATGTTGAGACTTTACTACTAGAAAAGACTAAAAATTAGATCTTGTGTCACTCAAGATCATAAATATGTAAACTTTAAACTACTCGAGCAAGAAGTAAAGATTTAAACGGTAAAAAGATAAGTTTTCTAAGATAAAGTAAGGATCAAGATGGGTTTCATGAACTAGGTAGCTCTCGGATTATTTATCATGCTAAAGCTTTTAGATCACATCAAGACTTTGTCTTAGATGGTGATTCTTAGGTAAAGGGATCCTCAAATCGTTTAGCCCATGGTTTTTGGGTCTAAACTCTTTGTATCTCTATCACCATAGACTAGCCCTCGCTTAGCGGTACAATAGAAGAAACAAGCATGCTGAAACGTCCCTATTGAACCGTAAGACCCTTAGACAGACGGATCGTCTGAGCCTAAGGAATCAAACTCTTGTTCATGGTTCCGGCTAAGCTAGCACGTGGTTTTTGTGTCAAGCCGCCTATTGAATTTAGACTAGATGATCAAGCTAGACTAAGCATTGAGAATGATAAACTAGAAAAAATCTAACTTTATGTTCTAGCTAAGCAAGAAATCTAAATCCGAGAATCCCTTGGTTCTTTTAACCCACCGAAATCCTTAAAAGGACTACTCACGCGCCATTTGAGAAACCTCAAGATCCATAAGGATAAGAAGGTAACTCATGGTTTGCAAGATAGTCAAAACAAGAAAAGGAAGAAGCTTCAAAATAGCATAAAAGATTCAAGCTTTGAAACAAACTTTAATTGTGGAAAAACTAAGAGTTCTTGCTCACAAGAAAGACAGAAAAACTAAATCCGGAACGTGTCTCCCAGAGATAGGCGTGGGGAACAAAGTATTTATACATAAAAGAGGAAAAACTTAAAACGTTGGGACCACTTTTCCGAAATGGTACTCTTTTGGACTGTAGAGAATCATCTTCACGCCGTGGGAAGCAAGCCGATATGCCATCTTCTTGTGATTCTTCGAGTAGCCTCCATATCTGGCAAGTATTTCGGGATCAAGCCGTGGTGACTCGTCTTCCTTGCAACTTGGATCGGGGTCTACCCGCTGCCTTGCTCCGATATCCGTCTTCAGTGAATCCTCCTACTGAGCCTTCGCTCCGGGGTGCTTCTTTCGGGACCGAGTCACTGCTACTCGTCGGTGTTCATCGTGCGCTTGCCCATATCGGCTAAGGGGTCGTGATCCATGCTCGATATCATCTGTCCACCCTCCTTTCGAGATCTCTCTCCATGATTTCTTCTTCGGACCATCCTCATTCACAAAGCACCTGAGAAAACACTCCAAAACATGCAAGAATATGCAAAGACCTAACCTAATGCATCTAGTCCTAACATGAGTGAAAATGAGGTAAAAACTAGGATGAAAGTGCATGAATGGGGTCCTAACTAGTGTGAAATGTATGCTAAAAACAAGAAATTTACAGAGATATCAGTGGGACAGTTCACTGCAAATACTTTAGGTGGTTTGATTAAGAAGAGGTGAAAGGATGGCCAAAAAGAGGATTCATTCAAGCTCGAGATGAAATCCGGGAGAAGAAAAATGTGATGGATTAACTAAGTACAACAATTGTGGAGCTCCGTAGAGAATTGGAGAAGCAAGAGGTGGAGAAATGTGCATGAGATGGTGATATACAACAACGATTTTAATTTGGATGGAAAGCAAAGATCTTGAAGTTGTTCTGTATCGGGAATCCATAAGTAGATGCATAAGTAGATGCATAAGTAGATGTTCTGTTGGCCCTTTGTGTTTGGTTTGTAAGGACATCCCTTATATGATTCATTACTATTTGTGTTTGATTAAGATGTTGTGGTGATTAGATCCAAAACAAAACAAAACTTAAATGTAACTTGCAATGTCATTGCAATCAAAGAGGCTGAAAATTTGACAAATTATATAACTTGCAATCCTTAATGTAAGTTTGTCTAGGATTGAAATCTAAGTATACCTTCACAATGTATGAGTATAAGGTTTGGGATTTATCGTTTTGTTAGATAAGTTTTAAAAGGTACAAACATGAGCTAATTACATGATCATTATTCGGTAAAGTGAATAAAAATGTTATTACAACTTATTAAAGTGGTTTAATTACATGAATGTATCAAATAATCACATATGCCATATTCGTGGTTTGTCTGAGTTATGCCATATTCGTGGTTTGTCTGAGTTATGCCATATTCGTTATTAGTTAAAAAATGATTAACGAAAAATTTGTTTAATCCACGTCATTAAGATAAAAAAAATAAATCCACGTCATTAACAACAGTTATGTCATTAATGATCAAAAGCGAGGGAATTTTAATCGTTCTCTTTTGTTACGGAAAAGCCCTTCTCTCTCTCTCTCGGCGATTCCGAAGTCGAATCCTAATTCTGTCGTCGTATCATCTCTTCCGGCCGCTTCTCTTATCTCCGTCGCATTTCGTCACCTTTTTCACGAACTCGAGTGGGGACTCTTCATTTTCGAGAGTGGACTCTTCTTTTCCATTTCTAAAAATCTCTCCTTTTTTCACGAACAAACTTACTCCGTTAAGTTCGAATCTTTTTTTTTTGAGTTTAACCGTTTAATTGCATGTGCTTTCCTTGATTTAAACCGTTTTTCGAAAACTATAGCGGTGATATTAACGGTTTTTATCAATGCTTATTACGGCTGATTTTCGCCGTCGTGATTTACATATGGTGGCTGATTTGTTAGATCTATTTGATTTGGTGTCTGGTTTATTAATGTATATGTGGTTGATTTCGTTTTATGTTGTGACTGAGTTACGGTTTGCTTTACGACTGATTTATGGTTTATCAATGCATTTGTGGCTGAGTTTGTTTTATGTTGCGGCTGAGTGACTATTTACTTTACGGTTGATTTATGGTTTATCAATGCATTACAGCTGAGTTTGTTTTACGTTGCGACTGAGTTACGGTTTGCTTTACGGCTGATTTACGGTTTATCAATGTATTTGTGGCTGAGTTTGTTTTATGGTGTGGCTGAGTTATGATTTATACTCTGGCTGATTTTAACTTTCTTATTAGATGGCTAAGGTTATTTCTGAAGAACAAGCAAGGGATTACCCTCCAAGACTTTATGCAGAAGGGGAGTCTAATCTGGAGAATAAATCCATTAACCACAATTTTAAGAAGGCACATATCCCTGGGATTAGAGAATCATAGGTCAAGATGCGTGGGATCAAATGAAGGAGTTACCTATTGGAATAGTTCTAAGCTATCTGACAGCCAATTCACGTGGTCTGGCAAGACTGTACACTATCTTCTATGTAGACAATTGAGAATACATAAGAAGGAGATTTTGTGTCTCGTCGGTGGTCAACCTATCAGGTTTGGCTTGAATGAATTTGGTCATATCACGGGTTTAAACACAGATCCAATGCCTACAGAGATGTTTGAACCTGAAGCTGACTACAGAACATTCTTCAGAGAATTGAATGTGCCTGGTGGGGAAGGACCAAAGTTAGATGAACTTAGGGCAGGATTATCGGCGTGCTGGACATGGCCTCCTCAAAAGCAAAAATGGTTGGGGCTGTTGCTTCTTCAATGCATTGGTATTTATGGAATGCATCATAATTCTAGAATACCATTCGAAAGTGCAAAAAGAGTTTTTGATAATGAAGCCATGAAGACTTATCCATGGGGTCGGTCAGCATTTGAAACTCTTGTTGATGCTATAAAGATGTTGAGTCCTATAGGAAAGTCGTACACCATTAGTGGTATGGTTTACGTGTTACAGGCTTGGGCGTATGACTCAGTCAAATGTTTTGGAGAGCGATTTGGGCACATAGTCAATGATGATGAGATACTGTTGTTTCGATGGGGTGGAAACCATACACGTTCAACATTGGAATCGACCATTGCTGAAGATATCAGAACGTATGGTGTTGTAAGGTTTTGGCTGTGTTATGATAGTTAATGGTTGAGTTATGTTTTTAATAATGGCTGAGTTAGTTTTGTGATGGATGATTTATACAGTTTATGAGTTATACTTTTGTGATGGATGAGTTATATTTTGTGATTGCTGAGTTATGGTTTATTAGTGGTTGAGTTATGCTATAGTGATGGCTGAGTTATATTTTTGGATGGCTGAGTTATATTTTAGTGATGGCTGATGTATGGTTTAGTGATGGCTGAGTTATGGTTTATTAGTGGTTGAGTTATGCTATAGTGATGTCTGAGTTATACCTATTGATGATTGAGTTAAAACTTACCGATGGGTTTCATATCTCTTATGTTATAGGTGTGTGTGAGTAAATTGGTTATGAAGAATGATGTAAGAGAGCTATTTCATACGTGGCCACATCAAGCAGAAGACCCATCACTTGATCACTTGATCCAAGACATACATGAGGATAAGTTTGTCAAAGGTTTTTGGGATGTGAAGAGGAATGAGAAGAAGAAAAAAATAAATGCTAAAGCAGCGGTTGAGTCTGAATCTCCTGCAAAGAAGCAGAAAGTCCAGAAGGTCTCGAAAACCAAGGAAGTGATCAACAGTGAGGGTGGTGAATCTGATGAAGGAGATGCACATAAGAAGAAGAAGAAGAAGAAGAAAGAAGCAAATGTAAGTGATATAGTAAATAATGAGTTTATATTTTATGTAACGTTTGGTTAGCTTGTTTATGCGTTTTTGTGTATGTGTTGCAGGGTGTTAGTGAGGAGGACGATGTTGGGGAAGATGTGTCGGTTAGAACAGTCGTGGATATGGTGTCTAAATTAAACTCAAGGTTTGACACCGTTGATAAAACCATTAGAGAAAGGTCTTCAAATTTGGAGAAGGTGATTGGAGATAGAGTAGAAGTGAGGATGGATGCAAGGTTTGTCCCAAGGATGACTGGCGTTGAAATCAGGCTTGGATCTATTGAGAATAAATTTAAACAGATGAAAGAGCACCTGAATGCCATAGGGTAGGGCAAGCTGGCCAAAACGTTGTAGATGGCGACTCAGATTTTAGAATTATGGATTTGGTCAAGAAGAAGAACCCAAAACTACGACACCTCAAGTTCCACGGAAACCGCCACAAAACTACTCTGTTACTAGTCCTATGGTAAGCTAACATTGGCATACATACGGCTGAAATATCAATATATTGCGGCTGAATTATGAATACTTTACGACTGAGTTGTCATATAAGTTGCGGCTGAATTATGAATACTTTACGACTGAGTTGTCTTAACGTTGTGGTTGAGTTATCGTTATCTTATTTTTTTCGCTATGTTATACAGGCGAAGAATTATGTCGACGTAGAGAAGGACAGTGGTGTTGCTGGGGTCAATAAGTATATGTATAATGAATTTGTTAAGGCCGCTAATGGAAAAGATGATCCTAATGATTTCATTGAGCAGTCTCCTACTAATAGATTACGCCCCATAAATACAAAAAATCAAGTGTCCAAAGAAGCAGAGGTATAGGTGCCGCCCGAAGATAATAAGACAAAGAGAAGAGGTAGAAAGCCTAAAATGGTGACCAAAGAAGCAGAGGTACATAAGACAAAAGTCGAAGATGAGAGCAAACAGATGTCGGACGAAGATAATCAGCCAAAGAGAAGAGGTAGAAAGCCTTCATCGGTGACGAAGCTGAAAATAAAATTACATGCTCCGAACATTAAAGAGATGAAAGAAGCTGACGAAGTCCTGAAAAAAGTTGACAATAACGATCCGAAGGAAGGTGACCGTGACATATGGGATATCACAGACCAATTTTTCACTGATAACATGTGCATGTTACCTGAGTCTGATGATAATGATGAGGAAAAGATTAGGATGTATAGAATTAAAGCTTTAAGGACGAAGAGTTTTAGGCTGTCCCCGGATTGGAGTGCATTGAATCCCCGACAAGATCATCCAGCAATGGTTTCTCCTTATATTGGAGCCAACGGACTGACGTGCATGAGGAAGAATTGTGTACCTTCACCTGGAATATATGATCCTCTGGCACCGCTTGATCCGGCCAAATTGCAGAAACTTAAGGATTACATAAAGCCATTCGAGTATGACCCTTTAGACCTTATTAATTTAAAATTACAGCTTGTTAACACTATTTGTGTATATTAACTTGTGTTTATCTGTTAGAAATATCCCATTGGGCAGGGCAACAGACGAAGTTGATTTTTATAGGGTTATCATCACCGAAAGAAAGCATTGGCCAGATCAAAAATATGGATGCATGTTCGATGTTGTAAGTATTACTTTATGTCTGAGTTATTGTTGTTTACGGCTGAGTTATGATACAATATTATGTCTGGGATATTGTTGTGTTTTGTCTGAGTTATGCCAAATCGCGACTGAGTAATGCTATATCATGGCTCACTTATTCCATCATGTGTGTGGGTTCCTGAGAGTCCTCAGAAACATGTTCAAGCGAGATTCCTGCCCATTCCACAACAAACACATTGCGTTTATAGACACGTGGTTCGTCTCTCTTTGGGTTAAAGAGTATGAACAGTTCAAGATAAAACCGAAGAGGTTTAAATTCAAAGACACCCCGTATGAGAAGGTAGTTGACGGTTTGCTTCCAGTGGATCAACCGACAAATATGAAGTGGATACAAGATGTGGATCACTTGTATATTATTGCACAAACCGGAGGCAATCACTGGGTGGCGCTTCACGTGGACCTGCGTAAGGAGCATATTGATTGTTATGATAGCATTGTGGGAAAAGTAACCACAGAAAGTGAACATAATATGCTGGAAAGTTGTAGGCCGTTTACGCGGATGATTACAGTAATGATGAACGATCTAGTTCCTCCCACAATCCGTGAACCTAGCTTCCAGCAGTTTACCTTCAGAAGGAGGAGTGTCTCAAGTGTAAATTTGCCGAATGTCTAGCGCTTGGTGTAAGTTTCGATGGCATCTGTAATCAAAATATCCAGGATATACATGTTAAGATGGCAGCAGATATCTGCGATAAGGCACCTGATCTGCTTGCACAGTTTCAATGATATATTCTGTTCTCCTTGATACCTATTATGATATTAAAATATTGGGATTTTGAACATAATCGTTTGTGGCTGATTTAAGAATTTTACAAACATATTTACCGGCTGATTTATAGTCAAGTTACGGCTGGTTTGCTAATATCATCAACAACAGTGTTACGCCTGAGTTATGAAACGAAACCAACCCTAACCAACCCAAATTAATTAATTGAACCCTGTTGCTAAGAATTAACCAATGAGAAGCAAGTTCTTTTTTGTTTACACTAAATAAATATATTTGAAAATTTTGAAATTAGTTACATGTGTTGTAATTTTTTTATATCATTTGATGTTTATTCAAAGTTTATAGTTAAAGATTTATAGTTTATGATTAAGANTTCAATGATATATTCTGTTCTCCTTGATACCTATTATGATATTAAAATATTGGGATTTTGAACATAATCGTTTGTGGCTGATTTAAGAATTTTACAAACATATTTACCGGCTGATTTATAGTCAAGTTACGGCTGGTTTGCTAATATCATCAACAACAGTGTTACGCCTGAGTTATGAAACGAAACCAACCCTAACCAACCCAAATTAATTAATTGAACCCTGTTGCTAAGAATTAACCAATGAGAAGCAAGTTCTTTTTTGTTTACACTAAATAAATATATTTGAAAATTTTGAAATTAGTTACATGTGTTGTAATTTTTTTATATCATTTGATGTTTATTCAAAGTTTATAGTTAAAGATTTATAGTTTATGATTAAGAATTAAAGGTTTACAGTTTAGAATTTGTATATGGGGATTTAGAGTTTAGGGTTAATAGTTGTAACCACATTTAGGCACAACTTATTTGTGGTTAATCCAGTTACTACGAGTAGCCACAAAATCGTAATTTGCTACAATCTTTATTCTTAATGTAAGTTTGTCTAGGAATGGAATCTAATTATAGCTTCACTTGAATGTATCAAATATTCACATCTGCCATATTCGTGGTTTGGTCGAGTTATACCATATTCATGGTTTGGCTCAGTTATTCTAGTGACATTGTTGACTTAATCGCAGATTCATTCGTGGTTTGGCTGAGTTATTCTAACGATATGGCTGACTTAATGCATATTCATTCGTGGTTTGGCTGCGTTATTCTAACGATATGGCTGACTTAATGCAGATTCATTCGTGGTTTGCCTGCGTTATTCTAACGACATGGCTGAGTTTTAGTCAAGTTACGACGGATTTACAGTTAAGTTTAACAATGGAATTCACGGGTTTGCTAAAATCAAGTGAAATCAAAAGGCAAAAGAAAAGATGATCATAGATAGATAAAACACCATTACATAGAAGTTCATAGAGAAGACGACAGTACAAAGAAGTTTAACAATGGAAGTCACGTTCCGAAACCGACATCATCTGGGCCAAATTCCTCAAACATATCGACCAAATTATTCTACACTATCCTATTAATCCACTCGGGCTTATCGCCACCATGCGCCCATATCCTCTTCAACGCATGCATCTTGTCTCGGAATAACGTTCTAGCACACAAATTAAACTGTATTGAAACCGTTGAAGTATGTTTTGGATCCCACGTGTATTTACGCTACACATAAAGAAAAGAGAATAAGTTATAAGAGTATAGAACCATATTAGGGTTTTTGTTTTAGTGCTTACCGCGAGGAGGAAAAATCATCGTGTCTTATAATGGACGGGAATCAAGCGGTACGTCGGATGCCAGTTCTGTTGAAGGATCTCTCTGATCGCGACATAGAGAAAGTGATTGAACTTGAACCACTTAACAGTGGTTTTGTCAATCCAGAAACCCGCACCAGGGTATAGAACGCGAAGATTCTCCTGATCAGCAGCGTTAAGGATCGCTTCAACATCTCTGAGAAACTGTCCTGTGATGGGAGGAACAACGTCCATGTCGAAAGGTTGTAGAGGAAAGAATGAGGTGGAATATAAGATTTAGGAGAATCTGATATAAAGAGAAAAAAAGAGAGAGGAAGACGAAATTGTTCCTAGGTTAACTAATGGTTTCGCGGCAAATTTACATTTCACGGCTGAGTTATAATACTTCACGGAAGACGAAAGGGTGCGTAGTCTAACTTATGGTTTCACGGCAAATTTACATTTCACGGCTGAGTTATAATACTTCACGGAAGTCGAAAGGTTGCTGACATATCATGGTTTTTACCCACTTTTAGGCCATGATATAAGTGTTTTTATAGAGTCTTTTGTTAGTTTTCCAGTCCTTTCTGAGTCTTTATAGGTTGGACTACGTTTGAAGCATAATTGGAGATTCTGAAGCTTTTTGGAGCATTCTGCAAGAAGCTGCGAAGTGATGAAGTCAGAAGAGTGGAATTACGCACAGGGTGTCGATCGACACCATCTGTGTCGATCGACACCAGACAAGACCGACGCATTGTTCGGACTTCCATCAGAAAAAGGAAATTGGCCAAGCTTTGAAGAATTACAAGATTGCCCCTGGACGAAAATCCTCCCTTATAAATATAGTTTTCCAGCCATTGTTTAGGCTACACTTTATTTCACACAATAATTTAGAGAGAGATTTTTAGAGAGTTTTTGGAGAGAAGAATTTGTCTACTTTAGAGCAAATTTGGAACTCCCTTATTTATCTATTGATTTCTCTTATGCATTATTCTTTATTAATGATGTTTTCTTTATTCACCATGTCTGAGTAGTTTGTTAGTTAGGTTTAGGGTTTTTCAAAGGTGATCACTGAATTGTTAGGTCAAATTATATTGTTAGGATAAAATCAATAGAGTTCTTCATCTGGATTTGTGTTTAATGCTTATTCTAGCTTCGCGACCTAGAATCTGATCTTAGGTTAATTAATAGATGCGAGAGTATTATTGATTGCCTGAACTAATGTTAGATGAGCAAAATACCTATTCGCAAAGAGATTTGGTTTAGGGTTTTGTGAACAATCGAACCTGAACTTTAATGCTTGTTTGAATTGTTAGAATTTGCAAAGAGATTTGGAAATCTAGGGTTTAGACATAGATAATCTTCGCAGCGAGAGTTGGTTGATTTTACATTAGTGTTTCCAGTTCGTGAACGGATCTTCATTATTCCTAACATTCGCCTAGACCTAGAATTTAGATCAGTTGCGTAGGTTAACTTATGGTTTCGCGGAAAATTTACATTTCACGGGTGAGTTATAATACTTTACGGCTGAGTTATTATACTTGACGGCTGAGTTATAATACTTCATGGAAGACGAAAGGTTGCGTAGGTTAACTTATGGTTTAGCGGAAAATTTACATTTCACGACTGAGTTATAATACTTCATGGAAGACGAAAGGTTGCGTAGATTAACAAATTAGGGTTTCACGGCTGAGTTATAATGCTTCACATAAACATAAAACACATTAACCAACAGTCATGTTCGCCATTACCAAATAGGGAAACGAAAATATATGCCAAACAAGTTTTCGCATTATGCCCAACTTGTTTAAATCGAGAACATGCGTGTTGCTTCCTAGGGCGTTTATTTCCAGGGGCAACTTCCAAAGATAATTTAATCCTAATTTTCTTGGGCCTTCCTGGCTGGTTTACAACAATCGGAGGCAAGCACGGTTGGATAGTTACAATTTTAGGAACAGGTAGTGTTGTATCTGAAGGCATGTTGAATCAGCGTATGCGTTAACCAAATAACCGCTCTTATAGTAAGGACTGCACAGGGATATACGAGACACACCCATATGCTCTGCATCTGCGATTGCATGGATGCATGATATTTTTATGTGGTCGAAATGACGGCATGTGCATCTTTTTGCACCCACATTTACAACATGCAAATATGTTCCATATGTTAAATGTACACGTAAAGCATAAATCGTTTATACATCCATAAGTCTTGCTGCGGTGACACGCGCCTATTTGAGAGAAGAACCAAAAAAAAAAACGTTAAGGCTGATTTATCAAAATAATGTCTGGTTTATGAGCATTTGACGACTGACTTATGTAAACGATTACAGCTGAGTTACCTGTAACAGTTTTTCAACACCTCATGAGAGCGTCGCGTCCTCTCTCCGTTCAGCAAACCATCTGGTCATCAGAGTCCTTATCGATTCTAACAGTCGAACTATGGGAAGACTTCTATCATTTAACAGTGTTTTGTTCATTGATTCCGCAATATTCGTAGTCATTAAATTGTACCTTTCACCCGGGAAATGAACACGCGCCCACATTCGGACACCAGCTCTTTGGAGGTATCCATGTAGTTCAGGATGAAGCGCTTCAATCTCATTGAACGCCTCAGTAAAATCAGCCAGCCTAAAACACCTTGCCGCTTTTTTCACCAGAGGGAACAAATGTTTTCCTTTGAATTTCACCAAAATGTTCTTATTCAAATGGTAAGTGTAAATTCCACGAGAAGCCAATGGATACACAACACCAATTGCTTTCCCTGATGGCTCAACTCCTTCAATCTGTTGTCATCGAGAACCAACTTCACAAGCTTCTCATGCGTTGTTTCCGCATCTATCTGCACAACTCTACACCTATATCGTCGGTGCTAAATACATATTTGTGTTTCTTTACCCAATTACCAGAAACTACAATTACCGAAACCGGATCCATCATATATCGGAGAAGGATGAAAGAAAATGAAGAAGAACAAGGAAGACGATGACAAATTGGATGTTCAAAATTTAAGTTCTGGATATCTCTGTTGATGTGAAGAACAAGGTGAAAAACAACGACGACGCCGACGAGGAAGACGAAGACGACGTTTTGTATTTCTCTGTTGATGATGACATGAAAATATGCATTCGACGTCATTTTTTAATTGATGAAGTGGCAAGTAAGCCACCAAACGAACACGTAAATCAACTGTCTTAAACCAGCCATCAAACAAAACTTTAAGCCAGTCGTAACATGAATACTATTACAGTAATTAAAAAACGAAAAAACGGCTGCCAAATTCAGCCGTTAAATGTCGTAACTCAACTGAAAATCTTTAGCTCAGCTGTATCGTGTAATAAGTCAGCCGTCAAAGCAATCTATTGTGTTAATTAATCTTTTGCTACTAAATCAGGTGTAATTAGGACGAGTTTTTCTTTAACCCAGCTCATTACGGCTGATTTATGACACTTACACGAAAATCAGCCGTAACGAAGCAATAACTCAGCCAGCCGAAGAAAGTTAATTCAGCCGTGTCGAAACAATAACTCTGCCAAATTTTGACAAATCAACCATCGGGCTATAACTCAGCCGTAACTTATGGCTGTGTTATACATGTAAGTCAGCTGTTAGCTCATAACTCAGCCATTTTCCTGAAATCAGCCGCAACATACTGTAACTCATCAATCATTGCCGCTGTAAGCTTTACGGCTGAGTTCATTAATACATGTCTGCGATTTCTGACGTGGCGGCACGTTTTTTCTGATGTGAAATTAAAAGATAATTGCATTTTTTGTAATTACGTTTTTTCCTACAACATGTAAAAAGGACATGCTGGATATGCAAAATATAAGCAAAATATGATAGTAATAAAAAAAGATTTTGTATGTAACTGGTTATATCACCTAATTTGTATGATATCTGAATAACTTTTCTTTAATATTTTTATTTAAATTTATGGAGTTTTAACGTTGACTGGTTTAAGTGTGGTTGTTATTTTGGTTACGAATTGAGCAGTGGGATCAGAACACGTAGTATCTATCTCGTCAACGAAATAGAAGCCAAAAATTAATGAAATAGAAGTTTATAACTAAAAATTAAAGAAAATAATTAAACATATAAAAGTCAAACGGAAACAAACAGTAATAATTTATACTCACCCAAAGAAAACAAACAAAAACACACTTTTTTGTTTTTCCCTCTCTTTTGCATTTGCGTTCGATAGAAAACAAATCTCGGATTTGAGATGCTAATTCTATCAAATCGCCACCAAAGCAACCTCTTTGTCTAGAAAAGGCTATAACTTTTGGTTAAGTGCTACCACCATTTCTTCTCTTCTTCTCTCCATTTGCAGCACCTGTTGTTGCTTTGTCCGAATCCGACAACTTTTTCGTTGTCCCAAGTAAAGTAGAAGATGAAAGCCTCTTCTTTGGCAATACCATTTGCGGAGGTTTCTTATTATCGGACACAACCTTCTTCTTTTGCAAACCCAAGTTGCTTGTGGTTCCGACATTAACCTTGGATTTGAAATCTTGCGTAGTAGCCAAGTTTCCTGTTGTTTCCACCCTAACCTTTAATTTCATAGCTTGCGTGTTATCCAAGTTTCTACTTGTTCCAACACTAGCCTTGGATTTCTTCAAAGGTTGTGGTTGACTCAACTTGTTTGTTGTCTCAACACNTTTTTGTTTTTCCCTCTCTTTTGCATTTGCGTTCGATAGAAAACAAATCTCGGATTTGAGATGCTAATTCTATCAAATCGCCACCAAAGCAACCTCTTTGTCTAGAAAAGGCTATAACTTTTGGTTAAGTGCTACCACCATTTCTTCTCTTCTTCTCTCCATTTGCAGCACCTGTTGTTGCTTTGTCCGAATCCGACAACTTTTTCGTTGTCCCAAGTAAAGTAGAAGATGAAAGCCTCTTCTTTGGCAATACCATTTGCGGAGGTTTCTTATTATCGGACACAACCTTCTTCTTTTGCAAACCCAAGTTGCTTGTGGTTCCAACATTAACCTTGGATTTGAAATCTTGCGTAATAGCCAAGTTTCCTGTTGTTACCACCCTAACCTTTAATTTCATAGCTTGCGTGTTATCCAAATTTCTACTTGTTCCAACACTAGCCTTGGATTTCTTCAAAGGTTGTGGTTGACTCAACTTGTTTGTTGTCTCAACACTAGCCTTGGATTTCACAGTTACCATATTACCAAAGGAACTTCTGCGTGACAAAGAGCTACCAACGCTCTCGTCATCTTTGACATTTGTAGATGATCCACCACCGATGCTATGCCTGCGGTTAATCACCTCGATCTTCATGCTCTTGCAATCATTATTTGTAGGCCAATGGAAAACTTTCTGGCTGGCTGACTTTACTGTTTTAGCTCTTGCAGGAGAAGTCTTGATGGAGTTTTCACGTTTGAGAGAGTTCTTGACGGAGACCTGGTCGTCGCCAGATTGAGGATCCCACGGACGAGAAGCCATCCACCGTTCAAGCCAACTCCAACCCCAATGTGGAGTGTTTGCATCCATCAGAGTCTGGTGTGGAAGTTTTGAAGAGTTTCTCCACGTTTGCTGTTATATTTTCCAAAAAAAAAACAAAAAAAATATGAATACTTTCAAAACGAAGTTGAAATAATTTATAAATACCTGATGACTGTAAGCATACGCCAAAGCCCTCTCACGTCTTACAGTAGCCTCTTTTCGATTCACGAACTTTGCTTGGATCTGTTCCTTTGATTTATTGCTGGAATCAAAATCTCCCGCAATAACCTGCAAACAAGATTTGATATATCTGAGGATTTTGGTTAACACAGTGTGGTTAAAGGTATGGAGATTAATTTACCAAATTCTGATTCTGATGGTATTCTTTCTGGTGACCCTTTTGCTGGATTAGCCTATGACGAGCTTTGTTCTCTTCAGATAATCGATTCCTCCTCTCTTGAATCTGTGTTTGTAAACGTGTAAGAGTTTGCATTGAGCTAAGCATCGCGTTCATCTGTCTTTTGACGTATTTTCCTTGCAGCAACGTCTTGAGTCTGGCCATTCCTCGCAGCATACGTAGAGTACGTCTTGCCTGTGAAACCCAGTTAATCAGACTAAGCAGCGGTTGCTCAAAATATTTGTAAGCTATGGGATTGACTAATATATATCACAACTAAATATCCCAATAGCTGAATAGTTGGATAATAAACTAGCGGAATGAATTCTTACCAAAAAAAAAAACTAGCGGAATTAGAACAAAAAAAACTTATAACTGAATAAATATAAAACAGCTTGCTAATTTTCACTTTATATCATTTCATGTTTATTATTGTCAATGGTATGTATTTGGTGAAATCACGTTTTCAAAACTTAAAAATGTAAAAAAACTAAATATTATTAAAGCCATATGTAAAATAACATATTTGTAAGTGTTCAATGTTTTTGCTTTTTTTCTGTTCAACTTTTCTTATAATCTGAAATTGTAAGCTTTTAATCTATATGTATATTTAAGAATTTTATGAAAAAAACATTTTATCTTTTGATTGGGTTTTGTTCGGATGCCCCAATTGGATGTGTATATATGCTAAAGGACGGCTAAAAAACTAAACCCCTTGTAAGAAGAGGAGCATTTTAGGGAATGGATGATTTGTATGTATACCTTGTAACATCTATAAGCATTTTGGATCTTGATTGCAGCAGTTTCTTCCTTTGATTCCCCAATTTGATGTGTTGAGGTCGTTGTAAGACGCACAACCTCAGCGGCAGCATGTGCAGCAACCACAGCGGCTTCGGCTGCAACGACCGATGCAAGAGCCAGAGCTTGTCTTGTCTTTGCTTCTTTGGAATCGCCATAGGCTATATTTCTAGCAGAAGCCGGAAGTGGAGGAGGAGACGGTGGTGGCAACAATGGCTGAGGGGCGAAATCCGGCAATGGAGGAGGAGGAGGGGACGGCCGAGTATTAGAGGAAGATGAAGGGTCAATCGGTGGAGTCTCCTCTACTGAGAATTCAATGGATTCTCTACTTTTTTGTTTGCCAAACCATTTCTTCTTCTCTTTGTCGGCTTTCTTGACAAAACCAAAACAAGAATCAAAGAATTATAAATCTTGATTATTCACAATCTTTAATCCAAAAATTAAATTTATGATAAAGAAATATGGAAACCAACTTGTTGCCTTTTGTCTCTTCCTGGAGATAAACAAGACACCGAGACACAAGTTAACCAGCTTTTTCCCATCTTTTCTTGGTTGTCTCCTGAAATTTCAGACAATCTTTCATTGAAACATTCTTACAAAATAAATTACAAAATAAGAAGCTGAGGGAGATGAGATCATGTAAGGAGACCTGGTCACGATGGGCCCCACCGTTTCGTGGGAACCCAATTGACTTTTGTAACGATTGTGTTTTATAAGAACTATTCAACAGATTTAACGACAGATACGTTATAAGTTATAACCTCTTTTAAGATTTTTTTTTTCTTCAATTCTCTGCTTCGTTGTTCTTTCTATGTTATTTTTATCAACTTATAAATATATTTTATTATTTATTTCTGGTGTGGTAGTTTTTAGAATACCAGCAACCAGCTTATGTTGAACATTTATCTAAAGCTGTTCGACAAATTTAGAAAATTGGTTTGGAATTTTGATGATGCTAATGCTCTTTTTACATTCCACTCTGGATCCAATTATCCATTCTTTTGTTTGGCCGAGAGATTCCGTCATCACCAAGAAATTAATGCATAACGAAATCGAAATAGAAGGCAAAAACCAATCCTAAAAGCACATAATAACTTAATCACTTACCTGAAGAGAAGAGGGGAATTGGGAGATTGATTGTTAAGCTTCAAACATAACTACGTACGGGACCCAAAATGTTTTTTTCTTAAAAAGGGTTTATTCGAAAATTAGTAAAGAGAAGAAAAACATATAGTAAAGGGGATGATAAAACTCTTCAGCTCCATAAGACAATAACAGTTTTAACGTGTAACATATTTGTGTAGCTCCTTTTAATCCTATTTATTAAATTTGAAGCCGGCAGAGAGAATACGTGCAAACCTCTTAATCCTTAATACTTGCTGTGGTCGTTGATTTACGTTTACCGGGTTCTTATTAAAGTTTTTTTTGTCTCATTAACGCCTAAACCGAGAATTGGTAAAACAGAAAATTTTAGATTTTTTTTTTCCGTCTCGGGATTGGATCGATTGATCTGGTTTTTGAATGGTCGATCCAATGTCGAACGGTCGATCCAAAATCGTCTGGCATTGCTTGTTGATGTTGGATCAATTGATCTATGAGTGGATCGATCGATCCGATAAGTTTCTGATTTTTCTGCACATGTTTCTTCTGCTCACCAGGCTGGACAGGTTTCACGAAAACTGACATAACTTTTTATCGCACCGTTGGATCAACTTCCAACCACTTCCAAATGAAAGATAACTAAAAACACTAGTTTGTGCCAAAATTGCAGCTTAATCCATTGGTGGAAAGTGTTTCAACGAAAGCTAAACTTCAGACATCTCTGCATAGTTCTGCATCTATTTATGTTCGGTTGCACCCAAAATGACTTCTTTTCACCCAAAGTGACCTAAAACCTGAAAAACTCGATAAATGACTGAAAGATTTAAAAACACATTTTGACTCGAAAAACCATTGAAAATCTTTGTTAGAACGCGTCAAAAACGTAATGTATCAGTAATACTAAATAAGACAAAATTCAAAATTAAAATTTACATAACAACTACATATATAAATATACTAGTAAATAAAAAGTTAATAACAACCAAAGTATTTATCACTAATCATAAGATAAGATTCTAACACTTATGGACATTCAAACTTATTGATATGTGCAGAAAAATATTTTTTACAAAGCTCATTTACAATATTAAGGATTCAATCTATAATATATATGTATGTTTCGCAACCTTTCAAGTTTTTGTTTCCAATACGAGTTTTAAAATTTATTTGTGACTTAAATGAATTATAAATTTCTGTTGTATTATATTTAATTGATGTTAAAGTTTTATAACTAAATGATCAATATTTTATATTTGGATCGTTTTCGTTCTTGAAATTGGCAAGATATAGTTTTTTGCTAGTGTTTATAAGAAAAATTAGAAGAAATATTTCCCCAAAAATTCAAAAAATAAATGAATGTAAACTCATTTC
Source organism: Alliaria petiolata (assembly GCA_020283515.1). NCBI lineage: Eukaryota > Viridiplantae > Streptophyta > Magnoliopsida > Brassicales > Brassicaceae > Alliaria > Alliaria petiolata. The sequence goes on from JAHZTW010000001.1 coordinate 37,885,218, forward strand.
AAAATATTACATGAAATTTTGAATATTTTATTTTTTGATTATTTTGACAACTCTCAATGGACAACTTTTTTACTCTAAAATTGAGTAGAGAATTGTAAATTTTTGATAATATTTTGTAAAGATATTTTGATTGATAGTTTATTTATATGTAATAATAGCCGAGAGAAGAAAATTTATAGTTAGAAAAATGTTTTGACAATTAAATATCAATTTACTCAATCAAATTAATATAATCAGTTCACATTTTAAGAAATTTTAGGGATTGGAACACAATGAGTCCACAAATCATCTCTCTTCTTCAAGTATTGGGTTTAGTTGGCAACTAAGTGAGGTCTGTCTGCAATTTATTTGATAAGCGTATTGTGACACACTTTCCTTCTTCGACAAGATTGAGGCAACACGCATCATCGATGGTTCCATTACCAAAGACAACACCGATAGTATCCAACGCACACAACACAGTTACAACAATGAATAGAGTAATCATTTGGGAGGTAATTTTAGTCATGTCTGCTAACGTTTTAGAAACTGGTGACTTATTTTTATGGTATATAAAGAATGTTTTGTTTTTTTTTATTTTATGAATGAAAGTAGGTAATCTATTTATAAGTGACTCAAACCCCAATCACATCTATCAAAACGTATTTTAAAGCAAATGTCATACACTAATGCAATTTAACGTAAAGGTAATAATACTATGAATGCTATTATTATTATTTTCACTATCATCATTAGACTTAAAAAAACATATTTTTAAAGTTTAATTTATGTCAACACTTTGAACCAGAATATTAAATATCATTGTTAGACTGAGTTTAAAAATGATTTTTACTACAAATAATATATAATGGATAAATTTTAGTTAAACTAAATATACTTAACAAAAATTTATTCAAAACAAAAACACACATATTCATTATATAAGGATTATTTTAGGTTAATGATACATTGAATATATCAAACAAGTAAAACATACATTTTAACAAAATTATTTATAAATATCATTTAATGTTCGGTTAACATACAACAAAAATAAAAATATTAATTGAAGGTGTTTTTCTTAAGCTTTGATAATATTGAAAAAATTATTCCTGAAAAATTATAGAACATACTAAATTTTTGTATTTAAAAAAATAAAATATTTGTACATTAAAATAATATAATAATCACACTTCAAAGTTTATTTCCTAATCTCTTTCATTTCGTGATTATCTAAAACCTTTTTATAAAGAGAGATGAGTGTTCAAGATTGTGCATCCTAACAAGTAAAGAAATTCTTAACACTAAGTATATTATAATTTAAGAATAACTTCAAATGACTACTGAAAAACTTTATTCAAAAGTTTGACATTTTGAAACAGTAACAACAAAGTATAAGATTCGTATTCACAAAACTACGTGAGTTTTAGTTTGAAGAAATTTTAAACAAAAGCATATTAATACACATTGGAAGTATCTGCTCCATATATTATTTTATAAACATGTAATTGATATACTAAGGTTTAACCCTATAAAAACTATTGCAAGTGAACAACAAGTAATGCAGTAATGTATGGATCGAATCCACAAGGAGCAAGTGTCACACTATGATTATTTAGAATGAAACTAAGCTAGAACAACAATATTGTTTGTTAGTTGCAAGTATGAAACGAAAATAACTAAACAACGGTGTAAAGATCAATTAAATAAGCATTAGGTCAAGGGAAAGTTAACGGGAATTTGGAAATCATGAACCAGACAATTATTTAGGAAACAAATACGCGCAAATATTGAACTCAAACATGAATGTTTAACCAATTCACTGTCGTGGTATCACTCACTTTATCTAGCGACCTAAGATTCTAAACTATCGTTTGAACTTAGAATTCTAAACAAGCACTAGCGCACAGGTTCGATTTGTTCACATATCTCCTTAGCACAGTCCGCTCGCCAATACATCAAAGTCAAAACAGGCCAGCAACACCAAAGGTGAAACACAAGGAACACAACAAAAGGAGCCAAAGAAAAGCCGAAACCGATTTCCAAGAAAGAAGAAGTTTCCCGAGATTACCAAGGAAGGTAAAACGAGGAGTAAAAACGGGTACCAGGAAAAATGCCTAAGAAAAGAGTAGCTTAGGAAGGGAATGCACATATTAGACTAGGGTAGAAAATAATTAGGTGCTTGGGTAGACGAAATTTATCCTTGTATACATCGGTTAGTTTTTACCCTTAACATTTTGCATAAAGAAGATTCCTTCATTGAGTGATCCCATCTAAAACACTTAACCCGTTCGCATTACGAGTTCATCTTTAGCTCGTGACTTTACCCTTAACCAAGTGAGTCGACTGATGAGCATTTTGAATGTGCATCTAAGTTGAGATTGATTTTGCTTGGTATTGTGATGAATGTGGCCAAAGCTTTTTGAGTAAGTAGAATTCAGTCTGCATCCTAAAAACCTGAACTTAGACATTAACTTGATTTCCTTTAAATGGCATTTTGGATTCGGATTTACAATCTCTTTTCAAAACCTCACCCCTCCGGCTGGCTTTTGTTTGCTTGAGGGCAAACAAATAGGCAAGTTTGGGAGTGTTGATATCCCTGCAATTTACACCTTAATTCTTGTACCATATCCACTCATGTTAGGTCTAGGATGCATTAGGTTAGGTTTTTGCATATTTTTGCATGTTTGAAGTGTTTTCTCAGGTACTAAGAGTGTGTGGAGGTTATCCGAAGAAGAAGGTCCCAAGAGAGATCCAAGGAGAGAAAGTTGGAGATAGTCTCGCACGATGTCGGGCTACTATCACGACTTATGAGCCGATACGGGCAAGCGCATTCGAGTATGGCAACGAGTTGACCCCGAAGAAGGCGTCTCGAAGCGAAGATTCCACAAGATGTTCCTCAAGAATGGATATCGGAGCAAGGCAACAAGATGAGCCCGATACGAGTAGTAGGCAACGGACTTCACAACGACAAAGTCTCGAAACATGTACCCGATATGGAAGCCACCCGAAAGACAAGAGGACTTGGCATCTCGGCTTGTTCCCACGGCTTAATCCCGAAACACAACACGCCAAGAAAGTACCCACTTCGGGCAAGTGGTCCCGGCATGTAGGGTTTTTCCTAATTTGTATATAAATACACTTGTCTTTCAACCTTATCTCTCTCTCTCGTTCCACTTTCATCTTTAGCTTTCTTTTTGTAACCGAAACTTTCTGTTTTCGCCATGAAAGCTTTGTTTAAAATCTTGAACCTTTATGCATTTCGAAGTTAAAACAAGTCTTATTTCATAGTATTTCTTGTTAAAGCTTCTTCCTTTTCTTGTTTTAGACCATCTTGCGAGCTATGAGTTGCTTTCTCATCCTTATGGATCTTGAGGCTTCTCTAATGGCGCGTGAGTAATCGTTTTAGGGGTTTTGATGGGTTAAAAGAACCAAGGGACCCTCAGATTTACTTTTCTTGCTTAGCTAGAACATAAAGTTTGATTCTTTCTTGTTTATCATTATCAATGCTCGGTCTAGTCTTATTATATAGTCTAAAGACCTTAGGCGTCTTGCATGAATACCACATGCAAGATTAGCCAAACCCATAAACAAGAGTTTGATTTTTCTTAGCCTAAGCGATTAGCTGTCTAGGAGATCTTACGGTTCAATAGGGACGATTTACCATGCTTGTTTCTTCTATTGTACCGCTTTTCGAAAGCTAGTCTATGGTGATAGAGATTCAAAGAGGTTAGACCCTAACACCATGGGCTAAACGTCTTATGGATCCATTTACCTAAGAATCACCATTAAAAGACCATGACTTGATGTGATCCAAAAGCTTCGCTTGATTTTAGGAATCCGAGAGTTACCTAGTTCATAAAACTCATCTTGATCCTTCTTTTATTCATAAAGTTTATTCCTTTCATCGTTTAAATAATTTCTTCCTGCTCAAGTAGTTTAAAGTACTTATTTTTATGGTCTTGAGTGACACAAGATCTAGTCTTTAGTTGTTTTTAGTAGTTTAAACTTGACTTTTAACACCGATATAGCCGAAGTGTCAACTAAACAACCTCCAATGGATTGATACCCCATACACTGATGTAAGACTCGGGGTATGAGTCTTAGGCAAGCGGAAGATGGGATCTAGAGGCTGGCTTTCACGCTCTCTCTTCTAGATCAGTGAATGGATGGTGATAGAACAAAGGCTTGAATCCACAAGTCTTTGAGCCGAGATGGTGTCAAACAAGCTGGCTTTCACGCTCTCTCTTGTTGGACAAGTAAGGGGAAGTGTTGGTGGATCGAACGGCATCACAGAGGTATGGATGATCTCCGATACTTCACAGGCACTCGGTCTTGGTGAATCACACACGCAAGAACACAAGCAAGCAAGAACAAGCGGCGGCTGCGGCTAGGTCTTTTAGAAGAACTGCGTTATTTTATTGATGATCAAAAGGTAACCAAAAATACAATGCTGCAGGGGAGCTTTATAAACAGCTCGTCAGCTAGCCCTAAGGCCGGAATATAAAAGCAAAAACGACAACACAAGCAAAGCAAAAAGAAACAAAACGCAAAAAGGCAAAAATACATGAAAATGAAAAGTTCACTTAAACTAAAAAGAAAATAAAACTAAGCCTATTCTGCGTGGCCTTCTTCTGGGACTCGAACCTTGGCCTCTTGGACGAGTTAAGAACCGCTGGGACAAGTCAGATTAGTTGCACAAATTGTATAAATTGAGTATACCTGGTTTTGGCGCGCAATGACCTGAAATGCATTCTTGGTGGTTGTGTCTGGTCCTGGTCCGTTCCATGCTGGTTTCTTGATGATTCCATCTTCTTGATGTCCAGTGAAGTCGAGCTGGTAGCAATCTTCAAGTTCCTTCCCGTGGTTAGCTCCCAAAACGTCTTCTTGCTCCATTTGCTCTCTCTCGGCTTCAAGGCTTGTTTTCGCGGTATCTTGAGGCTGAGACGTGATCTCCGTGCGTTTCTTGGTTTCCTGGCCTCCATTTCCTGTCAAGTAAATAGACTTACCTTGGGCTGTAGGATGCTGGCTGTCTTTGATGCTCAGCCTTGCAAAATCCTCCAAGATGTCTATATTGGGCGCGTTGGGGCTATCTTTGAGGCCGGTTAGTGGTGGTGGATTTCTGAACGTGTCTCCCAGCTCCATTGTGTTCAGAAGGGTCTCCACAGCTACATTGAACCCTTCTCTAAGCCTCCTGGCCTTGGTGAAGACTTGACCGTTGGTACAAGATCGTTGGTCTCGGCTAGGTCGATGTCCTCATCATTCCCTCTCTCTTCAGAAGGTTTTGTCCTCAAAACGGTTTCATCTGCATCATAAGGAGATAGATCAGCAACATTAAAGCTATGGGAAATGTTAAACTCACCTGGCAGCTCCAAGCGGTATGCATTGTCATTGATCTTCTCTAGCACTTTGAAAGGGCCGTCTCCTCTCGGTGCAAGCTTTAAACTCCTTTGGCGTGGGAACCTCTCTGGTCTCATGTGTAGCCAGACCCATTCTCCTGGTTCGAATGTCAATGCCTTGCGTCCCTTATCAGCTTGCTTCTTATATCCCTCGGTCTTCTATAAAATGTTTTCTCTGGCCTTCTCATGTAGCTTCTTAACAAACTCTCCTTTCCTGAGGCTATCTAAGTTAACTTGCTCAACTTGGGGAATTGGCGAGAGATCAAGAGGGGTTAGTGGATTAAAACCATAAACTACTTCAAATGGTGACATCTTAGTAGCAGAATGAGTGGCATGATTATAAGCAAATTCAATGAATGGCAAACAATCTAACCATGTTTTTAAATTTCTACCAAGTGTAACTCTAAGTAAAGCAGAAAGTGTACGGTTTACCACTTCAGTTTGTCCATCCGTTTGTGGATGACAAGTTGTAGAGAACAGCAGCTTGGTACCAAGCTTTCTCCACACAGTTCTCCAAAAGTGGCTTAGGAACTTTGTGTCTCGGTCAGAGACAATGGTCCTTGGTACTCCATGCAAGCGTACCACTTCTTTAAAGAACAGATTTGTTAGTTTGCGTGGCATCATTGGTTTTGTCACATGGTATGAAGTGTGCCATCTTTGAAAACCGATCCACAACAACAAAGATTGAATCCTTGTGTCTGATCTTAGGCAAACCTAGCACGAAATCCATAGAAATATCCACCCATGGTGCGTTAGGAATAGGTAAAGGTAAGTAAAGAACATGAGGATGTAACCTGGATTTGGCATTATGACAAGTAACACATCTGGCGCAGTGTCTCTCTACATCTTTCTTGAGATGCGGCCAATAGAAATGATCAAATACCACTGCCAATGTCTTGTCCACACTGAAGTGACCCATCAGACCTCCACCGTGTGCTTCCTTGAGTATTAAGTCTCTCATTGAACTCTGAGGGATGCACAAGCGTTTGTCCTTGAAAAGGAACCCATCGTGTAAGTAGAATGAGCTGAAAGCTCCTTTACCGCATGATTGATAAGCTTCTCCTAACTCTGGATCATCTTTATACAGCTCCTTTAGATGCTTAAAGCCCAGCACCTTTGCTTCCATGGTAGTGATCAGGGCGTGTCTCCTTGAAAGTGCATCGGCTACCACGTTTTCTTTCCCTTTCTTGTACTTGATTACATATGGGAATGTCTCTATAAACTCTAACCACTTAGCATGCCTCCTCTTGAGTGAAGTATGTCCTCTCAAATTCTTAAGTGTCTCGTGATCAGTATGGATAATGAACTCATTGGACAGCAAGTAATGCTGCCAAGTCTCTAATGCCCGAACCAAGGCATAGAGTTCTTTATCATACGTAGGGTAGTTTAGTGTAGCTCCACTGAGCTTTTCACAAAAGAACGCCACTGGCCTCTTCCTCTGATGTAGCACGGCTCCAATGCCTAGACCGGATGCATCACACTCAACCTCAAACATTTTATCAAAGTCTGGTAGCGCTAGGACTAGTGCTTGCGTGAGCCTCTCTTTCAGTGTCTTGAATGCTGTTTCTTGAGCTGATCCCCACGAGAATGGTGTGTTCTTCTTAATCACAGCCGTGAGTGGTGCAGCTACTGTGCTGAAGTCCTTCACAAATCGTCTATAAAAACTTGCCAAACCGTGAAAGCTCCTTACATGGCCGATTGTAGTTGGTGTTGGCCATTCTCTGATTGCTTTGATCTTCTCCTCATCTACTTGTAGTCACTGTTCACTTACTACAAAGCCTAAGAACACAAGTTGATTAGTACAAAAGGTGCACTTCTTAAGGTTAGCATAAAGGCCTTCCTTGCGAAGTGATTTAAGCACTAGTTCGAAATGCTTGAGATGATCAGATAAGTTCTTGCTATAAATAAGTATATCATCAAAGTAAACAACTACAAATTTACTTATATAAGCACGTAGAACCTGATTCATAAGGCGCATGAATGTACTTGGAGCATTGGTCAGGCCGAAAGGCATGACAAGCCACTCGTACAAGCCTTGCTTGGTCTTGAATGCGGTTTTCCATTCATCTCCTTCACGCATTCGGACCTGATGGTATCCACTCTTGAGGTCGACCTTTGAGAAGACTGTGGATCCACTTAGCTCGTCCAGCATGTCATCTAGACGCGGTATGGGGTGACGGTATTTGATGGTGATGTTGTTTATAGCTCGGCAATCCACGCACATCCTCCATGTACCGTCTTTCTTTGGAACTAGAAGCACAGGCACGGCACAAGGGCTGAGGCTCTCTCGGATATATCCCTTGTCCATCAAGTCTCTCACTTGCTTCTCTAGTTCCTTAGTTTCTTCCGGATTCATCCTATATGCTGGCTTGTTGGGTAAGGCAGAACCGGGAACAAGATCTATTTGGTGCTCTATGCCTCGGATTGGTGGTAATCCATGTGGTATCTCTTCAGGGAACACGTCTTTGAACTTGTTTAGAACAGCTATGACTTCGGCAGGAAGTTCTAATTCAATTGTTCCTGAGCTTAGACATTCTTTAAACAGCATTAGTAGCACGGTGCCCTTTGTATATAGGGTCTTATGAATTGTATTTGCAGATAAGTATAGACTAGACTTACTTACCTCGGTCTCCTTGCTCATTCGGACTTGTAGCTCATGTACCTCAGATGGAGTGAGAGGCGCAAGGTTATACTTCTTGTCCTTGAATGTGAATGAGTAGTGATTGGTGCGGCCATGGTGGTGAGAAGCTCGGTCAAATTGCCATGGTCTTCCCAGCAGAATGTGCCCAGCTTGCATTGGGACCACGTCACAAGTGACTTGGTCTTGATACTTGCCCACGCTGAATGGCACAGAAACTTGCTCCACGATCTTTAGCTCCGTTTGATCATTGAGCCACCGTAGCTTATATGGTCTCGGATGCTTAGTCTTTTCCAATCCTAATTTTTCCACCATATACTTGCTAGCCACGTTAGTACAAGAACCACCATCTATGATTAGATTACATACCTTTCCTTGGATGGTACATCTTGTATGAAAGATGTTTTCTCTTTGTACTTTCTCTTCGGGGTTGATGAGAACACTTAGTACTCGTCTGGTCACTAGCATCTCGCCGGTGTCAGGGTACTGAATGTCATCACTATGATCACTAGCATCATCCTCTTGTTCATCTTGAGACTCGTAGTCTCCACTAGGCGTGAGGATCATCACTCTCTGGTTCGGACATTCTCTTTCCATGTGCCCTCTGCCTTGACACTTAAAACAAGTGATGTCACGAGTTCTTTGATTAGTGCTAGGGAACTTACCTTGCTCTGGTCGGTTGAGCTTAGGAGCCTCGGTGTTTTTCCCTTTGAAACGTGAATCAATCTCCACGGCTTTCCCTTTGTCTAGAGGTATAGAACTACTTGATGCCCACGGTTGAGATGATTTGCTGCGGCTGGTGATGGAAGTCTTGCGTTTGATCTGCTGCTCCACTTGTACAGAAAGATGCAATAGCTCATGCATTCCACTGTATTGGAGTCGCTCCAATTTTCTTGCAATTCTCTCTTGCAAATCGTCAATGAATTGAGCCATCAAAGCCTCCTCAGATTCTTCTAACTCTAATGAGTTCATCAGCTTCTCAAACTCCTCAAAGTATTCATCAACGCTCCTGGTTCCCTGAGACAACTTACGAAAACGTTTCTGTAAGTCTCTATGATAATGTTCAGGGACATACCTTTGCCTTAGGAGGAACTTCATGTCACTCCAATTAGCTACTGGACCAAAACGTTGCATTCTCCTTTCGGCTACGCTTCTGTCCCACCATGCAAGTGCATTCTCCGTGAGGTTTGCTGCAGCTACAACCACTCTCTTGCGCTCCACGTATCCATAGCACTCAAAGATGTGCTCTAGACGTCTCTCCCAATCCAGATACACTTCTGGATTTGATTTCCCTGCAAAAGTAGGAGGGGTTAGCTTAATCTCATGGTTCTGTTCACGGAAATCTACTTCCCTTGCTGGATTTCTCCTTAGAGGATCTTGTCTCCTCTGGTTTCGGTGAATGAGAGGGTCCTGGACATCATCCTCCAAGTCCGGCATCTCCTCTTCTTGGCCGTTCTGTTGTAGAGGCTCTCCTCTGATCGGAGCTCTCCTTGGTGGTGGAGCCTCCATTCGGTCAATCCTTTCACCAAACTCTTGTCGCATGGTGCCCATCTGCTGGCCCATGTTTCTCAGCTCCTCCCTCATTGCTGCCATCATTTGTAGCACAGCATCTTGGGGAACTCCTTCTCCATCCGTCATGCTGCCCTTGTTGCTGCTAAACCTTGCAAGACTTAACAAACAGATCAAAGCACCACGCCAAACGAAAACTTAACAAGACAGAAAACTAGTCTACTTAAACAATCAAGCGGATGCAACAATTGCTTAAACAAAACTAATCCAAAACAGCAACACTAGAAAACAAACTTTTTATGATTTTATGGTTTATGAAATGAAATTAAAACAACAGAAACAAAGAAACTAGCAACTTAGCAAAATGAAAACGTTTTTAGGGGTTTTAGGTTTTAATGAAAGCAAATAAACAAAACCAGCAAGCAAAACAGGAATGATTCTTTTGGGGTTTTCCTTTTGGATTAAACAGAAACTAAACAACCTAATAAAACAAGCAGCTACGATTTTTATGGGTTTTTCTTTTGATGAAACAAAACAGAAACTCAAATAAACGGAAACAGAAACAATGAATCTAAAAGGATAGGGGTAGAAAAACCAAAGGCAGAACCTTTGGATCTGATACCAGATGATGTAAGACTCGGGGTATGAGTCTTAGGCAAGCGGAAGATGGGATCTAGAGGCTGGCTTTCACGCTCTCTCTTCTAGATCAGTGAATGGATGGTGATAGAACAAAGGCTTGAATCCACAAGTCTTTGAGCCGAGATGGTGTCAAACAAGCTGGCTTTCACGCTCTCTCTTGTTGGACAAGTAAGGGGAAGTGTTGGTGGATCGAACGGCACCACAGAGGTATGGATGATCTCTGATACTGCACATGCACTTGGTCTTGGTGAATCACACACGCAAGAACACAAGCAAGCAAGAACAAGCGGCGGCTGCGGCTAGGTCTTTTAGAAGAACTACGTTATTTTATTGATGATCAAAAGGTAACCAAAAATACAATGCTGCAGGGGAGCTTTATAAACAGCTCGTCAGCTAGCCCTAAGGCCGGAATTAAAAAGCCAAAACGACATCACCAAAAACACAAAAGAAACAAAACGCAACAAGGTAAAATACATCAAAAATGGATAGTTCACTTAAAACTAAAAATAAAAGAAACTAAGTCTACTCTTGCGGCCTTCTTTTGGGGCTCGATCATGGGGCTCTTGGGCGTGCTAAGTACCACTGGGACAAGTCAGATTAGTTGGACAAATTGTATAAAACGTGTATACCTGGTTTTGGCGCGCAATGTCCTGAAATGCATCCTTGGTGGTTGTGTCTGGTCCTGGTCTGTTCCATGCTGGCTTCTTGATGATTCCATCTTCATGATGTCCAGTGAAGTCGAGCTGGTAGCAATCTTCAAGTTCCTTCCCGTGGTTAGCTCTCAAAACGTCTTCTTGCTCCATTTGCTCTCTCTCGGCTTCAAGGCTTGTTTCCGCGGTATCTTGAGGCTGAGATGTGATCTCCACGAGATTCTTGTTGTATTGGACTCTATTACCTGTCAAGTAATCAGTCATACCTTGGTTTGGTCGAGGCTGGTCATCTTTGAGGCTCAGCCTTGCAAATTCCTCCAAGATGTCTATATCGGGCGCGTTGGAGCTATCTTTGAGGCCGGCTCGTGGTGATGGATTTCTGAACGTGTCNCTGTCTTTGATGCTCAGCCTTGCAAAATCCTCCAAGATGTCTATATCGGGCGCGTTGGGGCTATCTTTGAGGCCGGTTCGTGGTGGTGGATTTCTGAACGTGTCTCCCAGCTCCATTGTGTTCAGGAGGGTCTCCACAGCTATATTGAACCCTTCTCTAAGCCTCCTGGTCTTGGACCGTGTCATTGGTGAAGACTTGACCGTTGGTACAAGCTCGTTGGTCTCGGCTAGGTCGATGTCCTCATCATACACTATACTGAAACGGTCTAGTGGTGGGTCATTGAACTCCTAACACGGTAAAAAAGTGTTATCATATAGCAAAAAAGATGTAAAAAGGAGTTTTTGGAGAAAAACGGCATTTTGGACAGATTCGAGCTGCCAGAAGTTTAACATCCGATCAAGACCTTACCACAAAGAGATATTATTTAAATTTGGACACATAATAGAGGAGAATGTTAGATGTCATACCCAAGTGGAATGAAGGAAAAATAACGGTTTGATCTAGAGTTATGACCTTGTTACTAATGACGTATCATGCAGTCTCGCGGGAGAAGCAAGCACAGAAGTTGCAAGACCAATGGCCGCGCCATGAACCTTAGACCACGCGGCCAGGAGCCTCTACACCGTGACACCAGCCTCCAATGCCACGGCCAGACCTCACTTGGCCGTGCCACACGCCCTCGCTTGCGCGGCCACATCAAATGACGATTCCCGAGCCCATTTGCAATCCCGTCAAGCCCAATTCCAGTCAAACGCAAAAGAAACGTAAGTGACGCCTCAAGACCTATGAATAATCATCTCTAATCATTATTTTGGGCAGCCAAGAGCTCTCCATAGAAACACAGCCGTAACTTTTTATTCTTCTTGTTCTTCACTGTTTTTTCGATTTCTCTAAGGGAGATAGATTCATTCTTGAACCCTCGTTATTTCAATACTTTGATTTCGTTTCATTCAAATCTTTTTATCGATGATTGTCTCTTGCGCAGATAAGTTTGAGTACTCTCTTTGTTGGGTTTAAGGGTTTTTCAAAGGGGATTCATGGATCCATTACTAGGTTGATAGATTGGGGAAATGAACAAATAACTTTAGGTTGAGGGAGTTGATCTAGAGCTGTTTGTGAACTTAGCGAATTAGGTTTTATAGATGCTTAGAGAATGAACGGAGTTTAGTAATCTAAGTTGATAGATTTTGTGATTGGTCTAGATTCGATTTCGTGATTAATACTACAAAAGTAGGTTAGTCTAGAACATCTATCGATTTTTTCCGTTTGTTATTTGCCTTCGTATTCGATATTTTTGTTACCCGAGGATGCACCCACGATCGGTGAATCTGATGCGCCTCTTAGGTTTCTTCAAAATCGAAGCCCATTTAGGTTGACATGTTGATGGAGAGGCGGAAGCGATAAACGAAGAGACACGAGATATCCAAATGATTCGTATGTAATCGAGTTGAAATAAACGTAGAAGATCTACGTTTATATCGATAGGTTTGGGAATACTCTTCACCTGTGCTATAAACTTCAACTGTCTCGACGATTTGCAATCGGTTTTATCGCACCTTCCCAAGCCAAAACAACAAAAAATAGGTTGCTTGATGCGCAAGTAACACGACTCCAATAAATAACTATCGTATGTGAACTTGGACCTCAACGATAGCAACAAACATCTTACGAGAAACTCCACCATGCATATACACTCTTATTCGACGCTTATAAACTTCATGATGCCACGTAATTGATATGTGCGGGACGGTCATGATCGATTTTGTGAACGGAATGAGAGGAAACACACAAGTTGTGGGAGCCCAAAATGCCCATAAGAACTGAAACTCCTCCTTGCCCGTGAAATCAAAGTCCATAGAAGAATCAAAAGGAGGCACCAAACGCTAAGACATAAAAAATAGAACAAAGATTTGTACTCCCCCATGCTCTGCTTCGTTCATGTCCATGAAAAGACCAACACAAGAGATCAAACCACGTGATAGCACACCCTAAGCGACGCTGAACTTGCACTCCTCTGTGTCAACAAAAAGAATCGTACAATGTAAGTGATCCCAGACGTGGTGGTGTTGAGACTTCTGTGTCGTCAATCTAGGTGCCACACTTATTAACGTCATCAAAGAAAACCATTATGGCAAGGCGACTAATAATTTTCTCTTGTAGTAGACTTGCAGAAAACTGGATCCATTGTTCCCGTAATCCCATCAATTCTTCCATGTGTAAGTAATTATTTTCAGCTTGAAATTGGAGGCAATAAGATAAAAGCTTCTCTTGAATAGCTGGACGGACGTTCCTTTCTCTCCCCAAGCTAGTAACACTTTCAGTCCAATAACTTAGAACAGAGCGTGTTGGCTCTTCTTCATTGGCTTTATTATAACCAGAAGAGTATGTTGTTGCATTAACATTACTCATGTTCCCTTCCTCATGTTCACTTGCCACATGAAGATTTAAGCCAATAGTAGCAAAAGAAGGGATAAAGGGAAGAAGAGGAAGAACCCACCGTGTTTTCAGTGAAGGTTGTCCCATTGGAAATCTGAAGTATGGTGGAAACGCAGTTGTTTCAAATACCCATATCGAAGTTGTTCCCATCGCCAATACCATTCTGATTTTACGATCATCATAATCAATATCTTCAAATTCTTTATTATATGCAATAGGTAATCGTCCAATTGCTTCCAATAGAAGATCTAAAGGACTACAAAACGAAGAAATTTCATTGATTCCACCACTGTTGTTGAAAGTCTTTGAAACAAGCACCATCCGTTTCAGCGACCTGATTTTTTGCAAACTTGTATCGCTTATATGGAGAATAGGCATACTTCCTAACCGCGAATCCCTCATAGTCAAAATCAAAATCTTCATCATAAATAGCAAAGCTCAGATGAAAAACAGAGCAAGAACAAAGCACCACAAGCCCATAGAGAACATTGGTTGAAGAACACGTTGTACTGCCGTTACCGTTTTCTAGGCGACACAAAGAAGATGCAGGGAAAAGTACCCATAATGATATGCATATTCCAAAAAAAAGACCCGATCGACACTGTGCTCACATCCCTTCTTGACTAAAACACTATTCTCAAGGCAAACGAGATCAAGGAACTTATCGAAAGACATCATAGGGGTCTCCAAAAATGCAGCAATAACACATATGTAATGAACGTAAACCACTATGCCTTCCATCATAGAAAAATCCAGGGTAGTGTGTATACAAAACTCCACCACGAACCACGCCACCAATTCTGTATGCATCAGACGCGTTGTTGTCGTTGTACCACCGACGCGAAGTCGACGCTGGTGATAACCATTCAGCAAATCCAGCGGAATAATCAAGATTGCATGCACAAACTGCAAGCTAAGATTTATGCGGCTCTGACCTGATGTGATCATGGATGGCAGCAAAGAGGAAGAGCTTGAACGTGAGGACGCATTGCTTGTACCAGTTGGATCCATGACGAGAAGCAGAGCCAAGAAGTTCAAGGATGCTCTTAATGGACTTGTTTGTGAAGTTCTGGACAAGGAGAGTATGCCCAATTCGTTTGGTAATGATAGCTACCAAGTCCAACCTCTTTTGAATCTAATTCAGGCCCAAGCAAGCCCAAAATAGTCATTCTATTTTGTGGCCCATGAATAGTGACAAAAATGGAAATCAAGAGTCATTTGGAGGCCAAAAGTTATTCAAACTTAGTTTTAATTCTGGTCTTTGTTTTAGTTGTCTCAATTCCGAGTTAGACTCCTTGTCTACTCTTTTCTTTTCCTTTATATTCTTTGTAATCTCTTTGGAGAAACACAACCATCTTTTTATTTATTTTGAGAGTGATTCTCTTTTGTTCTTCGTGAACATTTCCGATCCTTGGTGTGTAATATCCATTGATCAAAGATTAATCAGTCTTGGTGCGTCATATCTAAGGGATTAAGAGATTGTCTGGTGCGTCATATCCATTCAATCGAACTTAAATTCGTCTTAGTGTGTCATATCTAAGGATTCAAGTTGGGGTAAATCAGAAATTATTCTGCAACTTCTGTGTGACCTTTCGATCCATATTACCTTGTTCTTTGAGGAATCATTTCTTCATAATTTCTAAGGCCTATCCATCTATCCAAATCCAACTAAAGAGTGGCGATTCTTGGGAGGATCGTATCAAGTGGTATCAAAGCACACTCTTCAGTTCGGTATCATCTATCATCTTCTCATCTCTTCACCTTCTAATCAGTCGTCTAAATTTTTTTCATCTTCTATCTGTTCATTTTCTTTTATTTCTTGTTCTTATTTTTGTATTCAGTAATATTAAAAAAAAACGAAAAAAAAAAATATATTTGTTGATAAAAAAAAGAAAAAAGAAAGCAAAAAAGAAAAAAACTAATCAGTTTATTTCTGTGGTTTTGATTCATATTTTCTTGGAAATTTTCTGTTCTTCAACTAGTCCTTATCTCATCTTTCTCTAGAAATTCAATTGGATTATTATATTTGGTTACTTTGAAGATTACCATTGAGTTGTATTGGATTTGTTCTATTAGAACTCTTGAGAAATCCCTAAGGAAAATCAGATTGAGTGAAACACTTGAGTGAAACACCTTTGAGAGAAACACTTGTGAGAAGCTTTTGCTACTAATATCTTTGTTAGTTTTGCAGAAAAAAAATGTCTAACTACGAAGGAAATAACAACAATGAAGAAAGAGAAGCAGTTCAAAATCTGCAAATGCAAGCAATAATGGGAGAAATGCAGAGATTGCTGAAGAATGAAATAAATGGTGTCTATGAGAGACTAGAGGAAGTGCGAGTAGAAGTACGACAAAGGCAGCCACAAGACGTGCCTGTTGGGAGAGAAAGAGATCGCCCTAGATCAGTGAGAGCAGAAGGAGATGATGACTATTATAGTCTTGATGAGCATTCATCTCAAGGAAGCAGAAGGAGACCTAGACGTGAGAGGGAAGGCATGAGACAACGTGATGATGATCTTGGAGGACTCAAGCTCAAAATTCCACCATTTCATGGAAGGAATGATCCAGACACTTATTTGGCGTGGGAAAAGAAGATAGAACTCGTTTTTGATTGCCAACATTACTCAGAGTACAACAAAGTGATAGTGGCAGCCACAGAGTTCTATGATTATGCACTAAGCTGGTGGAATCAGTTGGTTACCTCAAGGAGACGAAATGGGGAACGTCCAGTGGAGACTTGGGCAGAGTTGAAAGCTATTATGCGAAGGAGATTTGTTCCTAGTCATTACCACCGTGAACTTCATTAGAAACTAAGGAGACTTACACATGGCAGCTGAAATGTAGAAGATTATTATCAAGAGATGGAGTCTCTGATGATAAAGGCTGATGTTTCTGAGGACATGGAAGCTACAATGGCTAGATTTTTAAGCGGTTTGAACCGTGATTTGCAAGACAAGCTGGAATTGCAACATTACGTGGAGATTGAGGAAATGCTACACAAGGCAATTCTGGTGGAACAGCAGCTCAAACGAAAAGGTCCTTCACGACCAAGTTATGGAGCAGGAGCGTCTAATACTAGACCAAGTTACCAGAGGGAAGAGAAGTCTAAAGCTGTCCCAAAGGTAGATTCTAAGCCTTACGTTGCAAATCAAGTTGCTAAAGGAAAACCAGAGGCTTCTACTACTAGAGCTCGAGATGTGAAATGCTTCAAGTGCTATGGAGTAGGGCACTATGCCAATGAATGTTCAAACAGAAAAATTATGATTCTTCTAGACAATGGGGATATAGAATCAGAAGAAGAAGAGGTTGCTGATTCTTTACCATCAGAAGAAGATGATGAAGTCAAACCGGCTAATGGGGAGTTATTAGTCGCAAGGAGATCACTAAGTGTGCAATCCAAGACCGAAGAACAAGAGCAGAGGCAGAACTTGTGCCATACAAGGGGCCATGTTAAAGATAAAGTCTGCAGCGTCATCATTGATGGAGGGAGCTGCACCATCGTGGCAAGTGAAACAATGGTCAGAAAGCTTGGATTGAAAGTGATGAAGCATCCGAAGCCTCATAAGCTTCAATGGCTTAATGATATTGGAGAAATGGGAGTAAGCAGCCAAGTATTGGTTCCCATAACCATAGGAAGATATGAGAATGAAGTGCTATGCGATGTGTTACCCATGGAGGCAGGCCATATACTTCTTGGAAGACCATGGCAGTTTGATCCCAAAGTTATCCATGATGGCTACACCAATCGGCATTCATTTGAGATCAAAGGTAAAAAGATCACTCTTATACCTATGACACCTTTGGAGATCTACAGAGATCAGAAACACTTAAGCAAAAAGGAAGAAACAAACACTCTGAGCGACCCCATAAACACTTTACACCAAAAACAGGAGTGAGAGTGTGAGAAAAGCCAAGAAAAAGACTTGTGAGAGTAAACCCGTGAGGAATTCTAACTTCTTTGTGAGGTCTTGTGAGGTTAAGAGAGTTCTTTTCTCTAAGCAGCCTATGATTTTATTTATTTACAAAGAAGCTCTCATGAGTTTAACTAACCTTGCACCGGTGCTGCCGAGTGGAGTTATTTCTCTTTTGCAGGATTTTGGAGATGTATTCCCTGAAGACAACCCTAGTGGTTTACCACCAATTCGTGGGATTGAGCATCAAATAGACTTTGTACCTCGAGATTCACTACCTAATCGACCAGCCTACAGAACCAATCCAATGGAGACTAAGAAATTGCAAAGACAAGTCTGTGAGCTCATGGAGAAGGGATAGATTCGAGAGAGCATGAGCCCATGTGTTGTGCCAGTGCTACTTGTACCAAAGAAGGATGGGAGTTAGAGAATATGTGTTGACTGCCGTGCCATCAACAACATAACTGTTAAGTATCACCACCCTATCCCTCGTTTAGATGATATGCTAGATGAATTACATGGTTCTAGTGTGTTTTTCTAAAATTGATATGAAAAGTGTATATCACCAAATTCGCATGAAAGAGGGTGATGAATGGAAAACTGCTTTCAAAACTAAACAGGAATTGTATGAATGTTTAGTGATGCCTTTTGATTTAACTAATGCCCCTAGTACATTCATGAGGTTAATGAATCATGTTTTAAGAACTTTCATAGGCGTGTTTGTGGTGGTATACTTTGATGATATCATGGTCTATAGTAAAAGCTTAAGTGAGCATGTAGAGCATTTGAAATCTGTTTTGAATGTTCTAAGACAGGAAAAGTTGTTTGCCAATCTTAAGAAATGCATGTTTTGTACAGATAACCTTGTCTTTTTAGGTTTTTTTATAAGTGCAGATGGTATTAAGGTTGATGAAGAGAAAGTTAAAGCTATTAGAGATTGGCCAAGTCCTAAGACAGTTGGAGAAGTAAGAAGTTTCCATGGATTGGCGGGTTTCTATAGACGATTTGTGAAAGATTTTAGCACCATAGCTGCACCACTCAGTGAAGTGATCAAGAAAAGTGTTGGATTCAAATGGGAAGAAGCACAAAAAGAGGCA
The DNA here is from genome assembly GCA_020283515.1 of Alliaria petiolata. Taxonomy (NCBI): domain Eukaryota; kingdom Viridiplantae; phylum Streptophyta; class Magnoliopsida; order Brassicales; family Brassicaceae; genus Alliaria; species Alliaria petiolata. The sequence continues at coordinate 37,903,867 of JAHZTW010000001.1, forward strand.
TTCCAGCTCTTGAAAGGGAAGCTTACTAGCGCACCTGATGGGGTATAAATAGTCGTCCGCGATTGAAGGATTTCTTTGGGGACTCGTCGAGCTTTGAAATTGTATGACACTAAGCTGCAAGTGCACATCGTGCGTTGTAGTACTTAGAGTATTGATACACATGGAGGAGGTCAACTGCAAAACAGAGAATCAGGGCAAGCAAAGACGCAAAAGGTAGGGGGTTTGTAGGTAAGTGTCACGGTTTTTGCAGGAAAGAAAGAAGGCAGTACCACGCCTTATATAGAAAAGGTTGTCAACCTCTTCTATAATCAACGAGAAAAGGGAAATAGACTTAAACGTTTGTAAAAAGGAAATCAGATGAGCAGTGCAGAAAAAGTAAATATTGAAGTGCGTAAATCTCGATTGAAAAGCAGATGGGGGAAACACGTTGGGGATCTTCTCGAGAAATCTATGGGGTTCTAACTAGAAATCAAATCACAAAACTTAAGAAAAAGAGACTACGCAATTTTTTGCTGAACTGATTCACTGGTATACTGTCGCATCCTGCGTCCTAGACGAACACGCAATAAGATCGGGACAATAAACATTTAGACATCTTTTAAAGTATGCGCTCTACCCTACTAAGGTTTTGATCTGAGATTCAGGACGTTAGTCGCTCTCAAGACCCTGCGATCAGACTTCTAGTTCATGACGCTAGACTCATGCAATAAGAACGAGTATGGTGAGAAAGAAAATCCTAATCTTCAGCCTAAACGATCGGTTCAAAAACAGTTAATGAAATTCCCCATAGATCCCCTTAAAGAACACCCAACAAAAGTAAACTACTCAGACATGAAAGAAGAAGTAGAAAACGTGATTGATGAATGCATAACTTGTATAAATCAATGAGAAACAAAGAGGGTTCAAGAAGAAATCAATCTCACTCAAAGAACAAAGTGAAAAACCGCGAATAGGAGATTCGTGGCTACCAAAAGAATTATGTAACTTAGAGTATTTCGTGATGCCTAAAAAAACCATAAACAACGAGTATATATAGGTCTTCAAGTCCCCTTGGTCGTGGATTAGGTCCTGGCTTGCATAAGACGGCTGCAGGTTTAATTTGGGCTTCAAATGGGCTCGGGAACCGCGAATGGCCTGGCCGCGTGAGCGACCGGCCCTGGCGCGGCCACTGGTCTTCTGGCGCTGCCAACTCGTCTTTCAGGGTGCTTGACAGACCTTCTTGCTTCTTCCATAACTTGAGATCAAATCGTGGGATTGTTCTCAAACCACTTCGAGGTGAAATACAGCTGATAAGGCTACCTTGTCTCCAAATATGAGCTTGATCTCGTGGTAGGAAGGCCTTCGTTTGATGTTAAAATTTTGTCCTCGAGCACTATTTACGGGAATGTCCATTTTACTAAGATTACATGAAAAGAGGCTTGAACAACCAAATACTCGAAATCTAGTGTTTATATATTAAAACTTTAGTGAAATGCTTATTAAAACACTCACTTATGATAGTGAAAACGGGTGAAATATGCATGTTATCAACTCCCCCAGTCTTAAACCTTTGTTTGTCCTCAAACAAAACAGAAATCTAAGTAAGGAAAAGAGGTTTGAAAACGTGGAAACTCACCAATAATTTGGAACTCATCAAGTCTAGCAATCGACCTGTTTGAGCCACGTAACTCGGAATTCAGATTTAAGGTGTTTGGGTCGAGTTACCTTGAGCTTTTCACCCTTCCCGAATACGCTTCATGGTCCCTTTGAGTATTTCGAGCTCTCTCTTGTTGACCCCTTTATTTATTTAGGCGTGCCGTCTCTATCGAGGGAGTATTGGTCGACGAGACATTATACTCTTTACTTCCAAACATCTAGGCAAAGACATTTCAGACACAACTCTCTTATTTTCTCTTCCCTTAGTCGATTTTTCCTTACTCTTCTAGGGTATCATTTTATTTTTTTCTATCGACTTTCTTTTCTATATTTTTTTTTTCTTTTTCTTCTTAGCTTGAGAACGAACACTTCTTCGAAGCTTTCATGATGTCTGCGAACTATCATTGTCCTTTAAGGAACTCGAGTTGCCATTCTCAAACTAAGACTTTTCTTGTCTATTATTTTTTTTTCTATAACAAGGAAAGATCAAGGAGAGGAGCAAAGTTCGAAGTACCTCAATCCCCTTCACGAGAAGTCTTGATTCATTAGGTGCAGAGTCAACGCAAGATCCTTCGAGTACTCTAGAGATTAGAACTATCTCCGTTGGAATGATCCACTCGCAATGTTCAACTTAAATAACCCTTTCTTCTAAAACCGTGAGAATGGTCATTAAGGTTCCTTGTCCGAAATGACTTGTACCAAGCAAAGTTCATAGTTTCCAACTAAAAGAAAAAAAAAGTTTTGACTCTATAAAACGACTCGATAAATGATGCATGTATGCTTAAGACTCATCAAATCAAAGCATAGTTAGTAATATAAGAAACCCCCCCAGACTGAAATCAAACTGTCCCCAGTTTGTTTAAATCGAGTTGAGGTGAAAAAGATAGGTAAATTCAAGTACAAGCTTGTGAAGACTTACTTGAAAGTGGCGTTGGGTTTGGTATGGGGGGATGGGCGTGTGGTATGATTGAGCTAAGGACTTGATCACTCTCCTTATTTCACTGCTTAGAATCGATTTAATTGAACTAAAGAAATCGAAAACTTAGCTCGAAAGGAAATGTGTTGTGCGGCTGAGCTTCCTTGCTTCGTTTGGTGATGGTGGGCGTATGTGATATATCATGGCTTTTACCCATTTTTTAGGCCATGATATAAGTGTTTTTATAGAGTCTTTTGTTAGTTTTAGAGTCTTTTTAGAGTCTTTACAAGATGGAGAACACTTGGAGCTAAATGGGAGAATATGGAACATTTTGGAGCATTTTGGAGAAGTCAAGAGGCTGGATGTTGTCGATCGACACCAATCAAGGACGGCTAACTTTGACGGTTTCCAATCAGGAAAAGGAAAGAAGAGCAAGTTTGAAGAATTACAAGTCTGCTCCTGGACGAAAAATCCCCTTCTATAAATAGTTTTCAGGCATTGTTTAGCAAACTACCTTATCATTATTTTTTGTTCTTGAGACTTAGAGAGAGATTGATCCTGAGCTTTTGGGGAGACAATTCTAACTCATCTGAGCCAGATTTCGAACCCCTGTATCATTCTCTATTCTTTTATGCAATATTATTCAGCCATGTTTTGTGGTTGCATAATTATGTCTGAGTAGTTTGCTAGTTAGGTTAGGGTGATTTAGGGTTTTGATGAAGAGTCTCTAGAATCACTAGAATTATTAGGGAAATCAATTGGATCTTCACCTTGTTTTGTGCTTAACTTGATTCTCTGAATTGATCACTTAGAAATCAAACCTTAGGTTATTTAATAGATGCGAGAGCATTATTAGTAACTTGAACTAATCATAAGTGAGCAAAATATATATTCGCAAAGAGATTTGGTTTAGGTATTTTGTGAACAAATCGAACCTGTTCCTATTGCTTGCCTTAATTGTTTAAATTCACAAAGAGATTTGGGATTTAGGGATTTAGGCATAGATAACTTCTGCAACGAGAGTTGATTGGTTTTAACTTAGAGTTTCGAGTTCTAGACGGTTCTTAATAAATCCCTAATAAACTTAGATTCTGCATTCTTGGATTCAACCTGATAATTATTTTTGCCTAGCGTTTCGTCTCCTGAACTTAAATCCATCTAAAATCCGATTTACTGCTTATTTAATTGCTTAGTTTTAATTACATATAAATCGCCTAGCATAATCTAAACCTAGAAACCATAAGCGTAGCTTTAACTTCCCCGAGGATTCGATACCCCTTATACTTCAACTGCATTGCTGTGCACTTGCAGTAGTTGATTATTTGGGTAAAACCTGAGCCCTATCAAGTTTTTGGCGCCGTTGTCGGGGAAGTAATAGCTACCTACGGGATCTAGTATTAGGATTCTGTCTAGGTTTATTACTTTTAATTTTTGTTACTAATCTAGTTTTCTACCTTTTGTTTCAGGTGCATGCACAGTACCAGAAGCAACAAGGAAGAAGAACTAGTCACTTTGAACCAGGAAATCAACCGTCTCGAACGCACAATCCGCAAGTCTGCACGAGCGTCGAACGACACAACAAGCGTCGATCGACACACTACCTTATTGTCGAACGACACCACCTGTATCGATCGACACCTTGCGCGGACAGAGATGGCTGATCTTATGGTTCTAATACGAGATGCTGAAGGCAACTTGGTTGATACAGAAGGGCACAGAAGAAACAACCAAGGCCAGAGAATTGATGACAATGGAGGTGTCATCATATAACCAGCGATGCAAGACGCCCCTGCAGAAGTTGGACGTATGAACTACTCTAGTGATAAAGATATACTTGAAGTGAATGATGACAAGCAACATGGGCATGGAGGAAAGCATAATGATGATATCAGAGCAAGTTAGTGATGTCATTCAGAACAGGCTTCCAGAGAAACTCTCCGATCCGGGAAGCTTTGTTCTAGACTGCTCCATCTTTTCAAACAAGTTTGGGAGATCTTTGTGTGATTTAGGATCAAGTGTCAACTTGATGCCTCTTTCAGTTGCTCTAACGCTGGACACGACAGATTTCAAGGCCACAAGAATCACCCTCGTACTTGCTGATCGCTCCGTCAGAATCCCTGAAGGTGTCTTGGAGGATGTTCCTATCAAAGTGGGAAGTTGCTTGATTCCCACAGACTTCGCGGTTTTGGCATATGATGAGGAACCCAAAGACCCTCTCATACTTGGTAGACCATTTTTGGCTACAGCTGGAGCGATCATTGACGTGAGGAAGGGCAAGATCGCGCTGAACCTTGGAGATTTGGTGATGAATTTCGACATGGAGAAGCTGATTAAGAGGCCAACAATTGATGGACAGACCTTCTATGTCGACTCACTCACCAACCTTGCTGAAGAAATTTTCCAAGAGGACCACCTTACAGACCCTCTGGAACGTGCATTGACCACTTCCACAAAGGAAATTGAGTGCTTGGACGATGCAGCTGCTGGATACGCAAAGATGTTAGATGCAAGCGAGCAAGTGATGCAACTAGTCGCTGCTGAGGACTTGTGTCGATCGAGACCAAACAGTGTCGATCGACATCCTGCGCGCACAACAACAAAAGCCACACTCGCCGATTGGAGTGAGGCTAGGGCACCTAAAGTCGAGCTTAAACAGCTCCCTGCCGGGCTAAGGTATGCATTTATTGGTCCTAATTCAACTTATCATGTAATTGTAAATGCTTCCTTAAACAATGCAGAGCTCACTTTATTGCTAAGTAAGCTGCGCAAGTATTGCAAGGCTCTTGGCTATTCTCTTGATGATATTTCAGGTATCTCTCCAGATTTATGCATGCATCAGATTCACCTTGAGGATGAGACGAAATATTCAGTAGAGCATCAAAGAAGGCTGAATCCGAACCTGAAGGAAGTAGTCAAGAAGGAGATCATGAAGCTTTTGGAAGCAGGGATCATCTATCCCATTTCAGACAGTGCTTGGGTCAGTCCAGTTCATGTGGTTCCTAAGAAAGGAGGAGTCACAGTGGTGAAGAATGAGAAGAACGAGCTGATTCCAACAAGGACTGTGACTGGACACAGGATGTGCATCGATTACAGGAAGCTGAATGCTGCGACCAGAAAGGACCACTTTCCCTTACCATTCATCGATCAGATGCTTGAGAGATTGGCGAACCATCCATACTATTGTTTCTTGGATGGCTATTCAGGATTTTTCCAGATTCCAATCCATCCAGATGATCAGGAGAAAACCACTTTTACATGTCCTTATGGTACATTTGCATATCGCAGGATGCCATTTGGACTTTGTAATGCTCTTGCGACCTTCCAGAGGTGTATGATGGCGATCTTCACGGACATGATTGAGAGGTTTATGGAGGTCTTTATGGATGACTTTTCTGTTTATGGGTCATCCTTCAAAGACTGTCTGGACAACTTATGCGCAGTGTTGCAAAGATGTGAAGAGAAGCACTTGGTTCTGAACTGGGAAAAGTGTCATTTCATGGTCACATATGGGATTGTACTCGGACACAAGGTTTCAGCAGAAGGAATTGCAGTGGATCGCGCTAAGATAGAGGTCATGACAACACTACAGCCACCAGATTCTGTGAAGTCAGTGCAGAGTTTTCTAGGACATGCTAGGTTCTACAGAAGATTCATCAAGGACTTCAGCAAGATTGCAAGACCACTCACTGCTCTTCTCTGCAAACACGTGAAGTTCGAGTTCACTGAAGAATGTCTTTCAGCCTTTGAACAGATCAAGCAAGCATTAGTGAGTGCTCCAATTGTGCAACCTCCGGACTGGGATTTGCCTTTCGAGGTAATGTGTGTTGCCAGTGATTTCGCAGTAGGCGCAATGTTGGGACAGAAGAAGGACAAGAAACTTCATGCAATCTATTATGCCAGTAGAACATTGGATGATGCTCATAAGAACTATGCAACTACGGAGAAGGAATTGCTAGCTATGGTTTTTGCCTTTGAGAAATTTCGACAATACCTTGTTGGCTCGAAGGTGATTGTTCACACTGATCATTATGCATTGAAGTACTTGATGCAGAAGAAGGATGCAAAGCCAAGGTTGCTTAGATGGATTCTACTTCTTCAAGAGTTCGACATAGAGGTCAAAGACAAGAAATGAGTTGAAAACGGAGTAGCTGATCATCTTTCAAGGATCAGAATTGAAGATGATGTGCCCATTGATGACTTTATACCTGAGGAGAATATATATCTTGTTGAGAGTCGCTTGAAGAGTATGATCTCGGAGCAGAAATGCTTAGTGTCGATCGACACTAGGGGAGTGTCGATCGACACCCCGTCCGAACAGATAAGAACGACTCGCGGATCAACACTTCGAAGTTTGCCAACTTCACGAGTGTCGATCGACACAATCTGTGTCGATCGACACCAGGGACCATTAGCAGTTCGCAGGCTCTTGGATGATGTGTTTCAACAACCAATCTTTGCTGTTCAAGATGCAACTCGACCATGGTATGCTGATATTGTGAACTACCTTGCTGCAGACATTGAGCCTAACCATCTCAAAGGATATGAGAAGAAGAAGTTCATGAGGGAACTTAGAAGATATTATTGGGATGAGCCACACTTATACAAGCATTGTTCAGACAATGTTTACAGAAGATGCATTGCAGAGAGTGAGGTTCGTGATGTCTTGTTCCATTGCGATAGTTCTGAGTATGCTGGACACTTTGCTACATTCAAGACGGTGTCCAAGGTTCTTCAAGGAGGCTTTTGGTGGCCTACTATGTTCAAGGAAGCGCAGCTGTTCACCACTCAATGTGATGTTTGTCAGAGAAGAGGGAAGATCAGTAAGAGGAATGAGATGCCACAGAACTTCATCCTTGAAGTTGAGGTCTTTGATTATTGGGGCATTGATTTGATGGGCCCTTTTCCTCCATCTTATGGAATGCAATACATCTTGGTGGCTGTGAACTATGTCTCTAAGTGGGTGGAAGCAATTGCTTCTAAGACCAATGATGCTGCAGTGGTTCTCAAGATGTTTCAGACCATCATTTTCCCAAGATTCGGAGTGTCTCAGATTGTTATAAGTGATGGTGGTTCTCACTTTATCAACAAGATTTTCGACAAGCTGCTGAAGAAACATGGTGTTCAGCATCACGTAGCGACTCCTTATCATCCCTAAACGAGTGGACAAGTGGAAGTCTCCAACAGGCAAATCAAGCAAATTCTGGAGAAGACAGTGGGAAAAACAAGGAAGGATTGGGCAACAAAGTTAGATAATGCACTTTGGGCCTACATGACTGCATACAAGACGCCTTTGGGAACTACACCTTTCCAGCTGCTCTATGGCAAAGCTTCCCACCTTCCAGTTGAGTTGGAACACAAGGCACATTGGGCTATCAAGAAGATGAACTTCGACTTAAAACCTGCTGCAGAGAGGCGCCTACTTCAGCTCCACGAATTGGATGAACTTCGTTTTCATGCTTATGAGAATTCAAAACTCTACAAAGAGAGAACTAAAGCATATCATGATAAGAAGATCATCTCCCGACAATTCGAGCCAAATGACCAGGTACTTCTGTACAACTCTCGTTTACAATTGTTTCCTGGTAAATTGCGTTCACGTTGGTCAGGTCCTTTCACCATCAAAGATGTCAGACCATATGGAGCAATTGTTTTGACTAACTCCAAAGGAGAGGAGTTCACTGTGAATGGGCAACGAGTGAAACACTATTGGGCTCAAACCAAGATTCCAGAAGGACACATTGTGTCTCTGGATAATGCACTGTCTGGCTAAACGCATGAACAGTCAAGCTATTGACGTTAAACGAGCGCTGAGTGGGAGGCAACCCACTTTTAGGTACCTTTTTCTTTACATTTTGTTTTGGTTTTACTAATTATTTTGGCTTTTACATAAAAAAAATAAAAAAAAATAGACGAAGGAGGCTCGATCAGACTCAGTGTCGATCGACACCATGTGTGTCGATCGACACCAAGTAGGGATACGGGTAAGTCTTCAAAACCCGACACTTAGTCTTCTTTTTCCTCATATTTTTCAAACCCGAGTTTTTGAAAGAGATTTCCCCCAAATCCCAAATTTTCATTTCTTCACCAAATTGAGTGATCCAAAGCTCTAATCCATGCGGATTCTCGTCCTCTTTCCTAATCCATAGTCAATTCATTCGATCTACCAAGGTATGTTCTTCAAATCTCCCAATTTCATTTTTCGACCTAAGGTAAAAATTTCCGAATTCATCCTATTTAGCTTGATTTCTTTGCTGAATGATGCTCATTTAGGTTGTATATCATGATTAGAATCATTACCCAACTATTTTTCATCCTCTAATTTACACAATTTGAAATTTTCGAAATTTTGGAAATTAATGATGCATGTTGCTAATTTAGGGATTTTTCTTGGGTATTATGGCTTTGAATTGGTTGATTGATGATGCTAGGATAGTTTGAACCGATCATTGATGCATAATTTGAGTTTAAAGATCATGAACTGCCGGAGTATTGAAGTTTTGTACTTGGTGTCGATCGACACACTTTGTGTCGATCGACACCCGACCATTACAGAAACATTGCGTTTCGTTTGTTGGACTTTGGAGGTTGATTTTGATTTTTCTTTCTCTTGCAGATGCTGAAACAAGAGTTTTTACTCTTGCAAGAAATTCCTCAATTGCTCATGCCATTGCAATATTTGAGGTATGAATCCATTTTGGGAGATTGATGCAATAAGAATACAAAATTTAATTTAAGCTAAGCAAAATTGACAATTCAAGTGACAAATGATAATTAAAAGCAAAGTACAAACTAAAAGAAACACTACTAGAGCAATAATACCAAATTAAGCCTTAATTACTACTAATCAAGCACTAAACAAGAGATTAACTACTAAGCAAGATTAACAAATTAACTATAACGAAACCTAGGGATGGAATCATTGATTTGGGAAACTAAATGGACAATCTTGCAATCATTTAAACAACTAATCAAGCTAACTCTATGCCTAGAACACTTAAACAAGATTAAACCATGATGTGTGGCCTTAATTCCTTTCTTAATCACCCTAATGAACTAATGATGTTTTATCATTAAGATAATCAACAAGCATTAAATTCAAGTCTAAATGGCATGATAAACACTCTAGACAACTAATGTCTTAGGCTAGATAAGAAAATCTCTTATTAAGTTGGTTCAAGCATTTCATCAAACACTTGGTGGGTGTATGAAATGCTTATGATCCAAAATAGCAAAGGTTAGCTATTTGGCATTAGGAATCACTTAATAAGAAGAGAGAATGAAAGAATCTATCCTAGATTGTAAGATTAATCCATTAGGAAACCCTAAATCTAACCCATCCCCAAGTTTCTAAGGAACTACTCACTAACCATACTTAAACCCATCAAATAAAAGATTAGAGAAAGGTTAAACATGATTAGAGAAAGATAAAACAAGAAATCTAAGAAAGATAATGCATTAAACTCAAAGATTCAAGCTTAAACAAAGTTTTTTCCAAAAGTGGCTAAAAGTTTAAGCTAAGAACAAGAGAATCCAAGTTAAGGCATAAAATTAGGTCTAAAATGTATTTATAGTGAATAGAGATCGGACCGGGTCAAACCGGAACAAACCGGGTATTGACCCGGTTTTGGCTTGAAAAAGAAACCGCATCGGTTTGCCAAACCGATGGGCTCCAAACCGATGCGTGATCTCCGATGCGTCCCGGCCTGTCTGTCCGAGGTTGCTTGACTGATGGGAACTCTGGCGCGTCCGTCTCGGTTTGCAGTCCGAGGTGCTCCAATCCGATGAAGTCTTTGGGACGTCTGCATCGGTTTGCCAGTCCGAGGTGGCCAAACCGATGAGAGTTCTGGTGGCTCCGTCTCGAGCTGCTCCGCGCGTCCAAACCGATGGTGGCAAACCGATGAAGTCTCTGGCACATCTGCATCGGTTTGCCAGTCCGAGGTGGTCCAATCCGAGGCGATGCCAGACAACTTCTGTCAATCTTTGTTTCGACTCTTCTTTGATCCGAACTCATCCCCAAAGCTCCAAATGGTTTCTTTAGCTCCAAATGTACCTGAGGAACACTCCAAATGCAACAAATATGCAAAGACTATGCAAAGACACCTTAGACTCTAGATGATCAAAATGCAACACAATGATGCTTAAATATACTCTTAGATGATGAGAAACTTACACTAAATGGGTGATAATATGATGCAAAATATAGAAATATCAACTCCCCGAAACTTGCCTTTTGCTTGTCCCCAAGCAAATGAAACACAAGCTAGGGAGAGAGGTTTGAAAGTGGGGACTCAAATCCAAAGGTGTCAAGCAAATGAATCAATTCAATGGTCCTAGTTAGTAGTTCTAGGATGCTCTTTATGCAAATTTCTACTCCAAAAGGTCTAGCCATACCCATACTCATTCAAGTGAACCCAAGCCTCAACCTACACAAGCATTCATTTTCACCAACCCTTTAACATTCATTAAGTAGTAACCATGGATCATGAATCATACAATGCTAG
>JAHZTW010000001.1:37920634-37931416 GCA_020283515.1 Alliaria petiolata
TCAAAAGAACTTAGCCATATTCATCACAAATTGAAATTCAAATCATGACTTGTTTATTCCAAGCAATCCAAGAATCAATACTTTTAACATTCATTAAGAGTTCCAAACCGTGAATCACACTTGTGCCTTTTTAAAACCGAATACATTTGGCAAGGGTTAAGGTTATGAGATAAAAATGATCTCATTCAAATGGGTACTCCAAGCAATGGTTTCTCTCAAAATTGTTTGAACTTATACATAATGCTAAAGGTAAAAGGCAATGCATGCATACATGACTAGACTCACATCTACCCAAGTATACTAACAATGATCCTAATCCCTCTCTCATTCATAATTATATTTTCCAAGCTCACTCACCCTCTAGAAACTACCCAAATCAACAAGGCTATTCACGCCAAGCTTAAACCCACAAGAACTTCATCAAACACTTTCTTTTCTTAGGGAAACTTCTTAAACTTTTCTTAAGGCTAGTGGTAAGATCATAAATATTAGCTCTTTTCTTTCTTTTGATAGCATTCTAAAAATATTTCTTTTATGCATTTGGCCTCTAGGGCTCTTTTTCTTTGCTAGAGCTTTTTTTTTTCTTATCACAATTCAAGATCAACCACTAGAAATATGTATCCCTTTTTCATCTTTTCCTTAACATCTTCCTATTCTCAAACCCGTGAACTCCCAAATCCCAAACAAGCTTAAAAACTAGCTTCAAAATGCAAAACTAGCAACATCATGAGAGCCTAAACATGTCGCCCAAAACCTAACACTTTATACCAAGTTCAAACAGAAAATAAGGCCTCACAATTTGTAATCACTCACGAATTTTGGCTTGAAATAAGGTAAGGGTCAAGGTGAGGTATTCTATTTAGGCTTACAAAGAGTGGTAAAGTGAATAAGAAAGCCTAAATATTTTTTTTGTAATCCATGAATCCTTTTTCAAAAGCACAAGTATGATAATTAGATGTTCATTAAGGTTCCGATTTTAAGTATTGATTCAATTCATGCTTTTTTCAACTGTAAGCCAAGAAAATTAAATCAAATGATCCAAGCATGGTTAGAACTTAATTTCAAAGTTGCACAAGGCATTAAAGAACTACTAACTAGGGCCTTGAATCAATACATGAGCTTAAAACACTTTTAAAGGAAATTTTTCATCATTGCCCCCTATGCATATGAATGATGCAACCTATATGATAAAAAATCTAGACTCAATCCTACAATATTTGAAAATGAAAATGCAAGCTATATGAATTTGTTTTGAAAATTTTAAGAGTTTTTTCTGATTTTTGTTTTTTTTTTTTCTATGCAATTTTTTATGTTATGTATGAAGACTAAAAAATGAAAACACAAAATAAGATCAAATAAAATATGTCAAAGCTCAAAATCTCCTCCCCCAAACTTGAATGACACTGTCTCGGTGTTAAACAAATTTAGGAGAAGACACAAAAAAAAAAAAATGCATGTTATATACAAGGTTTGGCGTTTTTGGTACCTTAGAGCTAGAGATGGCCAGAGCTTGAGGTTTCTCTGGTCCTCATGCTCTTTCTTGGCGTGTCATGGAGTATTCCTTTGTCCTTGGTCCTGGTTGGACGTTCTTGAAGAGAAGGACGTCCAGCTTGGAAATCGTCGGGTTCTCGGATTTGTATACCTCCGGTTGAGTGTCTTGCCGCCGTCATGTGTGCTTGTTCAGCTTCATCACTCAAGGTCATCTCTGAAGAGCTCCTCCCTTGAAGGACCTTGACCTTCTTCACCAGTTTCTTGATCATCTTGCCTTGCCATTTGTTTACTTTGCGCTGAATCTGCACAACCGAGGCAAGGAACTTCTCTGTTTTGGTGTGTGGCTCGAAGTCCATCTTTGGGAGATCATAACTTGATGGCATCTCAGCATCAGTGGGAGGAGATTCGGGTGATGATTGGTCAAGTTGTGGTGTAGCTGGAACGCCCCCAAGAGGTGCATAACATTCTTCATCGGTTGGCAAGAATTCGATGTTGCCAACGCTATTAGGTAGCGTCTCTCCCGGGTGTGGTAAGATGCATGTCTTCTGTTCATGTTCTTCATTGTAGAACAGGTATGCATAGTAACCTGGAGCTGGAGTAGGTCCCAAGGAATCGGTGTTGATCATGTAGGCTTGATCCATGTAGGCACGTTCCGCGCATGGTGTGAATTCGGTAAGTGGAACTCCCGCTTGCACAAAGAGTGGCGTGAGAAAGCCACCTATGAGTGCTGATGTTGCCTTGCACTTGATGGCCCAAGCTTTGTATTTGAGCAAGGATGAAGCCAGGATGCATCCATAGTTAACGTTATCTCCAAGATCGTCCTCCATTGGTTCATCACTTCTCTCGCTATCGCATAGAACATGCTTAACTCCTTGGAAAAGGAAGCACAGCTCGTTCTTTGTCACTGTTGGCGTCGTGGATCTCCCACTGAATGTGTTGGCTAGCAGCTTCAGAGTGTATCTTAGCAAAGGGTTGCGCACCTTCTTGATTTTTGTGGTATTAGACTTGTAGTCTCCATCGCTAATCAAATCCCATAGCTTGCTTGCGGATTTGAATTCTGGGAACTCCACAAGGTCTGCTGCTGCATTGAGTCCATAAGCTTGGCATAGCTCAGGGATAGAGAGGCGGTATGCTTGCTTGCGGATTTTGAATTTGATAAGGCCCTCGGTTGGAGTGGGGATGTTGGGGTCTTCATATTCGCACTCTAAGGTGGAGAGGAAGTGAAGGGTGGCTTCGGGGTATGTGGGACAGTCCATCCGTGAAAGACATGCTAGCCCCATGTCAGTGAGTAGCTCATCAAACCCTTCCAACAATCCAAGCCTTTGCAAGAACTCCCTACTTGCAAATTTTGTTGGCTCAAAACGCAACCTCTCTAGTTTCCTCCATGTTTTCTTTTCCTCCTTGCTCCACTTAGCCGTTTCCTCAACTTCTTGCTGTGTTTTCTCTTGTGCAGCCATAGCTCTACTTCTCTTCCGTGGCGCCATAGTACCTGAAAATCAAAACTTCAAATAGGAAATTAGTGAAGATCACGACAAAGAGAAAAACACAAGTTCAAGAGGCTTTCACGCTTAAAAAGATTCTTTTTTTGCTCAAGTTTTTTTTTTTTTTTTGGGAAAAGTTTTGGATTTATCAGTAAATATTAGAAACAAAATCTCTTGAGATAAGAATAAATCAAGAAAATTTCCTAATATTTAGATATTTCTAAGAATAAAATCATTTTCCTTAGCAAATTAAGCAACCATAAAACTAAAAAGGAAATTTTCAAAAACCCAAATATGGCATAAAAAATTTCGAATTACCCTTGAAAGTTGATGGAAACAAGTTGCTCTTCTTCTTTAGAAAACCAGAAAAACTCACACTCTCTTTTAATTTGTAGAAAACATTTTTGATGTGAGGAAAAGAGAGAGTGAATGAGTGGTATTTATAAAGAAAGGAATGCTTGGACTTATGCATGCAAGTGGGGAATCAAATTTGAAAAAGGCTCAAATAACAAAGTGCAGAGGAGCCTGGTTGACCAAATTCAAATTCAAATTCAAAAGTGGGAGGGAATGAGAAAGAGGGGGAAATTTCAAAAACTTCCCTTGGCAGACGATCGAGTAGTTTGGTCGATCTACCACTCGATCTCTTGCCTAACTTACTCTGATCGAGTTATCAGCTCGATTGGTCTGTCGATCTGGTTTGAATCGAGTAGTTAATCGACTTAAGTCCTCGTTTTAAGCTTGTTTTGTTCGTGATCGACTGATTGGGTCGATTTCTTGATCGATTTTGGCTCACGATCGAGTGGTTGATCGATCTCTTGATCGATCTTGGCTCACGATCGAGTGGTATCACTCGATCTTACACTCGATCTTCTCCTCCTAACCCTTATTTTCCTTGGTTTGTAGAACCCATTAGGTTGCTTCTTGTCTCCTGTTTTCTTGCACCTACACACTTAAAGTAGAAAGCATAAAATTGAAAAAAATATATACAATGATAGTCATGGGATTGCCTCCCAAGTGCGCTTTTTTAAGTCTCTAAGCTTGACTTTACCGGAATTAGGCTGGTTGTGGGGCTTGGAGAGGCAACATGGTGCTCTCCTTATTGCAGTCACTCGCCATGTAGGGCTTGACTCTTTGCCCATTCACTGTAAAGTTCTCTCCATTCTTTCCAAGCAAAGTAATGGCTCCATATGGTAGTACTTCTTTAATCTCATACGGCCCGGACAACCTAGAATTGAGCTTTCCGGGGAACAGCTTCAATCTTGAGTTATAGAGTAGAACCATGCTTCCTTCTTGCAACTCCTTGCGTACCAGCTTCTTGTCATGAAAGGCTTTGGTCCTTTCCTTGTAAATCTTGGAGCTCTCATAAGCATCCATCCTTATCTCATCAAGCTCTTGAAGTTGTACCAGCCGTTTCTCTTGAGCTGTTTTGAGATTGTAGTTGAGTTGCTTCACGGCCCAAAGAGCCTTGTGCTCTAATTCCACAGGAAGGTGACAATACTTGCCATAGAGGAGGTTGAAAGGCGTGGTCCCAATTGGAGTCTTGTATGCCATTCTATACGCCCAAAGAGAGTCATCTAACTTGCTAGACCAATCTTTTCTAGTAATCCCCACGGTCTTCTCTAGTATAGCCTTGATTTGTCTATTTGAAACCTCAACTTGGCCGCTTGTTTGAGGGTGATAGGGCGTGGCCACCTTGTGCTTAACACCATGTTTTCTCAAGAGACCTTCAAAAACCTTGTTGATAAAGTGGCTGCCTCCATCGCTAATCACCACCTTAGGGACTCCAAATCATGGAAAGATGATTGTTTTGAAGAGTTTAAGTACCACCTTTGAATCGTTTGTTGGCGAGGATATGGATTCCACCCACTTAGACACATAGTCTACTGCTACAAGAATGTACTTGTTGCCATATGATGATGGAAACAGCCCCATAAAATCGATCCCCCATACGTCGAAGATCTCTACTTCAAAGATTGGAGATTGTGGCATCTCGTTTCTTTTGGTGATATTTCCGGTTCTTTGGCATGCTTCACATGACTTGATGAATTCATGTGCATCTTTGAAGAGTATAGACCACCAAAACCCAGCTTGGAGAACCTTTGTAGCAGTCTTGAAACTCGCAAAATGTCCCCCCATAGATCATATCGTGGCAATGTAGAAGTATGTCTCTTGCCTCCTCTCTTGTGACACATCTTCGGTACAAACTGTCCACACCCCTTATGTATAGGTAAGGTTCATCCCAGAAGTAGTGTGAGACGTCTCTCAAGAATTTCTTCTTGTGGTACCGGTCCAAATGAGTAGGCTCTTCTCCACAAGCCAAGAAATTGACAATATCAGCGTACCATGGGAGATTTTCCTCTTTTAGGCTCAAAACTTCTTCAAGTTTGTCTTCTAGCTTTGCACATACCACGGTATTGATTATCATGAGCTGCTCTTCAGGGAGTGAGTCGTCCAAAGGTAAGACTTCATCCACCCTCATCCTAGAAAGATGATCCGCTACACCATTCTCTATGCCCTTCTTATCCTTGATCTCCATATCGAATTCTTGCAAGAGTAGGATCCACCTTAAGAGTCTCGGCTTTGTGTCCTTCTTAGAGTATATGTACCTCAGTGCTGCGTGATCAGTGTATACAATCACCTTAGAGCCCACAAAGTATTGCCGAAATTTTTCAAACGCAAAGACGACGGCTAAGAGCTCCTTCTCGGTGGTTGCATATCTCACTTGTGTATCATCCAGGGTGCGGCTGGCATAGTAGATTACATGCAACTTCTTATCTTTCCTCTGTCCCAAGACAGTTCCTACAGCATAGTCACTAGCGTCGCACATGATTTCAAAGGGAAAGTTCCAATCCGGTGCTTGTACTATTGGTGCGGTTACTAGCGCGCCTTTGATGGTCTTGAATGCTTGGTGGCATTCTTCATTAAAGTTGAACTCAGCCTCTTTGCATAGTAGCCTTGTAAGGGGACGTGCTAGCTTGGAATTTTTTTTGATGAATCTTCTGTAAAAGCCAGCGTGCCCCAAGAAACTCCTTATGCCCTTCACGTTAGCCGGAGGTGCCAAAGTAACCATCACCTCCACCTTTGCTCTATCCACTTCAATACCTTTTCCTGAGATCTTGTGACCAAGGACAATCCCCTCTGTTACCATGAAATGAAATTTCTCCCAGTTGAGCACGAGATTGGTCTCCTCACACCTTTTGAGTACCTTGCACAAATTAGACAAACAAATACCAAAGGAAGAGCCATACACGGAGAAATCATCCATGAATACCTCAACCATCTCCTCAATCAAATCAGAAAATATAGACATCATGCATCTTTGAAATGTAGCAGGAGCATTACATAAACCAAAAGGCATTCTTCTATAAGCATATGTTCCATAAGGGCAAGTAAATGTTGTCTTTTCTTGGTCATTTGGATGAATCGGGATTTGGAAAAAGCCACTATAACCGTCTAGAAAACAGTAATAGGGGTAGTTGGCTAATCTTTCCAACATTTGATCAATGAATGGCAGTGGGAAATGATATTTTCTAGTGGCCTTGTTGAGTTTCCTATAGTCAATGCACATTCTATGGCCGGTTATAACTCTAGTAGGAATTAACTCATCTTTTTCGTTTTTATAACCGTGATTCCCCCCTTTTTAGGCACGACATGGACTGGTGAGATCCAAGTGCTATCACTTATAGGGTATATCACGTTGGCCTCTAAGAGTTTTAGGATTTTCTTTTTAACAACTTCTTTTAAGTTTGGGTTTAAACGCCTTTGGTGTTTTATTGAAGAAGTGTTCTCATCATCTAAATGAATCCTATGAGTACAAAGTAATGGTGAAACGCCTTTGATGTCACTTAGAGAGTACCCAATGGCCTTTCTATACTTCCTTAACTCCCTAAGGAGAGAGTCTAACTCATCATCATTTAGATCGTCATTGACAATGACCGGGTATGTTTCATTCGATCCTAAGAAAGCGTACCTTAGACCAATTGGTAGCTGCTTTAGGTCCACTTTTGGGGCTAGTAGCTCGCTCCAATCCTCCTCTTGGTTCTTGTTGAGATCGCTGTCCTCATTTGCTACCTTGGACCCCGAGTCATGAGCCTCCATACTTGCTTCTTCAAGCGTCTGCCCCGCTGTGATCGAGTTGATCGGTCGTCGATCGTCTAGTCGATCCGCTGCGGATCGACTCGTTTCCCTTGATTGGCTCTGTCGTTCTTTGCTCGATCGGGCAGGAGATCGTGTTGGCTGGTCGATCGCTTCCCTGGATCGTATGGATTGGTCGATCAGAGTGTCGATCTTGTCGTCTGATCGGGTAAGTGGCTCGATCGCGCCGTCGATCTCTTTGACAGTTTTGCGAGAATCAAGGATGTGAATGTATTCTTGGGTTTGACTACTTAGATAGCCATGCTCTCCACACTCCTTTGTTAGCGCCACTAGTAGATGATCTTCTTGACTCAACTCCTCTAGCAATTCATCAGCCAAAAGATCCATAGCCTCTATGTAGAAGACTTTTCCATCGATCGTTGGTTTCTTCAGAACCTCATTGATATCGAAGTTGAGTTTGACGTTCTTGCCCAAGTGCAATGAAATTTTGCCATTCTTTACGTCAATTATAGCTCCCGCAGTCGCCAAAAATGGTCTTCCAAGGATCAGGGGATCCTTAGGTTCTTCATCCATTTCGAGAACAACAAAGTCTGTCGGGACACTCACATTGCTTATCCTTACCGGTAAGTCTTCAAGCATTCCTACCGGGAGCCTTATACTTCGGTCAGCCAAAATCAGTGAGATTCGGCATTCCTTGAATTTGGTGAAGCCTAGCTTCTTTGCAATGGAGTGAGGCATCAGGTTTATGCTTGATCCTAAGTCGCACAAACAGTTGTTGAACTTCAATGGTCCTAGCGCACAAGGTATGGTGAATGAGCCTGGATCTCCTAGCTTCTTTGGTGCTATCTCTTTGTGGATGATTGCACTGCATTCTTGGCTCAACACCATGACTTCTTGGCAACCCTTAGCTGTCTTGGCGAGTGTATCCTTGAGAAAATTGGCGTACTTCGGCACCATGGCTAAACAATCGAGTAGTGGTAATTTCAGCTCCACGTTTCTCAAATGTTTCTCGAACAAAGCTCTCTGCTTTTCTACCAGTTGCTTCTTGAAACGTTCAGGGAAGGGGAGCTTTGGTTTGTAAGGTGGAGGTATGAAAATATTTTTATCCTTGCTTGTTTCCCCCACTTCTTTTTCCAAAACTGCTTCCTTTCCTTTCTTTGCCCTTTCGATGTAGACATTGTCAAAGGTGATCTCTTGATCATTTGAAAGATCACTCTCCCCCTCTTGAACCACAATGTCCTCATCGTCTTTTGCTGTAGATGTTGGGGCTACTTCCTTACCACTCCTTAGAGTGATAACATTTGCATACTCCTTGGGGTTTGTTTCGCATTGGCCGGGTAGTGTAGCTTGGTTGCTCGTACTTCCTTTTCCTTTCTCCAACTGGCGAATCTTGTTGTTGATGTTGCTTATCTGTGTAGAGACTTCAATAAGAGAGGAATCTAGCCGGTTGTTCATGTCCGCAATATTTTTATTTGTTGCGGCTTGGCCTTGGATATGTTGTTGCAACATCGCTTGTGTTGGATCATGAGGTGGCGGTTGATGTTGTTGTTGCTGTGGCACGAAACCAGGAGAGTAACCTTTGTTTCCAGGCTGCTAGTTTCCTTGGTAGTTTCCTTGTCTTTGACCTTGGTACCCACCGTTCTGTGAAAAACCTCCTTTGTTGTAGGGAACAAATGATTTTGCTTGATTGGTTTGTTGTGGAGGGTAGACTTGATCCTTTGGATTTTCCACATTTGCGCTTCTATAAGACAAGTTGCGGTTGTTTCCTTGGTACCTTGGGGCATATCCTTGTGGCTTAGGATAGTCTTGGCCTCCAACCCAATTTGCTTCCTCAAAATCTTGTTCAATTCTTCTTTGAGACAAGTCTGCGGCTTCATCCACGAAGTGGACATGTTTGGTGTTGGCAAGCATCATCTTGTCGATTTTCTCATGGAGCGATTTTAATTCCTTTTTGTGCGCCTCCAGTTCATGTCCTCTTGGTGCTCTGTCATAGTCTTCAGAGTAATTGCCATCACTCAAAGCGAGGTTGTCTATAAGCTCCATTCCGTCGTTGACGTCTTCACCGAGGAAGTTCCCCCGGCTTGCCGTGTCAAGCAGCATTCGGATTTTTGGCAAGGCTCCACGGTATATAGTGCTCAAGAGAGTCTCTTCCGTGAAACCGTAGTGAGGACACTGGATGGTGTAGTCCTTGAAGCGCTCCATTGCTTCGCTGAAGCTCTCATTGTGTCTTTGAGTGAAGCCACTTATTTCGCTTCTAAGTCGAGCGGTTCTAGTGCTTGAGAAGAATTTTGAGAGAAAGGTTTTCTTGCACTCTACCCAGGACGTGATGGTGCCTTGTGGTAATGTTTTCTCCTAATGCCTTGCTTTGTCCCCAAGAGAGAAGGGAAAAAGGCGCAGTTTGAAGGCATCTTCGGATATGCCATTCATTTTGATCATGCTGCACACTTGGTCGAAGTTATCCAAGTGCTCTAATGGGTCTTCCATAGCCAGGTCATGAAATTTGTTGTTTTGCACCATAGAGACGAAGCCAGGCTTGATCTCAAAGTAGTTGTTTTGGACTGGTGGGGGCGTGATTCTGAAGCGGTTGGTGTGTGTGTTCGGTGCATCACTGGCTCCAATGATGCGTGGTGGCCTTTGTGGATGGTAAGGCTGTCCCATTGCCCTGCCAGCAGCAGCGTGTTGAGGTGGATCCTCCACCTGATCATGGTCTTCCATCACTTCTTGATGGTAGTCTTCTATATCAAGAAGTAATCTCTCCCTCCTATTTCTTGTGCTTCCTAGTTGGTGGATGTTGTCTAGTGGTGTGAGCAGGTTGTTGTCACATCTAGACCTTAGGTTCATGTACCTGAATACACAATCACAGTAGTAGGAGGATTAGGAACAAAAATAGAAGAGAAAAAAACTTAGTCTCCTTAAATCTCCAAATCCTAATAAGTTCACTTAAAACAGGATTTTAACCAGTTTGATAATCAAAACCTAAAGGTCTTTTTGCAGTTGTAGTACTTTAGGTGTCAATCCAACCTTGGGGTGAAAGTTACTAAGATTACAAGAGTTCTATTAAGCTAAGCAAAATTCAGGTTAATTGGGGAAGAATTCTAAAACAATTACTTGCGGATATTAAATAGACATGAAAACAATTTTAAAATCCCAACAGAAGTGTTATACAACTACAAGATGACAAATAAACAATATAACAACCGATCTAATAATTTAATAAATTCAAAATGTAAAACCGGATTTATAAAACATATTTGATGGTGAGTAGCTAGATAACTTAAAAACTATTTATAAAAATCAAACGACTACAAACTCAACTCTACACAGTAAAATAAGACTCTAAGCAATTTCTAAAATATTAAAAAGAGCAAGAACACAATTTTACAAATTTATGAAACTATATTGCATAAATAAACTATTTAATAAGAAAATTAAATAAGATAATCAAATACAAAACTAGAGGAAAAAGGTTTTTGGGTTTTAAAAAAAACTAAAAACAGATTTAAGGTTGGGAATCATTCTTAAGGAGGTTGAAAGTTCAAACTTGGGGTTTTTGAAAATATATTTTTACTCTTTTTAGTTAATTCTCTAAACCTTAAGAAACCAAAGTAGAATTATCCATGATGTGTGGTATAATTCCTTTCTTCACCCTTTCCTCCTAACCCATGATGTTTGGTGGAAAGATAGGGTGAAGAACATTAAGAATGGATCTTAAAAA
>JAHZTW010000001.1:37932536-37957132 GCA_020283515.1 Alliaria petiolata
AATCCATGCCCATCTAGCTCTTGTTCCTCACTTGGTTCCTCACAAAGAGGGTAGAATGTCACCTTGAGAGTGGAGAGGAATTGGCAAAGTGGAGCCATATAGGTTGGGTGAGCCATTTGGAAGAATTTCTTCATCCCCATTTGTGTGTAGAGCTCTAGCACATCATCAAACAAGCCAAGCTCCCTAAGAGTCTCCATGTGAGGGAATCTTGTCCCTTTATGCTCCATGTCCATGAGAATCTTATACACTTCACTTGCTGTGGCTTCTTTTGCACCGGCTTCTTTGGCGTGCTTGCTCCCTTCACCATGTACCATAGCTCTCTTCCCTTTTCTCCTTTCCTCTCTTTGTTGATCCGTTTCTCCATCATGTGGTCCTCTAACTTTCACCATTTGTACCTATGCATAGGAAACGCTTGGGAGAGAGTTAGCCACTTATTATTTCCATCAACAAGAGAAGACCAAATATCAAAAATTTCCATACTTAGAGAAAATTTTGGCATGAACTCAAAACTTCAATTTGGTCAAAACTCAAATTCAAGAGGGGCTATGCTAAAACGTGGGTAATGCATCTAATTACAAGCAAAAGCCCCAAATTTTAACCACATTTAGAGCACCAATTTGCAATTTTCGGAACTTTTTATCCCTAAAACCCTAAATGCCAAACAAAATTCTAAATTTCTCAAAGAATGAACGTTTTTGCATACCAAATCAACAAGATTATCATTCCCAAACATAACTCAAGCTTCTAGCAACCAATTTCGATCCCAATTTACCAATTTCTTCAAGTTTCTCAAATTTCTCAAAGAGGGATAATCATGGATATGGAGAGAAATAGAGAAAAATACATTTTTTCTTTGCACAGAAGGATGGCCCGAAATTGGAATAGAAACAGCTAGACAATAGAATTCCGAGCAAGTAGATTTTTGAATCACCAAATTTGAGTAAAAATTGAGAGTTTTATGCTGAAAATAGTGAAACAATGGGAGAATGGAGGAAAAAACGAGTTTGGAGAAGAAGAAGGGACTAAACCAAGTAAAATTCTGTGAAAATTGGTTTAGAAAAGGCTTGGTTTACTAAATTTGAACCGGTCAAAGGGAGAAAGGAAGAAGTTGACTTACCTTTTGGGGTTGCATCGGTTTGGCAAACCGATGTGCCGCTAACCGATGAACTCTCGGGAAGCTTGGCCTCGGTTTGCCAGACCGATGCAGCCAGACCGATGAGATCTCTGCCGTGGTCATCTCGGTTTTGCCGTCCGATGCGTCCCATCCGAGGGATTCTATGCCATGGTCACTTCGGTTTGGCAAACCGAGGTGCTGCAAACCGATGCAGACCTAAACTTCTCCTTTCATGCCTTCCATCAAAGTCCAATTCAAATGGCTCAAACCTGACAATCACCAACACTTAAAAACACAATATTAAAAATGAAAAACAAGAATATATACAAGGATAACATGGGAATGCCTCCCAAATGCGTTTGTTTAAAGTCACTAAGCTTGACTTTTCAAACCCTTAGGCATGTGGAGGATTTTGAAGAGGACATGAACTTGCCTCTTCCTTATACTCATTTACCAAGTATGGCTTGACCCTATGACCATTTACTGTGAAGCTTTCCCCATTCTTCCCAATCAAAGTGATGGTTCCATAAGGCAATACTTCTCTAATCTCAAAAGGGCCTCCCCATCTTGACTTGAGCTTACGCGGGAACAACTTCAATCTTGAATTGTAAAGAAGAACTTTGTCACCAACACTTAGCTCCTTCTTCACAATCCTCTTGTCATGAAAAGCCTTGGTCCTTTCCTTGTAGATTTTTGAGCTTTCATAAGACTCAAGCCTAATCTCCTCAAGCTCTTGGAGTTGGATTAATCTCTTCTCTTGGGCGATTTTGATGTTGTATTTAAGAAGCTTCACAGCCCACAAAGCCTTGTGCTCAATCTCAACTGGTAAATTACAAGCTTTCCCATACACAAGGTTGAAAGGAGACCTTCCAATTGGTGTCTTGAAAGCTGTCCTATAAGCCCACAAAGCATCATCAAACTTGATTGACCAATCCTTTCTTGTTAGACCCACAGTTTTCTCCAAAATAGCCTTGATCTCACGGTTTGAGACTTCCACTTGACCACTAGTTTGAGGATGGTAAGGGGTAGCTACCTTATGCTTGACACCATGCTTGTTTAATAACCCTTCAAAGACCTTGTTGATGAAGTGGCTTCCACCATCACTAATCACCACTTTTGGTACACCAAACCTTGGGAAGATTATGCTCTTGAACATTTTAACCACGACCTTGGAGTCATTAGTGGGACTTGCAATGGCTTCAACCCACTTTGAGACATAATCAACAGCCACTAAGATGTATTGGTTCCCAAAAGAAGATGGAAAAGGTCCCATGAAGTCTATGCCCCAAACATCAAACAACTCCACTTCTAAGATTGGGTTTTGGGGCATCTCATCTCTCTTGCTTATGTTACCCTTTCTTTGACAAGGCTCACACCTCTTGATGAACTCATGAGTGTCCTTGAACAATGCAGGCCACCAAAACCCACTTTGAAGCACCTTTGTAGCTGTTTTGAATGTGGCAAAAAGCCCTCCATATCTAGACCCATGACAATGGAAGATCACACTCTCAACTTCTTCTTGTGCCAAGCATCTCCTATATATCCCATCAGCACATCTCTTATAGAGGTAGGGTTCATCCCAATAGAAGTGTGACACATCTCTCAAAAACTTCTTTTTGTGATAGGTGTTGAGATGAGTGGGCTCCTCATTGCATACCAAGTAGTTAACAAAATCAGCATACCAAGGCTCACTCTTTGCTTCCATGCCTTGAATCTCTTCAAGCTTTCTTCCAATTCCATGCACACTAGCAATGCTCTTGATCATCATAATTTGCTCCTCCGGTAAAGAATCATTGATTGGCAAAGCATCTTCAATCCTCATCCTTGACAAATTATCAGCCACACCATTTTCTACACCCTTCTTGTCCACTATTTCCATGTCAAACTCTTGTAGAAGCAGAATCCATCTAAGGAGCCTTGGCTTGGTCTCCTTCTTGGCATAAATATGGCGCAATGCAGCATGATCGGTATACACTATGACCTTTGATCCCACCAAGTAAGATCTAAACTTCTCAAAAGCAAACACAACTGCCAAGAGTTCCTTTTCTGTTGTAGCATACTTGGTTTGAGCATCATCAAGTGTTCTACTAGCATAGTAAATCACATGAAGCTTCTTGTCTTTCCTTTGCCCAAGCACAGCTCCAACGGCATAGTCACTAGCATCAGCCATGATCTCAAAAGGTAGACTCCAATCCGGTGCTTGCACAATGGGGGCACTCACAAGTGCCTTCTTGATGGTCTCAAAAGCTTGCAAGCACTCTCCATCAAACTGAAAATCCACCTCCTTGCAAAGGAGTCTTGTCAAAGGCCTAGCAATCTTTGAGAAGTCCTTGATGAACCTCCTATAAAACCCAGCATGCCCAAGGAAACTCCTTATGCCTTTCACATTTGATGGTGGCGCCAAGTTGATCATGACATCTATCTTGGCCTTGTCCACTTCTATACCATCTTCAGAAATCTTATGACCCAACACAATCCCTTGATTTACCATGAAGTGACACTTTTCCCAATTGAGCACCAAGTGAGACTCCTCACATCTTTGTAGAACCCTGCAAAGATTAGAAAGACATGCAGAAAAAGAGGCACCATACACAGAAAAGTCATCCATAAACACCTCTACCATTTCCTCAATAAGATCGGAGAAGATACTCATCATGCACCTTTGAAAGGTGGCTGGAGCATTACATAACCCAAATGGCATCCTTCGATATGCAAAGGTACCATAAGGGCATGTGAAAGTAGTCTTCTCTTGATCATTAGGATGAATGGGTATTTGGAAGAACCCACTATATCCATCAAGGAAACAATAGAAGGGATGGTTAGCCAATCTCTCAAGCATTTGATCAATAAAAGGAAGAGGGAAATGATCTTTTCTAGTAGAAGCATTAAGTTTTCGATAATCAATACACATCCTATGGCCGGTGATGGTTCTAGTTGGTATTAATTCATCCTTATCATTCTTAATCACAGTGATTCCACCCTTCTTAGGGACAACATGCACGGGAGACACCCAAGTGCTATCACTAATAGGGTAAATCACATTAGCTTCCAAAAGTTTTAAAATTTCCTTCTTCACCACCTCCTTAAGGTTTGGGTTTAATCTTCTTTGGTGTTCAATTGAGGAAGTGTTTTCATTTTCAAGGTGAATCCTATGAGTACAAAGCATAGGAGATATGCCTTTGATATCACTCAAAGAGTAACCAATAGCTCTCCTATACTTTCTCAACTCATTAAGGAGAGAGTTGAGCTCATCATCACTCAAGCAATCATTCACAATTACGGGGTAAGTAGAGTTAGGGCCTAAGAAAGCATACCTTAGTCCAATGGGAAGTGGTTTGAGGTCCACCTTTGGGGCCTTAAGTTCGCTCCAATCCTCATCAAGGTCCTTAGCCCATTCGCTATCCTCAAGCTCCTCTAGCTTTTCCTCTTGCCCTTGACTTGAAACCTCAACTTCCATGGACCTCTTGTCTTGGTCACATTCCACTTCACCCTCACATGAAGCTACCAATCGTGTAAAAACTTCCTCCCCATCTAGAGCCTTGCGCGAATCAAGCATTTGCATGTATGCTTGTGTTTCCTCATCCAAGTACCCATTCTCTCCATGTGGTTTGGTGAGAGCAACACCAAGATGGTCCTCTTGAGCTAGTTCCTCTAGCAACTCATCGGCTAGCTCATCCATAGTCTCAATGTAGAATACTTGACCATCAATGGTGGGCTTCCTCAAAGTCTTCTTTATGTCAAACTTCAACTCAATCCCTTTTCCAAGATGTAAGCCAATCTTTCCATGCTTAACATCTATAATAGCACCAGCTGTAGCTAGGAAGGGTCTTCCCAAAATCAAAGGATCCTTTGGCTCTTCATCCATCTTGAGCACCATGAAATCCGTGGGGATGATGAAGTTACTAACCTTGATAGGCAAATCTTCAAGAACTCCAATAGGTAACCTCACACTTCTATCCGCAAGTATCAAGGAGATTCCACACTCTTTGTACTTGGTGAAACCAAGCTTCTTTGCAATTGAATAGGGCATAAGGTTGATGCTAGCTCCAAGATCACACAAGCAATTTTCAAAACTAAGAGGACCTAGGGCGCATGGTATTGTGAAAGATCCGGGGTCTCCTAGCTTCTTTGGTATCACGTTGCTTTGGATTATGGCACTACACTCTTGAGAAACTAGCATAACTCCTTGGATATCCTTTGCTCTTTGTGCCACGGTATCGTTAAAGAACTTAGCATATTGTGGAATCATCATAAAGACATCCACCAAAGGCATCTTAAGCTCGATGTCCTTGATTTGCTTGTCAAACATAGCCTTGTATTTCTCCACCAATTGTTTCTTAAACCTCCCGGGAAAAGGAAGCTTAGGCTTGTAGGGTGGAGGAACAAATCTTGACTCCTTCTTGTGCAAATCCTCCTTTGGCTTCTCCTTTACCACTTCCTTGCTCTTCTTTGCAATATACACATCATCAAAAGTTAATAGCATCTTGAGCTTTTTCAAAGCTATCCTCCCCTTCTTGAATCTCAATGTCCTCATTGATCAAAGGACTTCTCCTTGGAGGCAACTCCTTTCCATTTCTCAAAGTAATGGCATTGATGTACTCCTTGGGATTTGCTTCACACTTTCCCGATAGAGTACCTTGAGTGTTGGAGCTAGAAGCCTTGCCTTTCTCTAGTTGCTTGATCTTTTGTTGAAGACTCCCAATTTGAGTAGCAAGCTCATTGAGTGAGGAGTCCATTCTTGTGTTAATTTCAGCAATCTTCTTTCCCATGTTAGCATCACTATTGTCTTGACCTTGTAGAATTTGTTGAAGCATAAGTTGAACATTGTCTTGTTGAGTACCTTGAGAATGTTGAGCAAAACCTGGTGCAGCATTGTTTCTACCACCACTATAGTTGCCTTGGTTTCCCCCTTGGTAGTTAGACCTTGGTACATAACCCTTTTGTTGATTGTTGTAGTTCACAAAAAATTTCCCTTGAGTAGCTTGTGTAGGGTAGACTTGGTCTTCGGGATTGGCCACATTAGTACTCCTATAAGAGAGGTTGTTGTTCCCCTTATAGTTGTTGTTATAGTTGTTGTTGTATCCTCCTTGCCCACTCACGAAATTTACCATCTCTTGACCCTCTTGGTACTCTATTTGGTCACCACATTCCTCTTGGTTATCTTCAACAAAATGCACATGCCTTTGGGAAGAAGACATGAGCTTGTCCATCTTGTCATGTAAAGACTTCATTTCTTTCTTGTGAGCATCAAAATCACCTCCTCTTGGATCTCTATCATAGTCTTCATTGTAATTACCATCACTCAAGGCAAGATTTTCTACAAGCTCCAAACCATCTTCAACATCTTTGCCCAAGAAATTCCCATTGCTTGCGGTATCAAGAAGCATTCTTATCTTTGGTAGAACACCTCTATAGATGGTGCTTAGTAGAGACTCTTGTGTGAAGCCAAGATGAGATCATTGCATTATGTAGCCCTTGAATCTTTCCCATGCTTCATTGAAGGACTCATTGTTCTTTTGAGTGAAGCTAGAGATCTCATTCCTCAACTTGGCGGTTCTGGAGTTGGAGAAGAACTTAGATAGGAAAGCTTTCTTGCACTCATCCCATGTAGTGATAGTACCTTGAGGCAAAGTTTTCTCCCATTGCCTTGCTCTATCCCCAAAAGAGAAGGGAAATAGTCTTAGCTTGAAGGCATCTTCACTCACACCATTCATCTTGAATAAGCCACAAACTCTATCAAAGTTGTCCAAGTGATCTAGAGGATCCTCCATTGGCAACCCATGGAACTTGTCTTGTTGGACCATAGAGATGAAAGCTGGCTTCACTTCAAAGGTATTGTTTTGAACCGGTGGAGGATTGATACCATAGCGATTTTGATGTGTATTTGGAGCATCTCCAGCCCCAATAGTCCTCCCTAAGCGTGGCGCATGTAAGGGGTTTCCATTGCCCCTTTGTGTTTGCGCCATGTGTGGTGGAGGGACATGGTCGCTTTGTTGTTCTTCCATTCTCAACCTCTCTAACCTTGCAACTTCCCTTCTTGCAATCCTTGCAACCCTTTCCAATTGATCAATGTCTTGAAAGCCTTGGAAGTTGTTGTCTCCTTGTCATCTCAAATGCATTCAAGGAAAACCTGAAATCTAGAAAAGTAGATGTTCAATAAACACAAAAGGATCACTTAGTCTCAAACAAAACTCAAATCTTAATGATCAATCAATCCCAATATGGCAACGGCGCCAAATTGAAACAAGAGTTTTTACTCTTGCAAGCAATTCCTCAATTGCTCATGTCATTGCAATATTTGAGGTATCAATCCATTTTGGGAGATTGATGCAATAAGAATACAAAATTTAATTTAAGGTAAGAAAAATTGACAATTCAAGTGACAAATGATAATTAAAAGCAAAGCACAAACTAAAAGAAACACTACTAGAGCAATAATACCAAATTAAGCCTTAATTACTACTAATCAAGCACTAAATAAGAAATTAACTACTAAGCAAGATTAACAAATTAACTAAAACGAAACCTAGGGATGAAATCATTGATTTAGGAAACTAAATGGACAATCTTGCAATCATTTAAACAACTAATCAAGCTAACTCTATGCCTAGAACACTTAAACAAGATTAAACCAAGATGTGTGGCCTTAATGCCTTTCTTAATCACCCTAATGAACGAATGATGTTTTAGCATTAAGATAATCAACAAGCATTAAATGCAAGTCTAATGTCTTAGGCTAGATAAGAAAATCTCTTATTAAGTTGGTTCAAGCATTTCATCAAACACTTGGTAGGTGTATGAAATGCTTATGATCCAAAATAGCAAAGGTTAGCTATTTGGCATTAGGAATCACTTAATAAGAATAGAGAATGAAAGAATCTATCCTAGATTGTAAGATTAATCCATTAGAAAACCCTAAATCTAACCCATCCCCAAGTTTCTAAGGAACTATTCACTAACCATACTTAAACCCATCAAATCAAAGATTAGAGAAATGTTAAACATGATTAGAGAAAGATAAAACAAGAAATCTAAGTAAGATAATGCATTAAACTCAAAGATTCAATCTTAAACAAAGTTTTTGCCCAAAGTGGCTAAAAGTTTAAGCTAAGAACAAGAGAATCCAAGTTAAGGCATAAAATTAGGTCTAAAATGTATTTATAGCGAATAGTGATCGGACCGGGTCAACCCAGAACAAACCGGGTATTGACCCGGTTTTGGCTTGAAAAAGAGACCGCAACAGTTTGCCAAACCGATGGGCTCCAAACCGATGCGTGATCTCCGACGCGTCCTGGCCTGTCTGTCCGAGGTTGCTTGACCGATGGGAACTCTGGCGCGTCCGTCTCGGTTTGTAGTCCGAGGTGTTCCAATCCGATGAAGTCTCTGGGACGTCTGCATCGGTTTGCCAGTCCGAGGTGGCCAAACCGATGAGAGTTCTGGTGGCTCCGTCTCGAGCTGCTCCACGCGTCCAAACCGATGGAGGCAAACCGATGAAGTATCTGGCACGTCTGCATCGGTTTGCCAGTCCGAGGTGGTCCAATCCGTGGCGATGCCAGACAACTTCTGTCAATCTTTGTTTCGACTCTTCTTTGATCCGAACTCATCCCCAAAGCTCCAAATGGTTTCTTTAGCTCCAAATGTACCTGAGGAACACTCCAAATGCAACAAATATGCAAAGACTATGCAAAGACACCTTAGACTCTAAATGATCAAAATGCAACACAATAATGCTTAAATATACTCTTAGATGATGAGAAACTTACACTAAATGGGTGATAATATGATGCAAAATATAGACATATCAGATGCCTCCTGTGAGTAAGAGACCACGCCACACTGACTCTGAAGCCTCAAGAACTGCCAATGATGAGGCAATTCTGGCTCTTCCTCCATGGCTCAAGCCTGAAAAGGTGAAGGTTCGGGTTACACGACGTTGGGACGATTCACCAGCTGAGGAGGTGGCAAAGGACGCGTGTATTTACAGAGACATCAGCGAGACATGTGACAATTATGACACGCTGTTCTACAATGCGTGGCTGCGAGTAGAGAT
The DNA here is from genome assembly GCA_020283515.1 of Alliaria petiolata. Classification (NCBI taxonomy): domain Eukaryota; kingdom Viridiplantae; phylum Streptophyta; class Magnoliopsida; order Brassicales; family Brassicaceae; genus Alliaria; species Alliaria petiolata. Next base: position 37,941,701 of record JAHZTW010000001.1, read on the forward strand.
CGCTCTAACTCGCTTTGCTTGTGAGAAGACGATGAGCGAGTTAGGAATCAAGGATGACATCCTGTCCTTGATGAACAGAATTGGGATGGGCACCATTGCGACGCGGCAGTACGATCTTTACCCAGACCTCGTCCGCCAGTTCATTGCCACAGCCCGAGTCTACTACTGGAACGAGATCAACCGGAATGCTCTGGAAGGCACATTGACCTTCCTAATCCGTGGAATCCGCTACCGCATTTCACTTCCAGACCTCTGCGGGATCTATGGATTCGCAGACGAGCATGCCACTAGGGTCTCTCTTCAGACTCAGCTTCTCGACAACCAGGACTTCTGGTCGCACTTCGGGAATGGGAGGTATGATTCTAAGACCTCCACTCACACCGACATTCGCCATCCTACCTTGCGCTACTTGGTCCGTTTGTTCTCTACTACACTTCTGTGTAAGCACGAGCCAGGGAAGATGCGAATGTCTGAGTTGGTTCTGCTTTACCGCGGTCTTTGGTCCGAGATTTATGAGGATGATGACACGCCAGTTAGCGTGAACCTCGGCGCGGTATTTGCCCATCATTTGGCTTCATTGAAGACGAAGCCTTTCAGTGGGACGAAGCTGAAGCCAGAGACCAAATGGAGTCTTCTTACACCCATCTTCCAGCACTGCGGGATAGACACTTCTTCCTGCTCCATTGTTACATCGCGTGCCTTGGTGGATATGGAGTACTTGAAGAGGACTCATTGGGTGATAGGATTGAGGCTTTGGGCATTCAGCGACGAGCAGAGAGTGCAACGTTTGATTCAGCTACCTGACAGAGACCTCACTCACATTACCAGCAATCCAGGACGCCTCACATTTCACCCTAGTCTGAGCAAGCTTAGGACTGCTCCCGTTGCCAGACGCATAGGCACTTCCTCCCGACCAGCTGCGGATGCGCCACGACCTTCTTGTTCTAGGCGCAGAGCACATGCCACCTTGGAGCCTATTGGATCTCATCACGTTCCAGACGCTCCTGAGATTCCTATGGAGCAGGCTGCATTTCAGAGATATGTGGTTCAGAGCTTCCAGGCCATCTGGAATGCCATTGCCTCTGTGTCTACGTGCGTTTGACCGCCCACACCACCACATTCCTCTCCACCACATGCTGATGACGACGAGTGATTTTTCCATCCTTTTAGTATTTTGAGTCAGTTTTTCTTTTTACTTGAGTCTGCATTTTGTTTCATTTGATTCAGTACTTTGTTTCAAACTTGTTGCAGTTATTGAGCTTCTTGGATTATGTTGTGCTTTTAACCCTTTTGTTGAGTTTTCTAACAGCTTGGAAGATTCTAACAACAAATCTGACTTAACCACATCAAAGTTCGAGTGGAATAACTCTGTCTTCGGACAGAATGTCGATCAACACAACTCAATGTCGATCGACACGGCCATCTAACACAGCAACGATCGACACCATCTTTGTCGATCGACGCTACGCGCAGAAGTCAGGTAATCCGATTTTTTTCTCTTTGTTTGCAATGGTTTGGCACAAATTTTTTCTATCCAAACTCATTCTTTGTAACACTGGGGACAGTTTTATTCAAGTCTGGGGGAGGTGGTTGCTAATCTTGTGTTTTGTTTTGAGAGTCCGTTTAGTCTTGAGTCAAAAGTTTTCAAAAATTTGTTTTATTGAGTCAAAATCAGTTGGAATTTTCGGTTTTTCTAGAAACTAACCACAGGAAGTTGACACTTGAAGTACCATTGTTATGAGAGTTGATTGCAGGACTTACTAAGTAGAAAGCTACAAGTGGAATCAGTCTAACGGGGCGAGTTCAGATCCCCTTATAAGAACTAGGTATGCGCAGAACTTGATTCCCCTTTCAGTCCGAACAGATAGGCAATTGCAGTCTCTCCTTGATCTTCCCTTAAGAGAAAAGAAAAGAAAGAAAAGAGTCTAAGTCTGGAATAGTGCCTTTGTCATGAGCCTGTCTCCTCACAAGGAACAATATTAGTGATGCTCTTGAACACGTCTCCTCACAAGGAACACAAGTAGAGAGTAGCACTATTCCAGAGATCCCAAAAAGAATAAGAAAAGTCAATGAAAAGATCTTAGAACACCCTGAAAATGGGCAGAAGTTGACTAAGGGAAGATAAAATAGGGGAGCTGTATGAGAATATCTTGTTTTGGTACTAAGGAAGGGAAAAGAATCAGAAAAGTTCTATGGCATTACCAATGTTAGAGTTCGAATCTTTTACCAAGGAAAGGATCTGGGTTCAAACTGGGAGATTCCTAAGCTTGTGGTAAGTACATTAAACATTTCCTAAGGTTGGCTCTAATATCATGTGGATTTAAGAAGTGTTAATCAATGTGGCGTTTTGAAGAAGTACTCGGAAGTTCCTGTTTTCAAACTTCTACTTTAGTCTAAGTTTCTGTTTTGCTTGAGGGCAAGCAAAGGCTAAGTCTGGGGGAGTTGATATATCATGGTTTTTACCTGTTTTTAAGCCATGATATAAGTGTTTTTATAGAGTCTTTTGCTAGTTTTGGAGTCTTTTTATAGTCTTTAAGTATGGAGAACACTTGGAGCTAAATGGGAGAATATGGAACATTTTGGAGCATTTTGGAGAAGCAGCCGAAGTGATGAAGTCAAGAGGGTGGATTTACGTGCTGAGTGTCGATCGACACCATCAGTGTCGATCGACACCAATCAAGGACGGCTAACTTTGACGGTTTCCAATCAAAAAAAGGAAAGAAGAGCAAGTTTGAAGAATTACAAGTCTGCCCCTAGACGAAAAATCCCCTTCTATAAATAGTTTTCAGGCATTGTTTAGCAAACTACCTTATCATTATTTTCTGTTCTTGAGACTTAGAGAGAGATTGATCTTGAGCTTTTGGGGAGACAATTCTAACTCATCTGAGCCAGATTTCGAACCCGTGTATCATTCTCTATTCTTTTATGCAATATTATTCAGCCATGTTTTGTGTTTGCATAATTATGTCTGAGTAGTTTGCTAGTTAGGTTAGGGTGATTTAGGGTTTTGATGAAGAGTCTATAGAATCACTAGAATTATTAGGGAAATCAATTGGATCTTCACCTTGATTTGTGCTTAACTTGATTCTCTGAATTGATCACTTAGAAATCAAACCTTAGGTTATTTAATAGATGCGAGAGCATTATTAGTAACTTGATCTAATCATAGGTGAGCAAAATATCTATTCGCAAAGAGATTTGGTTTAGGTATTTTGTGAACAAATCGAACCTGTTCCTATTGCTTGCCTTAATTGTTTAAATTCGCAAAGAGATTTGGGATTTAGGGATTTAGGCATAGATAACTTCTGCAACGAGAGTTGATTGGTTTTAACTTAGAGTTTCGAGTTCTAGACAGTTCTTAATAAATCCCTAATAAACTTAGATTATGGATTCTTGGATTCAACCTGATAATTATCATTGCCTAGCGTTTCGTCTCCTGAACTTAAATCCATCTAAAATCCGATTTACTGCTTATTTAATTGTGTAGTTTTAATTACATATAAATCGCCTAGCATAATCTAAACCTAGAAACCATAAGTGTAGCCTTAACTTCCCTGAGGATTCGATACCCCTTATACTTCAACTGCATTGCTGTGCACTTGCAGTAGTTGATTATTTGGGTAAAACCTTAGCCCTATCAGTATGGTGATGAAGGATGAGGGTGGTGATAGGTGTTTGGTGGTGGTGATTGGCTCACCTTTGTTTGGGAGAACAAGTACTCCGGTTATTGAGTACTTGTCTTGGTTTCTTGGTCTTTGTAAAATACCGTGAATGAGAGATGGAAAATCTTCTGTCCCTGCGACTTGAAGATTGCGTCACCTCAGAAACTTGAAGTTTGGGTCTATGCTGGCCTATCCGGTGATGTGTTCGGAATTCCGGAAGACAGGTGTTGCTAGTTAAAACTTCAATGCCATATGAAATCCTTACTTGGCTTCGGTGAATGTCTCGGTCGCGGAAGAGAGAAACTAGTCTTCGGGAACTTTTCTCTTCGCGGTTTGGTGAAGAAAGTTGCATCTTCTTCCTTCTGGAGCTTGCACAACAGTTTTCATCCTCCAGAACCATTGTATTCTTCTTCGTCTTCGTGGATACATGTCCGTTGAATGTACACGAAGAAGTTGAATGAGATAGATCATTGACTTAACTTGACTTGGATGGAGTCTTGTCTTGTCTTGCCGTCTTTGATGCAACATCAATATACCGCGGTTGTGGAAGTTGTATTTGCGTTCTTCACCACGTTTTCAAGTCTTGAATCAAGAATGAAGCATGAAAGGCTTGACACAGGTTGAAGAAGGTCCGGTTTGGTGAAGTTTGGGATGGAAAACGTCTCAGAGAACTGCCTGCCGCACGACGGGTTGTCGCGGCCGCAGCCAGGCGTCCTGCCTCTGCGCCATCGTGGCTCGTGGCACGGACATGCTCCTTCTGGCCGACCCACGGGCGGTTCGTCGCCCGGTGAGTGTTCTTCGAAACTCCTTCATACTTTTGGTCTTTTCTGGTTTTTCTGATTTTTTGTGCTTTTCTTGGTTTTTCTGATTTTTTTGAATTCTGGGGTTTATGTAAATGCTGTAAACTAAGAAGAAACCAAAACTAAAGATTAGTATGGTAAAAGAGATAAGAAAGATAGTACCTAAAATGGGTTGTCTCCCATTGAGCCGCTCTTGTTTAGAGTCTTTTAGCTAGACTTTGGTAGTCTGGGAGTTTAGTTTGAGGTTGAGCTCGACCTTAGGCAAGGTCTTTTTGCCTTCTGCGCGCCCTCTTCTGTTGAGGGCTCCTCGAGTCTCTCCATGATTGTGTCTTCATCCCTATCAAGAAGAAGTTTTTGGCTTATGGCCTTCCTCGAACCTTGAGCTTCTTTCCACGCTCTTGCAAGTTCGTGATAAGTAGGTTTTTGAGCCTAACAAAGCAATTACTCAAGCCCACTCATGTCATTGTAGGTCTTTGAGGATCAATCCAATTGGGTGCGATAGTGACAATAGGAATGCATAAAACTCCTTAATCTAAGCAAGCAAAAAAGGGGGTTTTGTTAACTATCAAACTAAATAATCGAACCAAGTAAACTAAGACTAATTAACTACTAACCAAGATTATCAAATGACTTAAACGAATCCAATGATGGGGTTATCAATCTAAGGTGTTTCAAGAATCAATCTTTGATGTCAATCAATCACAGTATATGCTAATCCCTAGGCTTAGAACTCAAAAGCAAGACTAATCCACTTCCATGGTACTAATCCCTTCATTAATCATCCTAATCAAGAACTAACTCTCATTAGTGAATAGGAAGCTAACAAGCATTATGAAAGAGTTTTAAAATGCCAATAAACACCCTAGACAATCACTTACATGAGCTAGGAATGTAAATCCCTTGTTTAGTTGGTTGGAGAATTTCAACAAACACCGTGTGGGTGCGAAATTCCCTAAGGACTAGTTTTGACTTGATCAAGGCTAAACTAGCATTTAGAACACTAAACAAGGAGGGAAGTGAAAGAATCTAATCCTATACATCATGATCAACACTTGAAACACCGTAAATCTAACCCATCCCTAGATCTTAAGGAAACTACTCACTAATCATGATTAGACCCTCAAATCCTATGAAAGAGATGAATATAAACATGATTAAAGAGATAGACAAGAAAGATTAAGAAAAGTAAGTACTAAATTACATAACTTTAGATAAATGTTTTACCAAATCACTTAGAAATCAAAGAGGAAGGTTTTCTAAGTAAGAACAAAAGATTAAAAGATATTTAGGAAAAATTAGGTCTTTTTCTATTTATAGTGAACAGTGGACGACCCGGTTCAACATTACAAGAAAACAGCTACTTTGCAACTACAGTGTGTGACTACGACTGTAGTCGCAAACATAAACGACTAGTTAGCGACTATTTCGCCACAAATTATGCGATTACAAACAATCAGTCGCAACGTAGTCGCTAATTAGAGATTAATAAATGTAGTCGCCAAATAGTCGTAAATTTGCGACTACATTACGACTAAATTATGGTCGTGACATTTTAGTCGCAACATAGTCGCAAATTTACGACTATTTGGCGACTACAGTGTATGTCGGCAGAGTTTACGACTATTTTGCGACTAACATTATACATAGTCGCAAAATAGTCGTGACCTTTGCCGACATAAAAAACCAGTGAGCCACGTTTTCTGCGTTATCGGTGGGTGTAAATTTCCTTGTAGTCGCTTTGTAGACGTTTTGTAGTCGCAAATATTTATATATATATACAATCACCCGTTCTCATTGCATAGAAACCCATAGAGAAAAAGTGTATGATAAAAAAAGGGGAAAAGAGAGTATAACATTATTTTTTCAATAAAAAGGTGATTAAAGAGAGAGATCTTATTAAAAGAAAGCGAGTGTTTGATAAAAAAAAAAAATAAAGAGTGATTAAGTTTTTTTCTCATATAATGTCGGGAAATTACAATTATAGTAATTGTCGGGAGTGGATGTATAAGAGAATAGATGAAGAGACCGGAAATTTCTCGGCAGAGTTTGTAGCGGGGGTCGATCAATTTATGGCATTTGCAAATAACCTGCCTCTAGCGCAGAGTAATAGGGGTAAGTTTCACTGTCCTTGTAGTGTTTGCAAAAATGAAAAATTTATCACGGGGAAAAAAATTTGGAATCATCTGTATAGTAAAGGATTTATGCCAGATTATTATGTTTGGTATAAGCATGGAGAAGAAATCAATATGGATTTAGGAACGAGTTATGTTAATACAACACAAACAAGTGGGAGTGAAGAAGTGGGTAATGTAGTAGAAGATAGATATGTAGATATGGTGAATGATGCATGTCGTGATACCGAGCGTTTTGATAACTATCATGAGTATGATAATTATAAGACTGTAGAAGAACCGATACATAACCATTCCCAAAAATTCTACGACTTGTTAGAAGGAGCGAAAAAATCCATTATACGATGGTTGTCACGAAGGTCATTCGCAGTTATCCTTAGTTGCTCGAGTCTTGTAAAATAAGACGGATTATAACATGAGTGAAAAGTGCGTGGATTCAATTTGCGATATGTTGACAGAGTATTTACCAGACGGAAACCAGTCAATCGGTTCACATTATGAGACAGAAAAATTGATGCGCAATTTAGGCCTCCCATATTATACAATTGATGTTTGTATTAATAATTGTATGATCTTCTCGAAAGAGGATGAAAAATGGAATAAGTGTCAGTTTTGTGATGCACCAAGATGGAAGCCTAACAACGGACAACGAAGAACCAAAGTTCCATATAGTCGTATGTGGTATCTACCAAATACTGACAGATTGAAAAGAATCTATCAGAGCGAGAAGACTGCAGCGGCAATGAGATGGCATGGTGAGCACAAAGCAAAGGAGGGAGAAATGTTCTGATGCAGCAGAGTGGAAATATTTTCAAGACCTACATCTCCGGTTTGCCAAAGAACCACGTAATGTTTATCTTGGATTATGTACATATGGATTCAATCCTTCTGGCATGTCTCATAATCATTCTTTGTGGCCTGTAATCTTGACTCCATATAATTTACCCCCCTGTATGTGCATGAATACAGAGTATTTGTTTCTAACAATTCTGAATTCTGGGCAAAATCATCCGCGAGCAAGTCTGGATATCTTCCTCCGACCTCTTATTGATGAGTTAAAAGAATTGTGGTCTACTGGAGTCAATGCATACGAGGTATCCTTGAATCAAATTTTAATCTGAAAGCAGTGCTTATGTGGACGATAAGCTACTTTTCGGCTTATGGCATGTTATCAGGATGGACGACTCATGGTAAATTATCTTGTCCAATTTGCATGGAAGATACAGAGTCATTTTTATCTCCCTAATGGAAGGAAGACGTGTTGGTTTGATTGTCACCGAAGATTTCTTCCTCAAGATCATACACACTTGAGGAAGAATTAAAAGGACTTCTGAAACAAGAGTTTTTGCTCTTGCTAGCAATTCCTCAATTGCTCATGTCATTGCAACATTTGAGGTATCAATCCATTTTGGGAGATTGATGCAATAAGAATACAAAATTAAATTTAAGCTAAGCAAAAATGGACAATTCAAGTAACAAGAGAAAATTAAAAGCAAAGCACAAGCTAAAGAAAACACTACTAGAGCAATAATACTAAATTAAGCCTTAATTACTACTAATCAAGCACTAAACAAGAGATTAACTACTAAGCAAGATTAACAAATTAACTAAAAAAAAACCTAGGGATGGAATCATTGATTTTGGAAACTAATTGGACAATCTTGCAATCATTTAAACAACTAATCAAGCTAACTCTATGCCTAGAACACTTAAACAAGATTAAACCATGATGTGTGGCCTTAATCCCTTTCTTAATCACCTTAATGAACTAATGATGTGTTAGCATTAAGATAATCAACAAGCATTAAATTCGAGTCTAATTGGCATGATAAACACTCTAGGCAACTAATGTCTTAGGCTAGAAATGAAAATCTCTTATTAAGTTGGTTCAAGCATTTCATCAAACACTAGGTGGGTGTATGAAATGCTTATGATCCAAAATAGCAAAGATTAGCTATTTGGCATTAGGAATCACTTAATAAGAAGAGAGAATGAAAGAATCTATCCTAGATTGCAAGATTAATCCATTAGAAAACCCTAAATCTAACCCAACCCTAAGTTCCTAAGGAACTACTCACTAATCATAGCTAAGCCCATCAAATCAAAGGTGAAAAATAAGCTAAACATGATTAGGGAAGGATAAAACAAGAAATCTAAGAAATATATTGCATTAAACTCAAGATTTAAGCATAAACAAAGGATTTCTCCCAAAGTGGCTAAAAGTTTAGGCTAAGAACAAGAGAATAAAAGTTAAGGCATAAAATTAGGTCTAAAAAATATTTATAGTGAATAGTGATCGGACCGGGTCAACCCGGAACAAACTGGGTATTGACCCGGTTTTGGCTGCGAAAAGAGACCTCATCGGTTTGCCAAACCGATGGGCTCCAAACCGATGTGTGAACTCCGACGCGTCCCGGCCTGTCCGTCCGAGGTGTCTTGACCGATGGGAACTCTGGCGAGTCCGTCTCGGTTTGCAGTCCGAGGTGCTCCAATCCGATGAAGTATCTGGGACGTCTGCATCGGTTTGCCAGTCCGAGGTGGCCAAACCGATGAGAGTTCTGGTGGCTCCGTCTCGAGCTGCTCCGCGCGTCCAAACCGATGGGGCCAAACCGATGAACTCTCTGCCGAGGCCATCTCGGTTTGCAGTCCCAGATGCTCCAATCCGAGGTGATGCCAGACAACTTCTGTCAACCTTTGTTTCGACTCTTCTTTGATCCGAACTCATCCCCAAAGCTCCAAATGGTTTCTTTAGCTCCAAATGTACCTGAGGAACACTCCAAATGCAACAAATATGNCCAAAGCTCCAAATGGTTTCTTTAGCTCCAAATGTACCTGAGGAACACTCCAAATGCAACAAATATGCAAAGACTATGCAAAGACACCTTAGACTCTAAGTGATCAAAATGCAACACAATGATGCTTAAATATACTCTTAGATGATGAGAAACTTACACTAAATGGGTGATAATATGATGCAAAATATAGACATATCAACTCCCCCAAACTTGCCTTTTGCTTGTCCCCAAGCAAATGAAACACAAGCTAAGGAGAGAGGTTTGAAAGTGGGGACTCAAATCCAAAGGTGCCAAGCAAATGAATCAATTCAATGGTCCTAGTTAGTAGTTCTAGGATGCTCTTTATACAAATTTCTACTCCAAAAGGTCTAGCCATACCCATACTCATTCAAGTGAACCCAAGCCTCAACCTACACAAGCATTCATTTTCACCAACTCTTTAACATTCATTAAGTAGTAACCATGGATCATGAATCATACAATGCTAGCGAACTTGCTTGGTTTCTGGGTAAGGTTTTGAGATAAAAATGATCTCAACTTCATGGGCTTCCAATGCATGGGATCTCTCAATGAACAAGTGAACTTTGGCAAAATGCTAAGAGTAAAAAGCAACCTATGCATACAAGGACAAACTTCCATCTACCCTTTGCAACATAATTGTATTCACTCTCATTTTCTTTTAAGCTCACTCACCAAGTCCAACCTAAGCTACCCATTACAAGGCAATTCGCCACACCCATAAGTTCAAACCACTTTCTTCTTTTCTCTTTTAAGCACTTGGGGAAAACTTCTTCTACAACCACAAGTGTTGGAACACTTTTACCTCAAGCTCTTTCTCTTTTCATTCACAATTTGCTATCCTCTTTCTTATAACATATTAGCCATATTTTTTTTCTTTTTCTTGGCTCTTATACTTTTCTTTTCTAGAGGATTCTTTTCTTTTCTTAACACTTAGAGCACAATATACAATGCCAACACTTGTTCCAAATATTTTCGTTTCCCCCTTTTCACCAACTCAACTTCGCCCACTTACTTGTTCCAAACCAAATGTCAAGCCAAAATTCCCACCCAAGAATCCTATCCTATCATCTAGCTCATTGTTCTCGAGCTAGCTACATGGAAGCCTATCCTTGTCGCTCTAAACTCAACACTTTTTGCTAAGTTCACAAGATGAAAAAGGCCTAATGCACTCAATAAGGAAAAGGTTTCAAAGGAAGCTTAGTTAGGGAATTCGTTTTCAACCGCTCTAAAGATGAGAGTCGGCTATTTGGGTTAACAAGAGTGGTAAAAGGAAAGAAGATAACCCAAATATGTATATGGTATCCACAAGTTCTCTAGCAATGCATAACCATGATAATTACTTATTCAAATTAGGTTCAAGTTCAAGAGAGTTGGTTTCTATTCAAAGCTTGCTTCAATTAAAACTTGAATATCAAATGGTGAGGTCCAAGTAGGGTTCAACTTTAACTTTCAAAATTTGCACACCAAGCATCAAACAACTATTAACTAGGGCCTTGAACTAATTCATGAGTTTAACACCTTACAAGGAAAAATCATCATTGTCCCCTATGCATGAATGCAATCCTATATGAAAGCTAGACTCAATCCTACTTATGTGACAAATGCAAATGCAACTACATGCTATTTTTTAAAATTTTCGAAATTTTTTCAATTTTTTTTGGTTTTTCTATGCCATAGATGAATGCATGAGACTCAAAGATGCATGAAAAAGGAAAATAAGATCACAAAACACAAGTCAAATCTCTCAACCTCTCCCCCAAACTTAAATTACACAGTCCCTTGTGTAATAAAAGTTCGAGAGAGACCGCAATCAATATGACAAAATGATAGATCAAGGCAAAATAAAAACTAATGGTATATACAATGGAGTTTGGAGTGTTACCTCTAGAATTGGGTTGAGGAGGAAGAGGATTCCCCCATTGAGTATGATTGGTTGCTTGACTCCGGTGTTGGGGAACGCATTGGCTTCCTCTTCCCGCGGCGAGTCTCATAGGAGGAGGATCGTGGTGCTTCCTCTTGGGAAGCATTCCTCTCTTGCACGTGGAAAGAGTGCCTCCTATCAAGCTCCATGGCGCTCTCTTCCATCGCTTCCTCCTCATGCACATCGCGAGCCCTTGATGATGATGAAGCACCCCCAATCTTGTTCTTTAGGCCCTTGATCTCCTTCGCCATTCCTTTGATGGTTTTGACCATCTTTCTAATGGTCTTGTCTTGGTACTTGTTCCACCTTTGGAGGAGGTTGATGCGATGATGTGCTTCTCTAAGGGGCTGGGAAGGCACGGCTAGATCATAAGCATCAAAGAAGTAGCGCTCACTCCCAACTTTCAGACTCAAAGGCTCCTCTTGATCTTCCTCCTAGCTAAGCTCGGCGCTTGCTTGGCTCGTGGAGGCTCTTGTCCTCTTTGTGGTCTGAAGTGGAGGGTCAACTGAAGGGTTGTAGAGCTCATCACTTGAGGGACGGAAGTCGATGTGACTCCTCTCACTAAAGCTAGTCAAATGAATGCATGGAAGTCGGATCCTTGCTTTCGTTCTCTCTCCATAAGCGAACTTGTAGACATATTTACCTCCCGCCATCCCACTAAGGAACCTCGTCTTGCGAAGGTATGAAATGTCCATCCACTCCATCTCATGCGTGACCTCCCCAAGATCCGCTCCACAAGCCTCTAGAATGGGTGTCACTATCCCGCCCACGCTGAGTTGTGGTGCAATATCCTTAGTTGTAGCAGCCCATTCCTTGTAGCTTAGTAGCTTCTTCAATAGGAGAGAGATCAAGCCTATCCCGGAACCATCTCCATGCAAGGTTATCACCTTATTCCCAATCCTTATGTTCCTTAGGATGTTCTTGAATCCCATGTCCAAAATCTCGAGCTCATCTTCAACCACATAACCACACTCCTTTCTTGCGAAGAAGGTATGGGCGAGTGCCTTGTGCGCATACCTCACTGCGGGATGACTGATGGCGCCACTCTTGCTTGTACCAGCCTTGAAGTTGCCAACCGCTATATACTTCCACAGATTTGTAAGTTCATCCCGTCGAAATTCCACAACCTTTCCTCTTCTCCATCCTTCTTTAAACCCAAACACTTCATTAAGCTCCTTGAAAGACATTCTATGGTGCTTGCGCCCTACATTGAAAGTGATGAATCCATGCCCATCTAGCTCTTGTTCCTCACTTGGTTCCTCACAAAGAGGGTAGAATGTCACCTTGAGAGTGGAGAGGAATTGGCAAAGTGGAGCCATATAGGTTGGGTGAGCCATTTGGAAGAAATTCTTCATCCCCATTTGTGTGTAGAGCTCTAGCACATCATCAAACAAGCCAAGCTCCCTAAGAGTCTCCATGTGAGGGAATCTTGTCCCTTTATGCTCCATGTCCATGAGAATCTTATACACTTCACTTGCTGTGGCTTCTTTTGCACCGGCTTCTTTGGCGTGCTTGCTCCCTTCACCATGTACCATAGCTCTCTTCCCTTTTCTCCTTTCCTCTCTTTGTTGATCCGTTTCTCCATCATGTGGTCCTCTAACTTTCACCATTTGTACCTATGCATAGGAAACGCTTGGGAGAGAGTTAGCCACTTATTATTTCCATCAACAAGAGAAGACCAAATATCAAAAATTTCCATACTTAGAGAAAATTTTGGCATGAACTCAAAACTTCAATTTGGTCAAAACTCAAATTCAAGAGGGGCTATGCTAAAACGTGGGTAATGCATCTAATTACAAGCAAAAGCCCCAAATTTTAACCACATTTAGAGCACCAATTTGCAATTTTCGGAACTTTTTATCCCTAAAACCCTAAATGCCAAACAAAATTCTAAATTTCTCAAAGAATGAACGTTTTTGCATACCAAATCAACAAGATTATCATTCCCAAACATAACTCAAGCTTCTAGCAACCAATTTCGATCCCAATTTACCAATTTCTTCAAGTTTCTCAAATTTCTCAAAGAGGGATAATCATGGATATGGAGAGAAATAGAGAAAAATACATTTTTTCTTTGCACAGAAGGATGGCCCGAAATTGGAATAGAAACAGCTAGACAATAGAATTCCGAGCAAGTAGATTTTTGAATCACCAAATTTGAGTAAAAATTGAGAGTTTTATGCTGAAAATAGTGAAACAATGGGAGAATGGAGGAAAAAACGAGTTTGGAGAAGAAGAAGGGACTAAACCAAGTAAAATTCTGTGAAAATTGGTTTAGAAAAGGCTTGGTTTACTCAATTTGAACCGGTCAAAGGGAGAAAGGAAGGAGTTGACTTACCTTTTGGGGCTGCATCGGTTTGGCAAACCGATATGCCGCTAACCGATGAACTCTCGGGAAGTTTGGCCTCGGTTTGCCAGTCCGATGCAGCCAGTCCGATGAGATCTCTGCCGAGGACGTCTCGGTTGATCCGATGCGTCTAGTCCGATGAGATTTCTGCCAAGGACGTCTCGGTTTGGCCGTCCGATGAGTCTAGTCCGATGAGATTTCTGCCATGGCCACCTCGGTTTGGCAAATCGAGGTGCTGCAAACCGATGCATCCCTAAACTTCTCCTTTCATGCCTTCCATCAAAGTCCAATTCAAATGGCTCAAACCTGACAATCACCAACACTTAAAAACACAATATTAAAAGTGAAAATCAAGAATATATACAAGGATAACATGTGAATGCCTCCCAAGTGCGCTTGTTTAAAGTCACTAAGCTTGACTTTTCAAACCCTTAGGCATGTGGAGGATCTTGAAGAGGACATGAACTTGCCTCTTCCTTAGACTCATTTACCAAGTATGGCTTGACCCTATGACGATTTACTGTGAAGCTTTCCCCATTCTTCCCAACCAAAGTGATGGCTCCATAAGGCAATACTTCTCTAATCTCAAAAGGGCCTCCCCATCTTGACTTGAGCTCACCCGGGAACAACTTCAATCTTGAATTGTAGAGAAGAACTTTGTCACCAACACTTAGCTCCTTCTTCACAATCATCTTGTCATGAAAAGCCTTGGTCTTCTCCTTGTAAATCCTTGAGCTTTCATAAGAGTCAAGCCTAATCTCCTCAAGCTCTTGCAGTTGAATCAATCTCTTCTCTTGGGCGGTTTTTATGTTGTAGTTGAGAAGCTTCACAGCCCACAAAGCCTTGTGTTCAATCTCTACCGGTAGATGGCAAGCCTTTCCATACACAAGGTTGAAAGGAGTTCTTCCAATTGGTGTCTTGAAAGCTGTCCTATAAGCTCACAAAGCATCATCAAGCTTGATTGACCAATCCTTTCTTGTTAGACCCACAATTTTATCCAAAATAGCCTTGATCTCACGGTTTGAGACTTCCACTTGACCACTAGTTTGAGGATGGTAAGGGGTAGCTACCTTATGCTTGACATTATGCTTGCTCAATAACCCTTCAAAGACCTTGTTGATGAAGTGGCTTCCGCCATCACTAATCACGACTTTTGGCACACCAAATCTTGGGAAGATTATGCTCTTGAACATCTTAACCACGACCTTGGAGTCATTAGTGGGACTTGCATTGGCTTCAACCCACTTTGAGACATAATCGACAGCCACTAAGATGTACTTGTTTCCATAAGAAGATGGGAAATGTCCCATGAAGTCTATGCCCCAAACATCAAACAACTCCACTTCTAAGGTTGGGTTTTGGGGCATCTCATCTCTCTTGCTTATGTTCCCCTTTCTTTGACAAGGCTCACACCTCTTGATGAACTCATGAGTGTCCTTAAACAATGTAGGCCACCAAAACCCAGTTTGAAGCACCTTTGTAGCTGTTTTGAATGTGGCAAAATGCCCTCCATATCTAGACCCATGACAATGGAAGATCACACTCTCAACTTCTTCTTATGCCAAGCATCTCCTATATATCCCATCAGCACATCTCTAATAGAGGTAGGGTTCATCCCAATAGAAGTGTGACACATCTCTCAAAAACTTCTTTTTGTGATAGGTGTTGAGATGAGTAGACTCATAATTGCATACCAAGTAGTTAACAAAATCAGCATACCAAGGCTCACTCTTTGCTTCCATGCCTTGAATCTC
>JAHZTW010000001.1:37968645-38028164 GCA_020283515.1 Alliaria petiolata
CATGGTGTCAAGCATAAGGTAGCTACCCCTTACCACCCTCAAACTAGTGGTCAAGTGGAAGTCTCAAACCGTGAGATCAAAGCTATTTTGGAGAAAACTGTGGGTCTAACAAGAAAAGATTGGTCAATCAAGCTTGATGATGCTTTATGGGCCTATAGGACAGCCTTCAAGACACCAATTGGAAGGTCTCCCTTCAACCTTGTGTATGGGAAGGCTTGTCACTTACCAGTTGAGATTGAGCACAAGGCTTTATGGGCTGTAAAACTTCTCAACTACAACATAAAAACTGCCCAAGAGAAGAGATTAATCCAACTCCAAGAGCTTGAGGAGATTAGGCTTGAGTCTTATGAAAGCTCAATAATCTACAAGGAGAGGACCAAGGCTTTTCATGACAAGAGGATTGTGAGGAAGGAGCTAAGTGTTGGTGACAAAGTTCTTCTCTACAATTCAAGATTGAAGTTCTTCCCTTTTGAGATTAGAGAAGTATTGCCTTATGGAGCCATCACTTTGGTTGGGAAGAATGGGGAAAGCTTCACAGTCAATGGTCATAGGGTCAAGCCATACTTGATAAATGAGTCAAAGGAGGAGGCAAGCTCAATTCCTCTTCAAAACCCCCCTCTAACCTAAAAGGTTTGAAAAGTCGAGCTAATGACGTTAAACAAGCGCACTTGGGAGGCATTCCCATGGTTATCCTTGTATATATTCTTGATTTAGTGCTATGATTATGTTTCTATGAGTTTTTGAAAGTTTTAGGTTGAGTATGGAGGACTTAGACTTGAAGAAAAAGGTGTGGAGGAATTTTTTAAAGAAGTTTCGGTGAACATTTTCGATGAAGCTCATCGAAACTTTCTTCCAGGGTGACATTTCGGCGAATATTTTCGGTGAAGCTCATCGAAATTTTCTTCCAGGGTGAAGTTTCGGTGAACAATTTCGATGAAGGCACGCCGAAATTCTTTTCCAGGGTGACGGTTCGGCCAAAGTGTTCGACGAGACACGCCGAACCAAAGTTCCAGGAAAGTTTCGACGAACATTTTCGGTGTAGCTCGTCGAAACATTCCTAAAAATCAGGTTTGTTTGACTTTTCTTCCTTCCTTTGACCGGTTTAATGTTGACTTCTCCCACTTATATTGAACCGATTTTAGAGGAATAAAGACTTCTTCTTCCCCATTTCTCTCATTTACCACGATTTTCCCCATTTGCATAAGGATGAGAACTTGTTTTTCTCTTTTCTCTCTCAATTCTTCATCAAATTCTTTGATTCCAAGTGCATTAATTCCGAAATTGTTGGTCATTCTTGATTCATTAGTGAATTTCGACCATACCTCTGCGTGGAACCAAGGTTTGCCTTCTCATCCTCTCTCTTTATCTTTGATTTCTCCTTGAGAATGAATTGGAATTTAGGATTGATAGAAGGTCTTTGAATGAGTTAATTGAGCTGGGTATAGTAGATTATTGTTATGGGTGATGATTGCTGAGGTTTTTCAAGGAATAACATGGGAAAATTTTGATTTTTGAACATTTTTATTTTAGGATTTTGGATAGTTGCGAAAATTCAAGTTTTAGCCTTATTAATGTTCAAAATTCTGGAATTTGGTTTCTTTAAACTTGCTTTCCCATGTTATATAATGAATTAAGCTAGAATCCTCTTGAATTTTAATTTACAATCGCTTAGAGGATGCTTAATTTGAATAATTCCTTGTTAAAATCTTTGAATGCTAAGAGAGATTTTCATTAAAATGGGATTATTTCTTGCTTTATTATTAATTGTCATTGAGTTTTAATTCTTGCAAACCTCCATGGAATTTTATAATTACATGATTGTGGTTTTCAAAATTTAAAATTCATCATATACTCACTCTTCTCCAAGACTTTTGCTTGTATAGGTACTAATGGGGAGAACAAGGAATGAGCCTAGCAAGAGACAAGGCAAGAGGCCCGTGGAAGTAGAAGAAGAGGATTCCGAGGAGAGTCCACCGGTCATAAGGAAGTTGTCCCAAAGGAGGGACATTAGTAAGGAGAAAGCAAGAGCAAAGAAAGCTGAGAAAGCCGCGGCCACTCCTCCTACACCCTCGGAGGTATACAAAGCCCTTATGAAGAGACCCTTTAGGGGAACTAAGTACCCGGATCATGAGCTGCTAGAAGAGTTAGGTCTCTTGGATGATGTGGGAAGGATCTTTCGGAACTTGGGATGCACAAGGTGGTTCAACAACTCATACCCGAGCTACCAAGAGGAGACTTGCCAATTCCTCTCTACTTTGGTGGTGGAAACTTCAAGTTCGGCTGGGATTGATAAATTAAGGGTTGGCTTCGGTTTCATCAAGTTCCGAGTTCGCAACAAGCCCTACAAGATGGGTTTCAAGAAGCTAAGTGAAGTGCTTGGGTTTGATGAGGGTACCGGTCCGGGATCCCGCTTGGATGTTAGGAAGAGCGAGTTGGAAAAGCTGTGGAAGTTTGTTGCCAATGGGGATTTCAAGGCCGGGAGAGTGAGGAACAAGATGATCCGACATCCCTCTATTCGCTATGCTCACAAGGTGTTAGCTAACACCTTCTTTGCCAAGAAGGAAACCGTGGTTGTGACTTCTGAAGAATGGGAGATGCTTGCTGCTGGGCTTAAGGACATCATCCGTTATTGTCATGACAACATCCTGCTGAGGGGAGATGGTACGGGGAATGGTATGGTACAGCTTTGGTTGGCTCATGCAGCGACTTACCATGCTCGGGCATTTAGCAAGAAGGACCGCTCGATTCCAATAGCCATTGGAGGTATGATCACACCGATCCTTGAGGAAGTTGGCATCACCTTAGGCGAGCCATCAGCCGAGAGAGAGTTTATAGACTCCACCTACCTCCTTAAAGGCCAGTTCTTGGTTAAGGAAGGAAGTGGGTACCGATATAAGTTCAATGTGGAGAAGCTCAAGGAGGCTACAATCCGACTTCCTTGCATTCACCTCACTAGCCTAAGGGAGAGGTCAAACGCTACCTTCACTCTATCCGACGAAGAGCTTGACGACATTATGACACTCCCGATGGGTTCATGGGACACTTCCCACCAGCCTTATCAAGCTCCCTCGGTCTATGGCAGTGATAGGTACAACTTTGTACCTTATGAAACAACCAACCAAGGAGAGACTTCTAGACAAGCTCACCAACACATCAAGCTTCTCCAAAGATGGAACAAATGGCAAGACAAGACCATAAGGAAGCTTGTGAAAACGGTGAAGGGCTTGAAAGGGCAAATCAAGGAGCTAAAGGCTAAGGTTGGGGGAACTTCTTCCCATAGGCATGGAGAGATGCAACAAGAGGATGATGAGGAGATGCAGCAAGAGGATGATGAAGCGGATAGCACTATGGCGGGAAGACGCCACTCCTTCCAAGGGACTCCAAGCGCACCAAGCAATGAAGATGAGCCACGCCCCTCTTCCTATTAGATAAGAAGGCGTGAGAAGAGAGTCATGCGATCTCCCACTCCTCAATCCAGCAATCCATCCTACTCCATGGACTCTTACTCATCCTCCTCCATGCGATTTTGATCAAGGTACCACTCCACTCATTGTAAATACCATTAAGTCTTTTATTTTTGCTTATTGAAATCTTCTCCAAGTTTGGATTACACAAGAGACTGTGTAATTTAAGTTTGGGGGAGTATGGTGTATTTGATCTTGTGTTTTGTGATCTTATTTTTCTTTCTCATGCATTCTTGAGTCTCATGCATACATTTATGGCATAGAAAAAACCAAAAAAAAATAAAAAAAAAATCGAAAATTTCAAAAAAATAGCATGTAGTTGCACTTGCATTTGTTACATAAGTAGGATTGAGTCTAGCTTTCATATAGGATTGCATTCATGCATAGGGGACAATGATGATTTTTTCTTGTAAGGTGTTAAACTCATGAATTAGTTCAAGGCCCTAGTTAATTCTTTCTTCTTATTAAGTGATTCCTAATGCCAAATAGCTAATCTTTGCTATTTTGGATCATAAGCTTTTCATACACCCACCAAGTGTTTGATGAAATGCTTGAACCAACTTAATAAGAAATTTACATTTCTAGCCTAAGACATTAGTTGTTTAGAGTGTTTATCATGCCTTATAGACTTGAAATTAATGCTTTTTGATTATCTTAATGCTAAAACATCATTAGTTCATTAGGGTGATTAAGATAGGGATTAAGGGCACACATCATGGTTTAATCTTGTTTAAGTGTTCTTGGCATAGAGTTAGCTTGATTAGTTGCTTAAATGATTGCAAGGTTGTCCATGTAGTTTCTCAAATCAATGATTCCATGCCTAAGTTTTGTTTTAGTTAAATTGTTAATCTTGCTTAGTAGTTAATCACTTGTTTTGTGTTTGATTAGTAGTAATTAAGGGTTAATTTGATATTATTGCTCTAGTAGTGTCTTTTCTAGTTTATAGTTTGCTTTCAATTGTTGCTTGTGACTTGCATCTATCATTTTAGCCTAGCTTAAACATAACTTTGTATTCTTATTGCATCATCTCCCATGATGGATTGATACCTCAATATATTGCAATGATATGAGCAATTGAGGAATTGCTTGCAAGAGTAAAAAAAATCTTGTTTCAGTATCCTTCAAGAACTTAGCATATTGTGGAATCATCATAAAGGCATCCACCAAAGGCATCTTGAGCTCAATGTCCTTGATTTACTTGTCAAACATAGCTTTGTATTTCTCCACCAATTATTTCTTAAACCTCCCGGGAAAAGGAAGCTTAGGCTTGTAGGGTGGAGGAACAAATCTTGACTCCTTCTTGTGAAAATCCTCCTTTGGCTTCTCCTTTACTACTTCCTTGCTCTTCTTTGCAATATACACATCATCAAAAGTTATAGCATCTTGAGATTTTTCAAAGCTATCCTCCCCTTCTTGAATCTCAATGTCCTCATTGATCAAAGGACTTGTCCTTGAAGGCAACTCCTTTCCACTTCTCAAAGTAATGGCATTGATGTACTCTTTGGGATTTGCTTCACACTTTCCCGGTAGAGTACCTTGAGTGTTGGAGCTAGAAGCATTGCCTTTCTCTAGTTGCTTGAACTTTTGTTGAAGACCCCCAATTTGAGTAGCAAGCTCATTGAGTGAGGAGTCCATCCTTGTGTTGATTTCAGAAATCTTCTTTCCCATGTTAGCATCACTATTGGCTTGACCTTGTAGAATTTGTTGAAGCACAAGTTGAACATTGTCTTGTTGAGTACCTTGAGAATGTTGAGCAAAACCCGGTGGAGCATTGTTTCTAGCACCACTATAGTTGCTTTGGTTTCCCCCTTGGTAGTTAGACCTTGGTACATAACCCTTTTGTTGATTGTTGTAGTTCACAAAGGGTTTCCCTTGACTAGCTTGAGTAGGGTAGACTTGGTCTTCGGGATTGGCCACATTAGTACTCCTATAAGAGAGGTTGTTGTTCCCCTTATAGTTGTTGCCATAGTTGTTGTTGTATCCTCCTTGGCCTCCCACGAAATTGACCACTTCTTGGCCTTCTTGGTACTCAACTTGATCACCACATTCTTCTTGATTCTCTTCAACAAAATGTACATGCCTTTGGGAAGAAGACATGAGTTTGTCCATCTTGTCATGTAGAGACTTCATTTCCTTCTTGTGAGCATCATAATCACCTCCCCTTGAAGCTCTATCATAGTCTTCATTGTAGTTACCATCACTCAAGGCAAGATTCTCTACAAGCTCCAAACCATCTTCAACTTCCTTGCCCAAGAAATTCCCATTACTTGCGGTATCAAGAAGCATTCTTATCTTTGGAAGGACACCTCTATAGATGGTGCTTAGTAGAGACTCTTGTGTGAAACCATGATGAGGGCATTGCATTGTGTAGCCCTAGAATCTTTCCCATGCTTCATTGAAGGACTCATTGTTCTTTTGAGTGAAGCTAGAGATCTCATTCCTCAACTTGGCGGTCCTAGAGTTGGAGAAGAACTTAAATAGAAAAGCTTTCTTGCACTCATCCCATGTAGTGATAGTGCCTTGAGGCAAAGTTTTCTCCCATTTCCTTGCTCTATCCCCAAGAGAGAAGGGAAATAGTCTTAGTTTGAAGGCATCTTCACTCACACCATTCATCTTGAATAAGCCACAAACTCTATCGAAGTTGTCCAAGTGATCTAGAGGATCCTCCATTGGCAACCCATTGAACTTGTCTTGTTGAACCATAGAAATGAATGATGGCTTCACTTCAAAGGTATTGTTTTGAACCGGTGGAGGATAGATACCATAGAGATTTTGATGTGTATTTGGAGCATCTCCAGCCCCAATAGTCCTCCCTAAGCGTGGCGCATGTAAGGGGTTTCCATTGCCCCTATGTGCTTGCGCCATGTGTGGTGGAGGGACTTGATATCTTTGTTGTTCTTCCATTCTCAACCTCTCTAAAATTGCAGCTTCCCTTCTTACAATCCTTGCAACCCTTTCCAATTGATCAATGTCTTGAAAGCCTTGGAAGTTTTTGTCTTCTTGTGATCTCAAATGCATTCAAGGAAAAACTGAAATCTAGAAAAGTAGATGGTCAATAAACACAAAAGGATCACTTAGTCTCAAACAAAACTTAAATCTTAATGATCAATCAATCCCAATATGGCAACGGCGCCAAATTAAAACAAGAGTTTTTGCTCTTGCTAGCAATTCCTCAATTGCTCATGTCATTGCAATATTTGAGGTATCAATCCATTTTGGGAGATTGATGCAATAAGAATACAAAATTTAATTTAAGCTAAGCAAAAATGGACAATTCAAGTAACAAGAGATAATTAAAAGCAAAGCACAAGCTAAAGAAAACACTACTAGAGCAATAATACTAAATTAAGCCTTAATTACTACTAATCAAGCACTAAACAAGAGATTAACTACTAAGCAAGATTAACAAATTAACTAAAAAAAAACCTAGGGATGGAATCATTGATTTAGGAAACTAATTGGACAATCTTGCAATCATTTAAACAACTAATCAAGCTAACTCTATGCCTAGAACACTTAAACAAGATTAAACCATGATGTGTGGCCTTAATCCCTTTCTTAATCACCTTAATGAACTAATGATGTGTTAGCATTAAGATAATCAACAAGCATTAAATTCGAGTCTAATTGGCATGATAAACACTCTAAGCAACTAATGTCTTAGGCTAGAAATGAAAATCTCTTATTAAGTTGGTTCAAGCATTTAATCAAACACTAGGTGGGTGTATGAAATGCTTATGATCCAAAATAGCAAAGATTAGCTATTTGGCATTAGGAATCACTTAATAAGAAGAGAGAATGAAAGAATCTATCCTAGATTGCAAGATTAATCCATTAGAAAACCCTAAATCTAACCCATCCCTAAGTTCCTAAGGAACTACTCACTAATCATAGCTAAGCCCATCAAATCAAAGGTGAAAGATAAGCTAAACATGATTAGGGAAGGATAAAACAAGAAATCTAAGAAAGATATTGCATTAAACTCAAGATTTAAGCATAAACAATGGATTTCTCCCAAAGTGGCTAAAAGTTTAGGCTAAGAACAAGAAAATAAAAGTTAAGGCATAAAATTAGGTCTAAAAAGTATTTATAGTGAATAGTGATAGGACCGGGTCAACCCGGAACAAACCGGGAATTGACCCGGTTTTGGCTGGGAAAAGAGACCTCATCGGTTTGCCAAACCGATGGGCTCCAAACCGATGTGTGATCTCCGACGCGTCCCGGCCTGTCCGTCTGAGGTGTCTTGACCGATGGGAACTCTAGCGCGTCCGTCTCGGTTTGCAGTCCGAGGTGCTCCAATCCGATGAAGTCTCTGGGACGTCAGCATCGGTTTGCCAGTCCGAGGTGGCCAAACCGATGAGAGTTCTGGTGGCTCCGTCTCGAGCTGCTCCGCGCGTCCAAACCGATGGGGCCAAACCGATGAACTCTCTGCCGAGGCCGTCTCGGTTTGCAGTCCGAGGTTCTCCAATCCGAGGTGAAGCCAGACAACTTCTGTCAATCTTTGTTTTGATTCTTCTTTGATCCGAACTCATCCCCAAAGCTCCAAATGGTTTCTTTAGCTCCAAATGTACCTGAGGAACACTCCAAATGCAAAAAATATGCAAAAGACTATGCAAAGACACCTTAGACTCTAAGTGATCAAAATGCAACACAATGATGCTTAAATATACTCTTAAATGATGATAAACTTACACTAAATGGGTGATAATATGATGCAAAATATAGACATATCAACTTCTTGAAAGGAAAACACGCTTTGAATAAGGATCCACCTCTGTCTTTGACAGGTGAGCAAGTTTACTACGAGCGGTTAGATGGTGTTAATCCACCAAAAACAAAAAACTGTGGTGGAAATGGTCATGAAAAGAAGAAGGCTGGCTATGGGAATTGGCATAACTGGCATAAAGAAAGTATATTCTGGGAGCTGCCGTACTGGAAGGACCTTAATCTCCGACATAATCTTGATTCGATGCATAAAGAGAAGAATTTTTTTTGACAACATCATGAATACTCTTATGAGTGTGAAAGGTAAATCAAAAGACAACATCATGTCACGAAGGGATATAAAACGATTATGTTATCGGCCACATTTACATGTTGATAGTGATGGTAAAACTCTTTTCCCGACATTCACATTGACAGAAGAAGCCATAACAACTTTATTGGAATGTGTGAAACATGGGGTTAAATTCCCAGATGGGTATGCGTCACACTTAGCTAGTTGTGCTGATATGGTTAATGGAAAGTTTTCAGGCATGAAAAGCCATGATTGCCATGTTTTTATGGAGCGTCTACTACCATTTATCTTTGCCATGATTGCCATGTTTTTATGGAGCGTCTACTACCAATTAATTATACCTCTATGAAAGATGCAGCAGTTAAATATAATTCATATCATATTATAGTAACCATTAATTTGTTGTTTAAATATATTTTGTAGGAGTTGGAGGGGTTTTCCGTGACTTATGCTCGAGAACTTTGCAAAAAAGTCACGTCCAACTTCTAAAACAAAACATAGTTTTAATCATATGCAATTTGGAAAAGATATTTCCACCATCATTCTTCGACGTGATGGAGCACCTGCTTATACATCTCCCCTACGAAGCTGAACTAGGAGGCCCTGTGCAATATAGGTTGATGTATCCTTTTGAAAGATTTTTCAAGAAGTTGAAAGGGAAAGCAAAGAACAAAAAATATGCGGCAGGATCGATTGTTAAATCATATATCAATGATGAGGTAGCTTATTTCTCAGAGCACTACTTCGCTGCACATATACAAACGAAATCAAGGTAAATGTTAAAATTAATGAAATTTGAAGAGACATGCTATCTATTCTAATGTGAATTACTTTTCACTCATTTGGTTAGGATAACAAGATTCGACGAAGGTGAAGTCCCCATATACCTTGTCCCTGGAGTACTTGATATATTTACTCACATAGGTCGACCAAGTGGGGAAATGCATGAAATATGGCTTTCAGAGAAGGACTATCGATGCGCACATGCATATATTTTGCGAAATTGTGATTAGTTTCAGCCATTTGAGAGGTATAATTTGGCATGTCTTCACTTACGTTTTACTATAATCCACTATGATGAATTCTCATATGTGTTGGTCTTATACAATATGTTCGAAGTATATATTTCTGCAAAATATCCAGAACTCTCCGAAAAAGAACTCTTCGCGAAAAGAGCTCACAAATATAGTGCATGGTTGAAAGATTATGTATGTCAAGATAATATTCATATCTATGTATATATTATATATGTATGTATATATACTTATATATTGATAATGTATACTTATTTGCAGGTCAATTACTTGGAAAGCAAACAATACTTTTCCTTCATGTGTTCAAGAGATAGTGCATGGACCTGTGAATAAGGCCAAAACATGGCCTATCTATTTCACAAAAGGATATGTGTTTCATACGCAGAATTTGGTTTTACCCTAAAACCCAAACCAAAACCTTGTTTCCCACTAAACCCAAAATCAAAACCCATATTTTAATCAAATTTTGGTTTTTCCCTAAAATCAAAACCAAAATCTGGTTTCCCCCTAAAACCAAAACCAAAACCCAAATTTTGTGCCTAAACCAAAATTAACAAAATCGAATCCTCAAAATTCACAAACCAACCCAAAATTCACAAAACCACCGATTAAATTAAAACCCCTAATTCGCAAAACTATCTTTCTCTCTTATTCTCCCCAAAATTTCCCTAACTCTCTTCTCCCTTCGCCGACGATTAAGAACACTAATTTCCCAAACTCTCTTCTCCCAAACCCGATTCTCCCTAACCCTGATTTTTTCCTTCTTCGTAACCCCTATTCTCGAATATCTCTTTCTCTCTTATTCTCCCCAAAATTATCTTATCCCTAACCTCCACTCCCAATTCGATTTCACCAATGGCAAACCGAGGACGTGGCAAGTTTGGACGAGGCGGTGCTCCGAGACTAGCCGCTCCCAATATATTTCAGAGACCAGGAGGATCCACGCCGGCGAGAACTCCCACCCCTCTACCAACCCAATATAACTTCACATCATCGTCCCAACCTCCGGTAACCGAGATGCCCCAATCTCAAGTCCCCATCAACTCACCTCAACCACATTTCCGAGACTTTCCTCCGCCCCTACAACTTTTCCAAGATTCTCCATCACAACCGCATGAAATTGGGAACTCCTCCTCATCGCTTCAAAATCATAACTCTCCTTCGCCTCCACTTGAGCCCTCTCCAGCGTCTACACATCATCACTCTCAAGCTCAGAGTAATCAATCTTCGGCAGCTCAAAACTTCCATGGCGAAGACGACAATGGAGTAGCTCCACGTGAGCCGGTTCTCCAAGAACACCTACGGCGTCTTTTGAATTCTATCCTTCTGGTGCCAGGCCGTGAAAAATTTACCACCGTGCTATCTCCCGAACCGAAGCCAAACACAACTTGGTATAACTCCCTACCCTTTGTGTTTCTTAATCAGTTTGAGTCTAAGTTTTATTGCAATTGAGTATGAGTCGTTGTTTCTTAATCTGCGATTTATGATTATGTCTGAGTTTGATTGCTTATGTAAATGGTCAAATGTACGCTGCGTATGCTTTTGTTCTTCTCTTCTCTGCGTATGTTCTGTAGTCTAAGAGTTAAAACAATTTGATTTGTTTTGTAGTCTAACCATCGTTGTGTAGCTTTTAGGAAGAGATAAAACGATTGAAATTGATTGTTTGTTTGCTTCTAAGTATTCGTTTCTTATTTTACTGCTGTAAGACAATCTGATCCTTTTCATGTATCATTTTATTGCTTCTGAAAATGAGTTTTGTTTGCTTCTAAGTACATGGTCTCATTACTTTATTTCATTCATTCACTTATTTGCTTACTATTTACATATTGTTTCTTTGTTTGAAGGTTTGATCGTGACAAAGGGTCCTTGGTCCGAGAGATTACTAAAGTCTTTACAAACAAATTTTATGGTCCCTATTATAGCTGGACAGTGATGACCACCGAGTGGGATACAGAATTAGCAAAAAAAGGAGCAAAACCTATTCTACTGCTCGTAAGTCTGACCGTAAAGGTCTTGGTCCTCACATACACTTATCTGGCCAGAAGTCGTATCTACAAATCCAACAGGAAATGGTAAGTTACAATTACATATCTTACACTTTCTATATCTTTAACCTCTGCAAATTTAAAGTCTTTTCATTATGTAACATTTCAGGAAGAGGAGTTGGGAAGACCAGTGACTATTGGTGAGGTTTTTATCAAGACCTATACAAAACCGGATGGAACATTTGTCGATGCAAAGGTCAAGAACATCGCTGAAACTTATGACAACAACGTCAAAGTTAAGTTGTCCGAGCTGGAGGCAAATAATTCAGAAAGTTGGAATGGTGATCCTCAGCCTCACGATCTCTCCATAGATGAGTACAACGAGCTATTTCTGCTGGTAAATATACATTCTTCACTAACTGGTTGGATTTTTCAGTATGTTATTTATCTTACACAGTCTACATTATATCTTGTTTTCTTTTGGCATTCCACTTTCAGGGATGAAAGAGGACGTCCTTATGGCTTTGGAAGCCTCAGTCATTCTCATGTTAACGGCAAGCGTAAGGACCCAGGAAGCTCTTCATGCTTTTCAACTCTCGAATAACAACTAGAAGAAGCCAAACGTAAGATAGAAGAGCAAGCTGCTTATAATGCACATCGTGATGCCGAAACTGCTGCCCGTGAAGCAGAGAGTTCCCGACAATTGCCTGAGCAACCAAATGAGATCAAGCGCTTGTCATTGGTGGAGAAGTTCCTTCGTGAAACTAATCCAGAGTTTATAGACTTCATGGCTTCTCAACCGGCTCCATCAAGTGCAGGTTCGACCCCAAACACAGCTCCCTCTCTGCTTTTTAAGACTTAATGTTTTTATGTTTTGGTAACTCCACTGTTGGAGTTTTGATTTGTAGAAAAACAAATTATGTAGACTTAAGTTTTTATGTTTTGGTAACTCTATGGTTGGAGTTTTTTTTGTAAAGAAAATAGTTTGTTGGTAACTCCACAGTATATATACAATTTATTTTGCATTTTATATATTAGTAATTATAATTTCAAATTCGCAGATTTGAGTACCAAAACAATTACCAAAAACAAATTTCAATAAACAAAGAAGTCACTACTTAGTCGCTAATTAGACACTGATTAGTCGCAAGATAGTGACAAAATAGTCGCAACTAATTTACCAAATTACGTGCCAATACTAAGATTAGTCGCTAAATAGTCGTTAAAGTCATCACTATATAGTCGCACATTAGTCACTCTGATTTGCGACTAATCAGTGTCTAATTAGCGACAACATTCTGAACTCGCTCCTTAGTCGCACATTAGTCGTAATTTTACGACTAATATGCGACTACTGGATTTTGCGACTAAGGATGGGTGACTCTTCTCTTTAGTCGCTAAATAGTCGTAAATACTATATTTGCCACTTTTAAGCGACTACTTTTGCAGTCATTTTTAACTGTTTTCTTGTAGTGCAACCCGGAACAAACCGGGTTTTGACCTGGTTTTAGGTTGAAATCGGACAGCGTATCGAGCTTGCTAGGTCGATACGCTGCTAAACGTTTTCTTCAAGGACTGTGTCGACTTAGTAGCTAGACACAAAAATGCCCGTTACGCCAGGCTTGATATTCGGCTGAGGTTCGTATCGAGCTTAGTAATCCGACACAAATGCCCGATACGCCCTTCCAAAACTCCGGGTGGACTTTGTATCGAGCTTAGTAGCTCAATACAAATGTTCGACACGCTCCTCTTGTCCTTCCTGCCGGGCCATATCGACCTTGGTAGCTCGACACAAAGGTCGATACACTTCTAAAACTTGTCTGCTTCTTGTTTGACTTCCTTCTCTTCTTCCTCCTTGTCACCCAACTCTCCATAGAGGTCCTCTAAGCCTCCAAAGTACCTAATAAAGACTTAGTATGTACAAATATGCAACAATCTAAGCTAAAATTCACTAAACTCTAATATGGATGCAATTTGAATTCAAAGTAACCAAATGAATGCATATATGGATGCAAAGCTATCTAAAAAGGGTGCTAAAACATGCTAATTTATGTGTATATCAACTCTCCCAAACTTGCCTTTTGCTTGCCCTCAAGCAAACAAACATGACAAATCTAAGAGAGAGGTTTAAAGGTGCGAGCTCATCATCCAAAACTGGCAACAAACATAATCAACTCAATGTCCTAGTTCTTAATTCTAAGATGCATTTAAATTTATCTTACTCCAAAAGGGGTTGCCATGCCCATCACAACAATCAAATGCACTAAGACCCCAAACTAGATAAGTCTCCCTATCAAGCGAACTCTTTAACATACATTAAGTTGCAAACCGTGGATCATGACAATGCAATGCAAGTGAATTTATTTGGCTAAGGGACTAGGCTTCGAAATGAAAATGATCTCAATTCTTGTGGCTTCCAATTCACATAAGGGTTTCACTCAAAAAGGATTAAACTTCATGCATAATGTTAAAGGTAAAAGACAAGTGATGCATACAAGACTAGACTCTCATCTACCCATAATCATATCAGCGGCACTAAACCCCTTTCATTTATTCTTTTTAGAGCTCACTCAACCCTCTAAAGCTACCCTTTCCTCTCAAGGCTCTTTGTGCCTTGCTAAACCCGTGAATCTCATAAACCACTTCTTCTTTTTATAGAACTTAAGGGGAAACTTCTCCGACCTTTAACTCATAGCGAATGGTGTATCTTTTAACAATTTAGCTCTTCTTTTTATTCCTAGGTAGCCCGTTTCTCTTTCTTTTGCATTTTAGCCTCTTTTGATTTTTTCTTTTCTCTTCCTATGGCTACCCAATTCCTTTTAAACTTAGAGCTATACTTTCTTTTCAAACACAAGACCCACCATTTCAAACTATGCTTCCCTTCTCTTTCACCAAGCCTCTTTCATTCCCTTTCTTTCTACTCTCTTTTCACGTCTCATCATGCTAAAATGCAAGAATACCATTCATTCCAAAACACCAAGCAATACTGAGACCCATACCCCAAATCCTAAGCCTAAAACTAGCCTCGATATGTGATAGCTAGAATCTACATGAGAGCCTAAACTTGTCGTCTCAAAGCTAACACTTTATGCTAAGTTTAATCAAAATAAGGCCTCAAAATCAATATCACTAGAACATTTGCCTTTTAAGGAGGTAAGGTAAGGTGGGAATACTACTTGAGCTAGCAAGAGGGTGGTAAAGTTAGTAAGAAAGCTCAAATATGTCTAATATCCACGAATTTACTTTCAATGCAAGGCATGATATTTAGATGTCAAATTTAGGTTCAAGTGAGTAGAGTTGGCTTTCAATTTCAAGACCCTATTTCAACAAAAATCTAGTGACAAGTGAAGTGGTTCAAGCATGGTTCTTCCTTACTTTCTAGACTTGTTCAAATGCATCAAAGAACTACTAACTAGGGCACTGAATTGATTACATGAGTTGACACTCTACAAGGATTAGTTCATCATTGCTCCCAATGCATATGAATGCAATTCTTACATGTAATGCAACTAGACTCGATTCTAATATCCATTGCAAGTTCTAAATGACTTTTTTTGGAAATTTTTCAAATTTCTTTGGTTTTGTTTTTGTTTTCTTTTTCTATGTCTTAAGTGAATGCATGAGACTCAAAATGCATAAAAGGAAAATAAGACTCACAAATAACATGTCAAATCTCTCAACCTCTCCCCCAAACTTAAATTACACAGTCCCTTGTGTAATAAAAGTCTAGAGGAGACCTCAATCAACAAGACATAAAAATAAAATAATAAAAACTAGAAGACATATATACAAGGGAGGTGGAGGTACCTCAAAACTGTGAAGACGAGGAGGATGATCCCAAAGAGAGCGACTGATTGCTCGAGGATTGGGCTGGTGAGCGGCTCGGCTTTCTCTTCCTTGGCCGTGCTTCGTGGGCGGAAGAGCGAGGTGGGTCTACTTGGACTGCTTCCCTTGGGCGCACATGGAATGAATGGCGCCTATCGAGGGCCATTTCGATCTCTCCCTTAGATTCTTCCTCTGCCACACCGCTTCTGCCCTCTTCTCTAGCCCTTGTGGAGGACTTTCCATTGACGATGGCCTTTAGCCCTTTGACAGTTCTCTTCAAATCCTTCACCATTTTGCCGAGCTTCTTAATGGCCCTGTCTTTGTACTTGTTCCATCTTTGAGAAGACCAATGTGTGTGTGGGCTTCTCTCAATGTCAGGCTCGGCATCGTGCCTATGCAAGAGGAAAAGTAGTATCTCTCGCTACCATAAACCGAGCTTGGGGCTTCGTCCTCTTCTTCCACTTTTTCTTCCTCTTCAAGAACTTGGGTTGAGTCAAAGTCAAATATCCCTTTCTTGGCAATGGAGTGGAGAGGCGGATTGACAGCGAGATTGTAGAGGTCATCATATGGTGGCATAAAGTCCATGTGGGAGATATCTTGGAAAGAGGTGGCTTGCGAGTTTGGGAGGCAAATCTTGGCCTCGGTCTTTGTGTCTACCGCGAACTTGTAGGCGAACCGGTGGCCTAACCTTCCCGAGAGAAACATAGTCCTTCCAAGGTAGAAGATGTCCATCCACTTGGGATCAAGACAATCCGTCCCTAGACAATGTCCACAAGTCTCGAGAATCGGTGTTATGATCCCGCCGATGCTAAGTTCGGGATCCTTATCCTTCATCAGGGCAACCCAATCTTGGTAGAAGAGCAATTGCCTAACCAATATGTTAACCATACCAGCTCCCGTCCTATCTCCTCGGACTCTTGTGCCTCCTCTTGTGTGATACCCGATGAACTTGGAAAGACCCACATCTAACAACTCGAGCTCCTCCTTGGTGACTTTCCCGGCCTCCTTCCTTGCATAGAAAGTGTGAGCAAGAGTTTTGTGTGCATACTTCAACACCGGATGCCTTATCATAGTCCCCGTGCTTCCTCCCGGTTTAAACTTCCCAACCGCAATTGTCTCCTACAAGCCTTTCAACTCACACTCATCAATGGTGAGCATCTTTGTTCTCCTTTCACCTTCTCGGATACCAAAGATCTCGTTCAGTTGGCGGAAGAACATTGTGTAGACGGTCCTATGGATCTTGAACTTGATGTAGGCATGACCATCTCGCGGTGGTTAATCCTCTCCGTCATAGTAGAAGTGCGCGGTGAGGGAAGATAGGAATTCAGATGTCGCGAGCTTGTAAGCGGGATAGGCCATGGTGATGAACTTGGCCAATCCCATGTTCTTGAAGAGAGTTTGGAAATCTTCAAAGATCCCCAAGGCTCGAAGCGTCTGATCATGCGGGTACTTCGTTGCTTTGAACCGCATACCCATAAATGCCTTGAGGAGTTCCTCGGGTGTTAGCTTCTTTTTCGGCCCCTCTTGTGTGGCCTTTGATTTCTCTTTCAAAGCTGGGGGCCTTCTTATTTGGCCCAAGCACCAACTGTTCCTCCTCACTTCAAACATCTCGGTCCTCAACCACTTTCTTCTTCCCTTGGCTCTTTGATGTTCTCACTTGAGAGCTTGCTCCTTGTGTTGTTTGATCTCCCTTGGTTCTTCCCATTGTACCTATAGGAGAAACAAAACTTGTAGGGGGAGTAAGCGACTCATTTTGAACAACCAACAACAGCAATTAGCAAGCAACAAATAAGATCAATGCTAAATTTTCGAATTTTTCCCCAAAACCAACACTTAGCAAAAATTTGGCAAATACAAAATTTGCAAAATTTTCAAGTTGCTTGAATTCGAGTGCTATGTATTGGCAATCCATAAGCATGGTTAATGCAAACTAATGCAAGTAAAAGCACCAAAATCTAACAAGGTTCAAAAGAGTAATTTGAATTTCGCATCATGAACCCTAAGTGTCAAATTTTCGAAAATTAACCATGGAAATCATAGTATAGCACTCAAAATCTACTCCCTAACTATAATCAAGCAATGTCCAAGCCATAAATAATCAATTCGAACACCCTCAACACCAAAATTCCCAAATTTTCCACCATTAAAGCAAAGGATGAAAAACTCGGATTGTTTACCTTGTTAAAGAGAAAAAGGGTGAACGAAATCGACTTAGAATCAAGATGAGCATAATAAAAATCGAGCAAGAGGCACTTGAAATCACGAAAATTTATTGAAAATTGAGAGAGAGAGACCAAAAATCACGAGTGTGTGTGAGGGGGGGGGGAGAAATTTCGTGTTTAGGGAAGAAGAAGGGGAGAGAACCGGAATTAAACCGGTCAACCCCCTTTGACTTACCTGGAAAAGGAACATATCGAGCTATGTAGGTCGATACATAACTCGATACGCCGACAAACGCAGCTTTTAAAACTGTATCGAGCTAGGTAGCTCGATACATATGCCCGATACGGATGTCGAGATTTCCCTGGCCCATCTGTATCGACCTTAGTAAGTCGATACAAAAGCCCGATAATGCTTCGCCGAATTCCCTGTAGAGCAGTATCGACCTTGGTAGGTCGATACACAGCTCGATACAGTGCCAAAAAATCCTTGGCAAGCTTTTGCTCTTTGTTTAACCTCCTCAATCAAAACCTGACATCCAAAAACCCTAGAAAACACATTATTGAATTAAAAAGTGCAAATATATTCAAAGATAGACATGAGAGTGCCTCCCAAGTGCGCTTGTTTAAAGTCACTAAGCTTGACTTTTCAAACCCTTAGGCATGGGGGTGAAGAAGGAGTGGAATTGGGTTTCCTCCTTCCTTCTTGATGTACATGGTGCCTGCTCCAGATTGCAGCACCTTCTTCTTCTTCTTAGACTTCTTTGGTGGCTCAGCTATTGGCTCCACAATCCTGTGTCCATCAAACATTGCTAGAAGACTCTCACCATCAAAGCTTGGCCCATCATACTCGTCGTGATCAAGGGCTTTATTCTCACTCATCACCACACAAGTGAGACCCATCAGCTGCTCCTTTGGTGGTCCATCTTCGGCATCCATAGTGTCACATGTGATGGTTCCACATAGGCTCAAAACAGAAAGTTTCATAGGATAGAAGACCTTTGCATCTACATTCTTGAGAATCACCCTCTTGTTGATGAAGTCAAGGCTTGCACCAGCTGTGTTGAGTAAGGGTGTCCCTAGAAGAAGAGGTAGCCTTGCCGCTTGAACCATGTCCATGACAATAAAATCAGTTGGGACTGATGCGGGGTTTATTTTACTTCAAGTTTTACCCCTAAGATAGCTGCAAGTGCACAACAATCACAATAGTATATTAAGGGATCGAATCCACAGAGATTGTTCTTTTGCGAAAGTCCTATGATTTCTAAATTCTTTAAACCCAATGGGAGCTTGGTGGGTGTAGTGAGTCACGGTTTGCAGTAATAATATCAAGCAGCAGAAAAAAATCAACGGTTGTAAATCAATGAATAAAAGGCGTTGGGTTCAGGGACATTCTCCGGGGTTCATGGATCGAATTTAACAAGCAAAAGGATAAGTTCTTGATAATTAAATAAGTTAGGTTCTTAAGCTGAAACGGTCGACTATGACTATCCCGTCTTCACGGATCTAGCCACCTGCGTTTGTCTTTCACTGCGGATATGATTTCTCATCCCACGATGCAAGACAATCGCGCATACATATCATTCACCTATTTGTAAACTCTCGCGTCTGTCGATATGCCTAAACATCCTACGTTGTGATCCGCTCGTTAACTTCTAGATCCAGACGATAGACCACATATTCATGTATCTAATCGCCCTGGAATCAGTTGCTCATTGATCAGAGAAGCAAACATGCGATAAGAACAAGACATCAACGCAGATACCTAAAAGAAACTCTATCTCTATCAACCTAGCGAAATCAATCCATGATTAAACCCCTTCAAAAATCCCCTTAAAAACCCAACTAAATGACTATTCGCTCATGGGAACGAGAGACATCTTCGAGATATGAAAGGTGCGAATTGTATTAATAAAAAGGACAAAGTGAGAAAACTTCTTCAAAGGAACTCGATTGAAGAGAGGTTTTCTTAAAGTATTGAAAAGCAAAGAACTAAGAATAAAAGATGAAAGGGAAAAGAAGGAGGAGCAGGCGGCTGCAGAAGAGTTCTCTCTCGAGGTCTTCAACTCCGGGGCCGTCGAACTCTCTCTCTCTCTCTCTCTCTCTGCGGCGCAAAAGTGTTTTTGGAAAAGCTCTGTGTGGTCACGCCTCTTCTGAAACCCTAAGGTTCCTTTATATAGGCTCCCGGTCTTCAGAAAGTGGGCTTCACGTTTTAACCTCGGGAAAATATCGGATAAGTGCAAACGGGCTCGGGATGGGCCGGAGCGGCGTGGCCGCGCGAGCGACCAGGCGTGGTGCGGCCACTGGTCTTCTGAAGATCCGTGGCGCGGCCATCCTTCTTCTGGGAATGTGTCTGACGGGCCCTCTTACTTCCTTTGTATCTTGAGATCCAACCGTGGGATTGAACTCAGACCACCTCGGCATGAAAGACAGCTGAAAGGGCTATCTTGTCTCCAAATATGAGCTTGATATTGTGGTGGGAAGGTCGTCATCTGATGCTGAACTTATGGCTCCGAGCACATGTCCTTGAAGTTCCCGTTTTGCTCCAAAATGTGTACTTGTTGTCCAATTTCCCTGAAATGACTTTTAAAACTAGGAAACGTGGAAATCACTTTAAAACTGTTGAAAACCGGGTCAAACACTAAAAAATGATCTTGAAATAATAGGTTTTAGGAGTAAAATATGAGTGTTATCAGGGACTAAGCATTTACCAACTCTCAATGGATAATCCTCTACAAGGCCTAGTGGTTGCCTTGAGGAAGCATCAACAAATGTGATGTGTGATGGATACTTCTTCATAGTAGTGATCCCAAGGTTCTTGAACATCTCAAGAGACATCACATTGACACTTGAGCCCGAGTCACATAAGGCTTCCTCAATCTTCAAGTCCCCAAGAGAACAAGAAATCAAAAATATTTCCGGATTTCCAAGCTTCGTGATGACCTTGGACTCCTTCCTTGTTGCGCTTGGTGGGTCTAGACCTTCAATCAGCTCCACAACCTTCTCTATGTTGGCTAGCAAATCCTTGATGAACCTTATTTGACCCTTGACTTGGGACAAATTCTCCCCCTTAGGTAAATGTGCACCGACTTTCGCCATACTCCCTCTAAAACTTGAGAGTAGCTTCTTTTGTGCCTTTGTCAATACCGGTTCAGGAAAAGGGAGTGGTGGCTTGTAGACAAGGAGATCATAAGCCTAAACTTCAGTCTTCTTAGCCACTTCTCTTTCCTTCTCAACAACTCGTGCTTGTGTAGAGATCACATCCTCATCAAGCTCTTCTTTCCCCTTTGGTTTAACAACAACCAAATGGTCATTTTCAATGACCTCCTCCCCCACTAGAACTTCAATGTCCTCATTGACTATATATGCTTCATTGGGAAACTCAAATAGTTGCTCAAATTCAGCCACCACTCGCTCATACTCTTCTTCGTCAATAGAGTAGATAACATTGCAATAGTCTTTGGGGTTTGGTTCGGGTTTACCGAGCCAAGAAGCTTGAGGGCGCGTAGAAGAGGAAACAATGCCCTTGTTGTTCTCCATTTGTTTGATTTTCGAGCTCAAAGGGTCAAACTTTGGAGTTAAGGTCATTGTAAGAGCAATCAACTTTGTTTCGAATTTCAGCCATCTTCTTACTCAAATCAAGAGCATTACTTGCTTGACCTTGGAGAATTTGTTGGAACACATTTCTCATATCCAAATCTTGTCGAAAACTCGGTGGAGGGCCTTGTTTGCACTGATAATTCCCTTGGTTTCCTTGGTTGTTCCCTTGCTAGTTGTTCTTTGGAACATATCCTTGTTGTTGTTTGAAAGGGACAAATTATTTTGTTGACTTCTTTGTCCTTGTTGACGGTAGACTTGATCTTGGGGGTTCTCCATATTTATACTCCAATAGGAAAGATTGTTGTTCCTATAGTTGTTGTATCCTTGTTGATAACCTTGACCACTCACATAGTTGACCTCTTCTTCGCAATCTTCATCCAAATCTTTTTTTACCCTTTGACTCTCATCACAATCACCCACAAAGTGAACATGCTCTTGTGAAGCTTGGAGCAACTTATCCATTTTCTCATTAAGATATTTGATCTCTTTCCTTCTTTGATCCTCATAAGTACCACCATCTATCATAGTCTTCACCATAGTTGCCATCACTTTGTGCCAAGTTCTCCACAAGCCCTAGACCTTCTTCCACATCTTTACTCAAGAAGTTTCCATTACTTTCCGTGTCTAGAAGCATCCTAAACTTGGGGAGAACACCACGGTAGAGAGTGCTCAAGAGAGTTTCTTCGGAGAAGCCATGATGAGGGCATTGGGTAGTGTATCCCTTGAACCTTTCTCATGCTTCACAAAAGCTCTCATTGTTCTTTTGAGTGAAGCTGGATAGCTCATTTCTCAACCTTGTTGTCCTTGTGTTGGAGAGGAACTTAGCAAGGAAAGCCTTCTTGCATTGGTCCCATGAAGTGATGGAACCTCTTGGAAGTGTCTTCTCCCATTGATGTGCTTTGTCGCCAAGGGAGAAAGGAAACAGTCTCAACTTGAAACCATCCTCGGAAATGCCATTTATCTTGGTCATATCACAAATCCTATCAAACTCATCAAAATGGTCAAGAGGATCCTGCAAAGCTAACCCATGGAACTTGTTGTGTTGCACCATGTTGATCAACCCACTCTTTATCTCAAAATTGTTGTTCTCAACTGGAGGAGGGAGGATACCTTGGCGATTGGCATGAGTATTAGGAGTATCTCCAGCCCCAATGTGCCTAGGTTGGCGTGGAGGGTGTTTAGGCACTCTAGGAACTTGAGCCTCATTCCCTTGATTCCTTTGTGGTATTCCATTACCACCTTGTCCTTGTGGAATATCCATTCCCAAACGCCTTAGATGTGATGGGCGTTCCCTTTCTCTTCTCACAAAAGTTCCTCTTGTCACTTGGTGGATGTTGTCTAGAGGCTCAACTAGATTGTTGTGTCCACTAGACCTCAAGTTCATATACCTATAGAGACAAAGAATAAACCAAGCAAGTGAGATTAGGAATCAAATGAAAAATAAAGCTTAGTCTCAAGTAGAATTAAAATCCTAATGCACAAAACAAAACCCAAACGGCAAAAGCGCCAAATTGATAGGTAGGTTTTTGAGCCTAACAAAGCAATTACTCAAGCCCACTCATGTCATTGTAGGTCTTTGAGGATCAATCCAATTGGGTGTGATTGTGACAATAGGAATGCATAAAACTCCTTAATCTAAGCAAGCATAAAAGGGGGTTTTGTTAACTATCAAACTAAATAATCAAACCAAGTAAACAAAGAATAATTAACTACTAACCAAGATTATCAAATGACTAAAATGAATCCCAGGATAGGGTTATCAATCTAAGGTGTTCCAAAAATCAATCTTTGATGTCAATCAATCACAATATATGCTAATCCCTAGGCTTAGAACTCAAAAGCAAGACTAATCCACTTCCATGGTACTAATCCATTCATTAATCATCCTAATCAAGAACTAATTCTCATTAGTGAATAGGAAGCTAACAAGCATTATGAAATAGTTCTAAAATGCCAATAAACACCCTAGACAATCACCTCCACGAGGTACGAATGTAAACCCCTTGTTTAGTTGGTTGGAGAATTTCAACAAACAACTTGTGGGTGGGAAGTTCTCTAAGGACTAGTTTTGGCTTGATCAAGGCTAAACTAGCATTTAGAACACTAATCAAGGATGAAATTGAAAGAATCTAATCCTTGACATCATGATCAACACTTGAAACACCCTAAATCTAACCCATCCCTAGATCCTAAGGAAACTACTCACTAATCATGATTAGACCCTCAAATCCTATGAAAGAGATGAAGATAAACATGATTAAAGAGATAGACAAGAAAGATTAAGAAAGGCAAGTACTAAATTGCATAAACTTTAGATAAATGTCTTACAAAATCACTTAAAACCCAAAGAGGAACGTTTTCTAAGAAAGAACAAAAGATTAAAAGATATTTAGGAAAATTAGGTCTTTTTCTATTTATAGTGAACAGTGGACGACCCGGGTCAACCTGGAACAAACCTGATTTTGACCCGGTTTTAGGCTGAAATCGGGCAGAATATCGAGCTTGCTAGGTCGACATGCAGCTCGTTACGCTGCTAAAGTTTTCTTCAAGGACAGTGTCGAGCTTAGTAGCTCGACACAAATGCCTGATACGCCAGGCTTGATCTTCGACTGAGGTTCGTATCGAGCTTAGCAGTCCGACACAAATTCCTGATACGCTCCTTCCAAAACTCTGGGTGGACTTTGTATCGAGCTTAGTGGCTCGATACAAAAGTCTGCTACACCCCTGATATGCTCTCAAATTTACCCTAGAGCTACTCTCTCAAATTAAGAGATCACGGTAGTATTTAGGGATCGAATCCACAGAGAAGGGATAGTCACACAGCAGTTTTCTAAATTTGAATTAATGTTAGGAAGAATATTAAAAGTAAAGACAGAAAGCAATTAAAAGCGATGTAAACTTCAGGAGACAAAACGCTAGGTTTAGGGAAATTCTCAGGTGATCTAAATTGCAGGTCTAGACAGAATGTTAGGAATTATTAAGATCTGTTCTCGAACTCGAATCACTAATGTAAAATCAACTAACTCTCGCTGCGAAGATTATCTATGTCTAAACCCTAAAATTCCAAATCTCTTTGCAAATTCTAACAATTCAAACAAGCATTAAAGTTCAGGTTCAATTACTCACAAAATCCCTAAACCAAATCTCTTTGCGAATATGTATTTTTCTCATCTAACACTAGTTCATGTAATCAATAATACTCTCGCATCTATTAATCAACCAAAGATCAGATTCTAGGTCGCGAAGCTAGAATAAGCATTAAGCATAAATCCAGATGAAGAACTTTAATGATTTTATCCTAACAATTTAATTCGACCTAACAATTCATTAATCACCTTTGAAAAACCATAAACCTAACAAGCAAACTACTCAGACATGATTAATGAAACAGAAATCATTATTTGAATAGAAAGCATAAAAGAAATCAATAGAATAAATGAAGGGAGTTCCAAATTTGCTCTAAGGGAGTCAAATCCTTCTCTCCAAAACCTATCTATAAATCTCTCTCTAAATTATTGTGTAAAATAAAGTGTAGCCTAAACAATGGCTGAAAAACTATATTTATAGGAGAGAATTTTCGTCCAGGGGCAATCTTGTAATTCTTTAGAACTTGGGAAATTTCCTTTTTCTGATGGAAATCGAGTTTCTCGGCCGACCTTGTCTGGTGTCGATCGACACAGATGGTGTCGATCGACACCCTGTGCGTAATTCTGCTCTCTCGACTTATCACTTCGCAGCTTCTTGCAGAATGCACCAAAAAGATCCATAATCTCCAATTATGCTCCAAACGTAGTCCAACCTATAAAGACTTTAATAGGACTCTAAAAATACCAAAAGACTCTATAAAAACACTTATATCATGGCCTAAAAGTGGGTAAAAACCATGATATATCAACTCCCCCAGACTTAGCTTTTGCTTGTCCTTAAGCAAAACATAAACTTAGAATGAAGTAGAGGTTTGAAAACAGGAACTTTCGAGTACCTCTTCAAAACGCCACATTGATTAACACTTCTTGAATCCACATGATATTAGAGCCAACCTTAGGAAATGTTCAATGTACTTACCACAAGCTTAGAAATCTCCCAGTTTGAATCCAGATCCTTTCCTTGGTAAAAGATTCGAACTCTAACAAGGTAATGCCATAGAACTTTTCTAATTCTTTTCCCTTCCTTAGTACCAAAACAAGGTATTCTCATACAGCTCCCCTATTTTCTCTTCCCTTAGTTAACTTCTGCCCATTTTCAGGGTGTTCTAAGATCTTTTCATTGACTCTTCTTATTCTTTTTGGGATCTCTAGAATAGTGCTACTCTCTACTTGTGTTCCTTGTGAGGAGACGTGTTCAAGAGCATCACTAATATTGTTCCTTGTGAAGAGACAAGCTCATGACAAAGGCATTATTCCAGATTTAGACTCCTTTTCTTTCTTTTCTTTTCTCTTAAGGGAAGGTCAAGAAGAGACTGCAATTTCCTATCTGTTCGGACTGAAAGAGGAATCAAGTTCTGCGCATACCTAGTTCTTTGTAAGGGGATCTGAACTCGCCCTGTTAGACTGATTCCACTTGCAGCTTTCTACTTAGTAAGACCCGCAGCCAACTACTATAGCAATGGTTCTTTCAAGTGTCAACTTCCTGTTGTTAGTTCCTAGAAAAACTGAAAGTTCCAACTAATTTTGACTCATTAAAACAAAATTTTTGAAAACTTTTTGACTCTCAAAACAAAACACAAAGTCAGTAAACACCTCCCCCAGACTTAAACAACACCGTCCCCAGTGTTATTAAGCCCAAAGTTGGCTAAAAGAAAGATTAGAAACAACTTAAAAGACCAGATAGAAGACTTACCTTCATCTGCGTGTAGTGTCGATCGACACTAGGTTGTGTCGATCGACACTGGTCTGAATCGATTCCAATGTTGCTTTTTTCAACAGACTGAAACTTAGGACTTAGTAAAACTAAAACGAAAATAAAAAGAAAAACGTACCTAACAGTGGGTTGCCTCCCACTCAGCGCTCGTTTTCAGTCATTAGCTTGACTGTGTTGGGGTTCAGACGTCTGGTGGATCAGAGGGTGGCATTGAATGCTTCCCAGACGAATGTCTTCTCATCCATGGTGGTGCATATGCATTAGGTGCATGA
This sequence comes from Alliaria petiolata, assembly GCA_020283515.1. Taxonomy (NCBI): domain Eukaryota; kingdom Viridiplantae; phylum Streptophyta; class Magnoliopsida; order Brassicales; family Brassicaceae; genus Alliaria; species Alliaria petiolata. The sequence goes on from JAHZTW010000001.1 coordinate 37,994,862, forward strand.
GATTGACCAAGGAAATGAGGAACAGCAGCAGGGTGGGCCTTGAGTTTGGGGGAACACTTCTTTTTCCTGCAGCATCATCAAAAGAAATACCAAGCCCTCTACGAGAATCTCGTGGCTTGGATAAGTGCGCAGCATTCTTTGAACCTTTAAAGTTTTTATTGACAAGATCAGGATGTTTGGAATTCATTCAAGGGAATGCGTACCTTTGCTTCCTTCGAGGTTTATGGCCTGTAAGATGCGGAAGCATCTGTTTGACCACTTGTGATGAAATTGCAGCATTGGAAGTGACTTCTGGTGTGATCCGCGAAGGGTGTCGATCGATGCCAATGGTGTCGATAGACACCATCTTTGTAGCTCGAATCTCTGTACTTTTGCTGCAATTCAGCTCCACAATCTTTGTCTCCATGATGAAAACGTCTTCCTCCATCAACTTGGTATTGTTTAGACCTTCATCCTCGCCCAAAGTCCTGAAGATATGATTGTTTCCACTCCAATCTTCTAACTCAACAACTTTCTCAGAATTTTCAGCTAATGCCTCTTGAACAACCAGTTTGTTCACTTGCTCTTTAGAATCCAGCTCCTTGACATTCCCAGCATTAGTGTCGTCTGAATGCTCCATGATTGGGTCTTGATCCATAGGCGACTCTACTGAAAACGATTGACCATCGATGGTGGAAGGTCCTCTTAATTTGTCCATGTCAAAATTCATGACAACATCACCCAAGTCAAGCTCTATTTTCCCTTTCCTCACATCAATAATGGCACCAGCTGAAGCCAAGACTGATCTTCCCAAAATAAGAGGATCTGTAGGTTCTTCATCATACTTCTATACCACAAAGTCTGTGGGAATAATGCAGCCTTCAATCTTCAAGGGAACATCTTCTAAGACACCTTCTGGAACTCTCTTTGATCGATCAGCTAGGATTAGAGAGATTCTGCTTGGCTTGAACTCAGTCATTCCAAGTCGAACAACAACTGAGTATGGTATCAAGTTGATACTTGAACCTAAATCGCAGAGAGAACGAGGAAACCTTCCTGTTGAGATTGAGCAATCTAGCACAAAGTTTCCTGGATCAGGTAACTTCTCTGGAATCCTCCTCTGCATCACGACATTGACTTGTTCAGAAACCCACTTCTTCTTCTTCTTCCTTGGAACTATGTTCAAGAGAATTGCATTCATGTCTCTGGTAAGCAATGCTCCTTCATCAGGACTCACACCGTTTGCAACCATTCTCTTGACATATCTTCTTAATGCAGGTGAAAGTTGGACTGCATCAACTAGGGGTAGCTCAACCATCAGTTTACTCATCATCTCCTTGCATCTAGCTTCCTCTCTCTCCTGTTTAGATCTTCTGGGAGGCAGGGGGTAGNGGACTTAGTAAAACTAAAACGAAAATAAAAAGAAAAACGTACCTAACAGTGGGTTGCCTCCCACTCAGCGCTCGTTTTCAGTCATTAGCTTGACTGTGTTGGGGTTCAGACGTCTGGTGGATCAGAGGGTGGCATTGAATGCTTCCCAGACGAATGTCTTCTCATCCATGGTGGTGCATATGCATTAGGTGCATGAGATTGACCAAGGAAATGAGGAACAGCAGCAGGGTGGGCCTTGAGTTTGGGGGAACACTTCTTTTTCCTGCAGCATCATCAAAAGAAATACCAAGCCCTCTACGAGAATCTCGTGGCTTGGATAAGTGCGCAGCATTCTTTGAACCTTTAAAGTTTTTATTGACAAGATCAGGATGTTTGGAATTCATTCAAGGGAATGCGTACCTTTGCTTCCTTCGAGGTTTATGGCCTGTAAGATGCGGAAGCATCTGTTTGACCACTTGTGATGAAATTGCAGCATTGGAAGTGACTTCTGGTGTGATCCGCGAAGGGTGTCGATCGATGCCAATGGTGTCGATAGACACCATCTTTGTAGCTCGAATCTCTGTACTTTTGCTGCAATTCAGCTCCACAATCTTTGTCTCCATGATGAAAACGTCTTCCTCCATCAACTTGGTATTGTTTAGACCTTCATCCTCGCCCAAAGTCCTGAAGATATGATTGTTTCCACTCCAATCTTCTAACTCAACAACTTTCTCAGAATTTTCAGCTAATGCCTCTTGAACAACCAGTTTGTTCACTTGCTCTTTAGAATCCAGCTCCTTGACATTCCCAGCATTAGTGTCGTCTGAATGCTCCATGATTGGGTCTTGATCCATAGGCGACTCTACTGAAAACGATTGACCATCGATGGTGGAAGGTCCTCTTAATTTGTCCATGTCAAAATTCATGACAACATCACCCAAGTCAAGCTCTATTTTCCCTTTCCTCACATCAATAATGGCACCAGCTGAAGCCAAGACTGATCTTCCCAAAATAAGAGGATCTGTAGGTTCTTCATCATACTTCTATACCACAAAGTCTGTGGGAATAATGCAGCCTTCAATCTTCAAGGGAACATCTTCTAAGACACCTTCTGGAACTCTCTTTGATCGATCAGCTAGGATTAGAGAGATTCTGCTTGGCTTGAACTCAGTCATTCCAAGTCGAACAACAACTGAGTATGGTATCAAGTTGATACTTGAACCTAAATCGCAGAGAGAACGAGGAAACCTTCCTGTTGAGATTGAGCAATCTAGCACAAAGTTTCCTGGATCAGGTAACTTCTCTGGAATCCTCCTCTGCATCACGACATTGACTTGTTCAGAAACCCACTTCTTCTTCTTCTTCCTTGGAACTATGTTCAAGAGAATTGCATTCATGTCTCTGGTAAGCAATGCTCCTTCATCAGGACTCACACCGTTTGCAACCATTCTCTTGACATATCTTCTTAATGCAGGTGAAAGTTGGACTGCATCAACTAGGGGTAGCTCAACCATCAGTTTACTCATCATCTCCTTGCATCTAGCTTCCTCTCTCTCCTGTTTAGATCTTCTGGGAGGCAGGGGATATGGTATTTTTAGTTTGTACACCCTTTCTTCTGCAAACTTTGTTGTTGTGAGCTGTTCTGGTGAAGTCCGTGTAGAGCGTCGATCGACACCCTCCTGGTGTCGATCGACACTGGCTTTTGGTGTCCTCCGTGTCGAGTTTGCTCGTTTCATCTGGTTTCTCCTTTGGTGTCGATCGACACATAGTAGTGTCGATCGACACTGGCTCCGCAGCATCTTCCACATCTTCAAACTCCTCGAATTCTTTAGCATTTAGACCCCTTTTCGGCTATGTTTGAAGGCTTCTTTCACTCTGGATCGTGATGGCATTCACGTGGTGTCTCGGATTAGTATCAGTTTTCCCTGGAAGGAAACCTTCTTGCCTACGAACAGCTTCTGCAGTTTGAGCAACCTGAGTATCCAATTTCTTGACATGGTTGTTCAGAGATTCGAATTTTCCATTGAAGTCTTTGTACATGACGTCCATCTTTCCAGTCACATCTTGATATAATGTGTCAATCTTCCCATTAAAGCTCACTGTCATCTTCTGTTGCCCTTCCAGGATCTGCTCTAGCATAGACTCCATTTTATTGTCTTGTGCAGGAGGCTTCTGGTAAGAAGAATTTTCATAGCTCCTTGTGTAATTGTTGTTGCTGTTCTGGAATGAAGGCTTTTGGTAAGAAGAACCATAGCCTTGCTGATTGTTGAATCTCTGTCCTTGAAAGCAACCTCCATTGATGTAATTGACTTCTTCTTGCTCTGGCTCAAAGGACTCTACTTCGGCAGCGAAGTGAACTTGCTTCTTTCCCATCAAGACGTCCAACTTCCTGTTAACCTCAGCTATTTGGCTTCCTCCATTTGCACCAGCTTGTTGTCTCCTTTCAAAGTCTGCGTTCTTAGTGCTGTTACAAGAGGCTAAATTCTCTATAAGCACTACCGCGTCAGCTGGGTATCTGGTGTTGAAATTGCCATTGCTCGCAGCATCCAAAGCCATCTGATACCTCCAATCGATCCCTCGGTAGAAGATTCCGATAAGCTGCGGTTCGCTGAAACCGTGATGTGGGCAATCCCTCTCGTATGATCTGAATCTCACCCAAGAAGCCTTGAATGCTTCAGTGGGTCCTTGCGAGAATGTAGTGATCTTTGTCCTCAACTCTTTTGATCTCGCGTCTTCAAAGAAATTGCATAGGAATGCATTCTTTGTGACCCATGTGGTCAAGGATCCTAGTGGCAATTGCTTCAGCCAGTATGATGCATCTCCAGCAAGCGAGTAAGGGAAAAGCTTGCAGAAGAGATAATCATATGTAACTCCATTGGCCTTAATGCTTGAAGACAAGTCTTCGAATCTCTCGATATGATCCATGGGGTGCTCGTTGGGAAAACCATGGAAAGGGTTCTGAGCTACGAGCTGGAAGTAGGAAGGCTTCAGCTCGACGTCATTCCTTTGGAATGCAGGAGGACGGATCGCAGCTCTATTAGCATAGAACTGGTCTGGGCGGTTGTACTTGCCTAATGTTCTTCCACGTCCAGTTTCTGCAGGTGCGATTTGCATCGATGGTTCGACTATGACGGCGCCAGCCTCATCAAGTCTCTGTCCTTGGGCGTTTCTTCTATTGCCTTGAAGGTCAAATAAGTTGCCTTCTGCGTCGCGTACCATAACTATAGGGTCCGCCATCTCTGTTCGCGTACGGTGTCGATCGATGCTAGTAGTGTCGATCGACGCTTGGGCAGATGCTCAGTGGTGTCGATCGATGCTAGATGTGTCGATCGACGCTCGGGCAGATGCTTGGTTCTTGCGTTCCCGACGGACTAGTTCCTGGTTCAGTGCGATTAGTTCCTCTTTCTTGTTGCTTCTGGTACTGGGTATGCACCTGAAACCAAAGATAAGAAACTAAATCAGTAACAAAAACAAAAATAAAAACCTAGACAAAATTCTAATACTAGAAATCTGTAGGCAACTAATCTCCTTCCCCGACAACGGCGCCAAAATTTGATATGCTCTCAAATTTACCCTAGAGCTACTCTCTCAAATTAAGAGATCACAGTAGTATTTAGGGATCGAATCCACAGAGAAGGGATAGTCACACAGCAGTTTTCTAAATTCGAATTAATGCTAGGAAGAATATTAAAAGTAAAGACAGAAAGCAATTAAAAGCGATGTAAACTTCAGGAGACAAAACGCTAGGTTTAGAGAAATTCTCAGGTGATCTAAATTGCAGGTCTAGACAGAATGTTAGGAATTATTAAGCTCTGTTCTCGAACTCGAATCACTAATGTAAAATCAACCAACTCTCGCTGCGAAGATTATCTACGTCAGAATTCCAAATCTCTTTGCAAACTCTAACAATTCAAACAAGCATTAAAGTTCAGGTTCAATTGCTCACAAAATCCCTAAACCAAATCTCTTTGCGAATACGTATTTTGCTCATCTAACACTAGTTCAGGTAATCAATAATACTCTCGCATCTATTAATCAACCTAAGATCAGATTCTAGGTCGCGAAGCTGATACAAGCCTTTTTAGCCTTGCAAGCAATTCCTCAATTGCTCATGTCATTGCAATACTTGAGGTTATCAATCCATCTTGGGAGATTGGTTGCACTAAGAATACAAAGTCTTATCTAAGCTAAGCTAAATTGACAATTCAAGTGACAAATGATAATTAAAACCAAAGCACAAACTAAAAGAAACACTACTTAAGCAATAGCTAAGAAACTAAACCTTAATTGAAGCTAATCAAGAAACTAAGCAATGATTACTACTAAGCAAGATTATCAATTATACTAAATCGAAACCTAGGGATGGAATCATTGATTTGGGAACTTAAGGGAACATTCTTGCAATCATTTAAGCTACTAATCAAGCAAACTCTATACCTAGAACTCTTAATCAAGATAAGACCATGATGTGTGGCTCAAATCCCTTTGTTAATTACCCTAATGAACTAATGATGTGTTAGCATTAGGATAATCAACAAGCATTAATAACAAGTCTAAATGGTATGATAAACACTCTAAACATCTAATGTCTTAGGCTAGAATATGTAAATCTCTTATTAAGTTGGTTCAAGCATTCCATCAAACACTTGGTGGGTGGATGAAATGCCTAAGATCCCAAAATGGCAAAGATTAGCCATTTGGCATTAAGAACTACTTAATAAGAAGAGATTAGGAAGAATCTATCCTAGATTGCAAGATTGAACCAATAAAATTCCCTAAATCTAACCCATCCCTAAGTTCCTATGGAAACTACTCACTAATCATGATTAAGCCCATCAAATCAAAGAGAGAAGATAAGCAAAACATGATTAGAGAAGAAATAAACAAGAAATCTAAAAGAGATATTGCATTAACTCAAAATCCAAAGCATAAACAAGGTATTTGCCAAAAATGGCTAGAAGTTTAGACTAAGAACTAAGAGAAAAAGACTTAAGATAAAAATTAGGTCTAAAGAGTATTTATAGGGGGACCCATGAAAATGAAGAAAAAGAGTTCGTCTGGTGATGGATCGACGTGCTCGTCGATCTGTTTCGTCGATCCATCACCAAAAATAAAACGGATCGACAACTCGTCGATCTTCTTCGTCGATCCGTGCTCTTGGTCACGGCTTCTGGTTCGGCGTGTTTCGTCGATCTTCTTCGTCGATCTGGCTCCCTGGAAATGTGGATCGACGAACCTTCATCGATCTTCTTCGTCGATCTGGCTCCCTGGAAATGTGGATCGATGAGCTTCATCGATCTGCTTCGTCGATCTGTTGCCAGAAACCTTCTTCTTCATCCTTTTGTTGCCTCTTGTCCCTTCTATGTGTCATGCATCATTCTCCAAGTGCATCCTCAACTCCCAAGCGTCCTTTTCACCTAATAAGGTACCAAAACATGCAAAGAACAATGCAAAACATGCAAGTGCCATGCAAGAACACTCTAGGACTCTAAATGATCAAATGCAACACTATAATGCTATATTAGACTCTAAAAATGATGATAAACTTATACTATATGGATGCTAAAATGATGCAAAATATACACATATCAGAAGCTAGAATGAGTATTAAGCATAAATCCAGATGAAGAACTCTAATGATTTTATCCTAACAATTTAATTCGACCTAACAATTCATTAATCACCTTTGAAAAACCCTAAACCTAACAAGCAAACTACTCAGACATGATTAATGAAACGAAAATCATTATTTGAATAGAAAGCATAAAAGAAATCAATAGAATAAATAAAAGGAGTTCCAAATTTGCTCTAAGGGAGTCAAATTCTTCTCTCCAAAACCTATCTATAAATCTCTCTCTAAATTATTGTGTAAAATAAAGTGTAGCCTAAACAATGGCTGAAAAACTATATTTATAGGAGAGGATTTTCGTCCAGGGGCAATCTTGTAATTATTAAGAACTTGGGCAATTTCCTTTTTCTGATGGAAATCGAGTTTCTCGGCCGACCTTGTCTGGTGTCGATCGACACCCTGTGCGTAATTCTGCTCTCTCGACTTCATCACTTCGCAGCTTCTTGCAGAATGCTCCAAAAAGATGCAGAATCTCCAATTATGCTCCAAACGTAGTCCAACCTATAAAGACTCTAATAGGACTCTAAAATACCAAAAGACTCTATAAAAACACTTATATCATGGTCCAAAACGGGTAAAAACCATGATATATCAACTCCTCTCGTCCATCTTGCCGGGCTGTATCGACCTTGGTAGCTCGACTTCAAGGTCGATACACTTCTAAAACTTGTCTGCTTCTTGTTTGGCTCCCTTCTCTTCTTTCTCCTTGTCACCCAACTCTTCAGAGAGGTACTCCAAGCCTCCAAAGTACTCAATATGTACGAATATGCAACAACCTAAGCTAAAACTCACTAAACTCTAATATGAATGCAATTTAGACTCAAAGTAACCAAATGAATGCATATATGGATGCAAAGCTATCTAAAAAGGGTGCTAAAACATGCTAATTTATGTGTATATCAGTTCGTAGAGATGAAGTATCTCTCGCGTAGTCTCATCACTCTCATGGAAGTAATACCCGATCAGGTGCTCCTTCCATGCTGCAGTGAAGGAAGTTTCTGGAGGAAGGCTTTCCACCACCTTGTTGAATTCTGCAAGGTCCTCTCTACTGATCAGGTCGCCACCCTTCCCGACCTTCTTGTATCTATGAACATCCATGATCCTAGTCGTGGTGGCATTGAATCTTGCCTGCATGAAGAGGCACTTCTTGATGCTAACGTCCTCCTTGCTATCCTTGAAGTACTTCTTCAGGCCTTTCTTTTTTCATGCCTCATCGAACCCAACATATATCGGGATCTTCCTTGCCTTTTTATGGAACTCGATCAGCCTTTCTCTTTTGATGCGATCCCTGAACCGTGATTCCTTCTGGATCTTCTTGTCATCCGATCGGCAAGTGAAGGCTTAACCTTGTGTTGGCTCCGGAGATGGTCCTCCACGGCTTGGAGATGTGGGTGCTTGGCACGGTCGATGGTTCGAGAAGGTGAATTTGCTGCGAACGTGCCTTGCCTTAAGAATGGAATCTCGCCTTACTCCGAAGCGGGTGATGGCGTTGCAAGGTGCGATGATAACTTGCTTGAGCTTCACGCTTGATCGGCCGCTTGGTGCCACGTCTTCCTCGCTCAAAGAATCAAAGGTTTCTTCGCGTTCTCTTGTGGGGAAACTCATGACTCTCTTGAAAGAGAGTAGCATGTCGACGAGCTCCCGTTGGTCTCTGACGAGTCTTTCGAACTTGCCCCCGCTTCTTTCTAGCTCCAAGGATATGCCCTCGATTGCCCTGCTGTTGCTACTGGTTAGGCTCTTGATCGCGAGGCGGACTTTTCTTGCCTCATCTATTTATCTCCCGAGATGATCTTTGACTTCATCAACGGCTTCCTTAGTATCTTCGAGCTCGCAGCCATACCCTCGGATTCTTCGTTCTGGGTCAAGTTGTAGTCATGGCATCCTAACCCTTCTTCTACCTTTAGCAACTTGTTTCGATCTTTTGAAGCTTGGGTCTCAAGTTTCTTGACCTGATATGCGATGTCTTGCACCTTGCGAGATATCTCGGCTTGCATTGAATTGATCCGGGAATGGGAAGACTTCTTGGATTCGGCTCCACAATCCATGATGATTTTCGTCAGCTCCGTGAGCTGGTTCGATCGTTGATGCAGGAAAAAAGGTGGGATCTTCTGGTTGTGGAGAGGGAGAACAGAGGTTTGGCGATGAGAGCTTTCGTCCTCGTCTTGCGCTAGGGGTGCAGGTTCTTCATCGGGCGTGAAGTGCTCGTGGCGTAGCGGCATCGGAGATGGTCTACGAGGATGGTGCATAGGTTCTGCAGGTGGGCGTGTATTAGGAGGGATGTAAGGGTCGATCCCTGCGTGCTCCATAGTGTGGTGGTTCCTGAAAATCATAGAAAGAGATTTAGAAGTTAGAGGAAAAGAATGTCTTTGAGTTGTGATCCTGACCTTTGCTTTGGACAGCGAAACGCAACGTCCACGGCAACTGCGCCAAAAGCTTGATGGGGTCTAAATAGTCGTCCGAGATTGGAGGATTTCTTTGGGGACTCGTGGAGCTTTGAATTTGTAGGACCCTAAGCTGCAAGTGCACAGCGTGCGTTGTAGTACCTAGGGTATCGATCCACAGGGAGGAGGTCAACTGCAAAACAGAGAATCAGGACAAGCAAAGACGCAAAAGGTAGGGGGTTTGTAGGTAAGTGTCACGACTTTTGCAGGAAAGAAAGAAGGTAGTACCACGCCTTATATAGAAAATGTTGTCAATCTCTTCTATAATCAACAAGAAAATGAAAATAGACTTAAAAGCTTGTAAAAAGGAAATCATATGAGCAGTGCAGAAAAGGTAAATATTGAAGTGCGTAAATCTCGATTGAAAAGCAGATGGAGGAAACATGTTGGGGATCTTCTAGGGAAATCTATGGGGTTCTAACTAGAAATCAAATCACAAAAGTTAAGCAAACGAGACTAGGCGATTTTCCCATAACTGATTCACTGGTTTTAACGACCTAACTCTGACAAGCAAGATCGATCTGTGAATGTCTATTCTGCAAGTATACTGTCGTATCCTACGTCCTAGACGAACACGCAATAAGATCGGGACAATAAACATTCAGACATCTTTTAAAGGATGCGCTCTACCCTAATCTTCAGCATAAATGATCGGTTCAAAAACAGTTAATGAAATTCCCCATAGATCCCCTTAAAGAATACCCAACGAAAGTAAGCTACTCAGACATGAAAGAAGAAGTAGAAAACGTGATTGATGAATGCATAAATTTTATAAATCGATAAGAAACAAAGAGGGTTCAAGAAGAAATCAATCTCCCTCGAAGAACAAAGTGAAAAACCGCGAATAGGAGATTCGCGGCCACTAAAAGAATTTTGTAACTTAGAGTATTTCGTGATGCCTAAAAAAAACCCTAAACAACAAGTATGTATAGGTCTTCAAGTCCCCTTGGTCGTGGATTAGGTCTTGACTTGCATAAGACGGCTGCGGGTTTAAGTTGGGCTTCAAATGGGCTCGGGAACCGCGAGTGGCCTGGCCGCGCGAGCGAACGGCCGTGGCGCGGCCACTAGTCGTCTGGCTAGGTCATGGCGCGGCCAGCTCGTCTTTCCGGGTGCTTAACGGACCTTCTTGCTTCTTCCATAACTTGAGATCCAACCGTGGGATTGTTCTCAAACCACTTCGAGGTGAAAGACAGCTGATAAGGCTACATTGTCTCCAAAGACAGCTGATAAGGCAAGAGAAGAAGCCTATTGCTTATCTTAGTGCGAAACTAGGAGGAGCCACCTTGAATTATCCAACATATGACAAAGAGCTCTATGCCTTGGTTCGAGCTTTACAAACGTGGCAACACTACTTGTGGCCTAAAGAGTTCGTGATTCACACTGATCATGAGTCTTTGAAGCACTTGAAAGGCCAATAGAAGCTGAACAAACGTCATGCTCGATGGGTAGAGTTCATTGAGACATTTCCATATGTCATCAAGTACAAACAAGGTAAAGAGAATGTTATTGCCGGTGCTTTATCAAGGAGGTACGTTCTAATTTATACTCTTGATGCTAAGTTGTTAGGATTTGAACAACTTATATAAATGTATGATTCTGATTCTGAGTTCAAAGAAGTATTCCAAGCGTGTGAGAAGTTTGCTTATGGGAAATACTTTAGGCATGAAGGATTCTTGTTTTATGAAAATCGTTTGTGTGTGTCTAACTGTTCTTTGAAAGATTTGCTTGTCAGAGAAGCTCATGGAGGAGGTTTAATGGGGCATTTTGGAGTTGCCAAATCACATAGTGTTATGCAGGATCATTTCTACTGGCCCCATATGAAGATTGACGTGGAGAGGGTCTGTGACAGATGTGTCACCTGCAAGCAATCAAAGTCTAAAGTGCAACCCCACGGTTTGTATACTTCTTTACCCATTCCTACTGAGCCTTGTACTGATGTTTCTATAGATTTTGGGCTGGGATTGCCTAGAACTAGGAAAGGAAGAGATTCTGTCTTTGTTGTGGTAGACATGTTCTCTAAAATGGCGCATTTTATCCCATGTCATAAAATTGATGACGCATCACTTGTTGCTGAGTTGTTCTTTAGAGAGGTTGTTCGATTGCATGATATGCCTAGAATCATTGTATCTGATAGGGACACTAAGTTCTTGAGCTATTTCTGGAAAACTTTGTGGTCTAAGTTAGTGACTAAGTTGTTGTTTTCAACTACTTGTCATCCTCAAACCAATGGACAAACCGAAGTAGTAAATAGAACTTTGTCTACACTCTTGCGTGCAATCATTAAAAAGAACATCAGAACTTGGGAAGATTGTTTGCCTCATGTTGAGTTTGTATATAATCATTCGGTTCATTCTGCTACCAAGTATTCACCATTCCAGATTGTTTATGGTTTCAATCCTCTAATTCCTTGGGATTTAACACCTTTACCTTTGAGTGAAAGAGTTAGTATGGATGGGAAAAAGAAAGATGAGCTTGTTAAGCATATTCATGAGAAGGCACGACTCAATATTGAAGCAAGGACAAAGCAGTATGAAAAAGAAGCCAACAAAGGAAGGCGCAAGATGATCTTTGAAGTTGGAGATCAAGTGTGGGTTCACTTGAGAAAGGAACGATTTCCAGCTAAAACAAAATCAAAACTCTTGCCAAGAGTCGATGGTCAATTCAAGATTGTCAAGCGTATCAGTTACAATGCTTACCAACTTGATCTTCAAGGTAAGTATAATGTTAGTTCAAGCTTTAATGTTTCTGACTTAGTTCCATTCCTTGCAGATGATCCAAATTTGAAGTCAAATGCTTTTCAAGAGCGAGGGGATGATGTGATCATGGATGGCAGCAAAGAGGAAGAGTTTGAACCTGAGGACGCATTGCTTGTACCAGTTGGATCCATGATGAGAAGCAGAGCTAAGAAGTTCAAGGATGCGCTTAATGGACTCGTTTGTGAAGTTCTAGACAAGGAGAGTATGCCCAATTCTTTTGGTAATGATAGCTACCAAGTCCAGCCTCTTTTGAATCTAATTCAGGCCCAAGCAAGCCTAAAATAGTCATTCTATTTTGTGGCCCATGAATAGTGACGAAAATGGAAATCAAGAGTCATTTGGAGGCCATGAGTTATTCAAACTTAGTTTTCATTCTGGTCTTTGTTTTAGTTGTCTTAATTCCGAGTTAGACTACTTGTCTACTCTATTCTTTTCCTTTATATTCTTTGTAATCTCTTTGGAGAAACACAACCATCTTTTTATTTATTTTGAGAGTGATTCTCTTTTGTTCTTCGTGAACATTTCCGATCATTGGTGTGTAATATCCATTGATCAAACCTTAATCCGTCTTGGTGCGTCATATTCAAGGGATTAAGAGATTGTCTGGTGCGTCATATCCATTCAATCGAGCTTGAATTCTTCATAGTGTGACATATCTAAGGGATTGAAGTTGGGGTAAATCAGAAGTCATTACGCAACTTTGGTGCTTCGATCCATCTTACCTTGTTCTTTGAGGAATCATTTCTTCATAAGTTCTAAGGCCTATCCATCTATCCAAATCCAACTAAAGAGTGACGATTCTTGGGAGGATCATATCATGACCTGTAGTTAGCCACTCCTTCCATGGTATACGCCACTGCTTCCATGGCACAAGACACTCCACAAGCTCTTGTAGGCGACAAAAATTAGCGAGATAATTTTCTATGAAAACACTCGCCACTTGACCACAGATAAATCGGCTGTCCCAAAGTGATGAAATTGTTTTTGCCCACCCCTTTGTGAAAAATTCAGTGTATGCCACCCTTAGACACACGATATGAGAGAGCGAACATTTTGTAGGTGGTGATAAAACAAGGCCGTGAATCATAAACTCAACAACGCCACCTTGATAAGAATAGCAAATATTTGTTAGGTCTTCGTTGCCACATGCCCAATTAACAATTTATGTTGTTGAAGTGCTCACGTGGATTTCATCTTGGTGTTTTGTCTTGTAGCTCACATAAATATCTTTCCTTGTACACGTAAGGGCACAATATTCATCGTACACGTCTCTCACTACTTGATCTTCAATTAATTGCAATTCTTTTCTACTGTATAGCTCGTGACGCACATCTTCATATGAATACTGACTTTCATCATCATGATATATCATGGTTTTTATCCATTTTTAGGCCATGATATAAGTGTCTTTATAGAGTCTTTTGCTAGTTTTGGAGTCTTTAGAGCCTTTACAGGATGGAAAGCATTTGGAGCTAAATGGGAGAATATGGAACATTTTGGAGCATTTTGGAGAAGCAGCCGAAGTGATGAAGTCAAGAGGCTGGATTTACGTGCTGAGTGTCGATCGACACCATCAGTGTTGATCGACACCAATCAAGGACGGCTAACTTTGACGGTTTCCAATCAGGGAAAGGAAAGAAGAGCAAGTTTGAAGAATTACAAGTCTGCCCCTGGACGAAAAATCCCCTTCTATAAATAGTTTTTAGGCATTGTTTAGCCAACTACCTTATCATTATTTTCTGTTCTTGAGACTTAGAGAGAGATTGATCCTGAGCTTTTGGGGACACAATTCTAACTCATCTGAGCCAGATTTCGAACCCCTGTATCATTCTCTATTCTTTTATTCAATATTATTCAGCCATATTTTGTGTTTGCATAATTATGTCTGAGTAGTTTGCTAGTTAGGTTAGGATAATTTAGGGTTTGATGAAGAGTTTGTAGAATCATTAGAACTTTAGGGAAATCAATTAGATCTTCACCTTGATTTGAACTTAACTTGATTTTCTGAATTGATCACTTAGAAATCAAACCTTAGGTTATTTAATAGATGCGAGAGCATTATTAGTAACTTGATCTAATCATAGGTGAGCAAAATATCTATTCGTAAAGAGATTTGGTATAGGTATTTTGTGAACAAATCGAACCTGTTCTTATTGCTTGCCTTAATTGTTTAAATTCGCAAAGAGATTTGGTTTAGGTATTTTGTGAACAAATCGAACCTGTTCTTATTGCTTGCCTTAATTGTTTAAATTCGCAAAGAGATTTGGGATTTAGGGATTTAGGCATAGATAACTTCTGCAACGAGAGTTGATTGGTTTTAACTTAGAGTTTCGAGTTCTAGACGGTTCTTAATAAATCCCTAATAAACTTAGATTCTGCATTCTTGGATTCAAACTTGATAATTATCCTTGCCTAGCGCCTCGTCTCCTGAACTTTAATCCATCTAATTCCGATTTATTACTTGCTTTAATTGCTTAGTTTTCAATTTCATTATTCGACCTAGCATAATCTAAACCTAGAAACCATAAGTGTAGCTTTAACTTCCCTGAGGATTCGATACCCCTTATACTTCAACTGCATTGCTGTGCACTTGCAGTAGTTGATTATTTGGGTAAAACTAGACCCATATCAAGTTTTTGGCGCCGTTGCCGGGGAAGCTAATAGCTACCTAACGGGATCTAGTATTAGGATTCTGTCTAGGTTTTTGTTTTATTTTTGTTACTGATTTAGTTCTCTATCTTTTGTTTCAGGTGCATGCCCAGTACCAGGAGCAACAAGGAAGAAGAACTAGTCACTTTGAACCAGGAAATCAACCGTCTCGAACGCACAATCCGCAAGTCTGCACGAGCGTCGAACGACACAACATGCGTCGATCAACACCCTACCTTAGTGTCGAACGACACCACCTGTATCGATCGACGCCTTGCGCGGACAGAGATGGCTGATCTTATGGTTCTAATACGAGATGCTGAAGGCAACTTGGTTCATACAGAGGGGCACAGAAGGAACAACCAAGGTCAGAGAATTGATGAGGCTGGCGCCGTCATCATAGAACCAGCGATACAAGACGCCCCTGCAGAAGTTGGAAGTATGAGAACACTTGGCGAGTACAACTGCCCAGATCAGTTCTATGCAAACAGAGCTGCGATCTGTCCTTCTATATTCCAAAGGAATGACTTCGAGCTGAAGTCTGCCTACTTCCAGCTCGTAGCTCAGAATCCTTTCCATGGTTTTCCCAACGAACACCATATGGATCATATCGAGAGATTCGAAGACTTGGCTTCAAGTATTAAGGCAATGGAGTTACATACGATTATCTCTTCTGCAAGCTTTTACCTTACTCGCTTGTTGGAGATGCATCATATTGGCTGAAACAATTGGACCCAGGATCTTTGACTACTTGGGAAGACACAAAAAATGCATTCTTATGCAATTTCTTTGATGACGCAAGATCAGAAGAGCTTAGGACGAAGATCACCACGTTCTCACAAGGACCTACTGATGCATTCAAGGCTTCTTGGGTGAGATTCAAGGCCTACCAGAGGGACTGCCCACACCACGGTTTTAGCGAACCACAACTCCTTCGTATCTTCTACCGCGTGATTGACTGGAGGTACCAGATGGCCTTAGACGCGGCAAGCAATGGCAACTTCAATACCAGATTTCCTGCAGACGCAGTGGTGCTTATAGAGAATTTGGCCTCTAGTAACAGCACCAAGAACGCTGACTTCGAAAGGAGACAGCACGCTGGAGGAACTGGAGGAAGCCAAATTGCTGAAGTCAACAGGAAGCTGGATCTTTTGGTGGGGAAGAAGGAGGTCCATTTTGCCAATGAGGTGGAGTCATTCGAACCAGAGCCAAAATGCGAAGAAGAGGACGTCAACTACATCAACGGAGGTGGTTTTCAAGGCCAACGTTATGGGAACCAGCAAGGGACCAGGAGCTCCTTCACAGGAAATCAGAACTCTTCTGGTTACACCCAAAAGCCCCCATTCCAGAGCAGCAACAGCGGTTACACAAGAAACTATGGAAACTCTTCCTACCAGAAACCTCCGGCTCAAGATAAAAAAATGGAGGCTATGATGGAACAACTTTTAGAAGGACAACAGAAGTTGACAGTAAGTTTCAATTGCAAGATTGATGCGCTGTATGAGGACCTGAATGGGAAGATAGAGAGCTTGGCCTCTCATGTGAAGAATCTAGATGTTCAAGTCGCCCAAACTGTAGGAGCTGTAAACAGGCAAGAAGGATTCCTTCCAAGGAAGACGAATACCAATCCGAAACGCAAAGTGAATGCTGTCACATTGAGGAGTGGGAAGAACCTTCAGCCTGTCCAAAAGAGAGGGCTTAACATTGAGGAATTTGAGGAGCTTGAAGATTTAAAAGATGTTGCGGACCCAGCGTCGATCGACACTACTGAGTGTCGATCGACACTACTGAGTGTCGATCGACACCCGAGGAGATTAAAGACATTAATGATTCTGGACCCGAACCAGAAGCGAAGGAGACACCTTCTACGACGAGTGTCGATCGACACCAGGAGGGTGTCGATCGACGCCCACCACGGACAGAGCCAAATCAAGCTAAGACCAAGATTGTTGCTGAAGAAAGGGTCTACAAACCGAAGACCCATTTCCCCTTAGTGACAAAGAAGTCTAAGAAGGAGCTGCTGGACGCTAGATGCAAGGCTATCATGGATAGACTAGTGGTTGAAATCCCTTTGATGGATGCCATTAGAACTACTCCAGTGATAAAGATATACTTGAAGTGGATGATGACAAGAAACATGGGCATGGAGGAAAGCATAATGATGATATCAGAGCAAGTTAGTGCTGTCATTCAGAACAGGCTTCCTGAGAAACTCTCTGATCAGGGAAGCTTTGTTCTAGACTGCTCCATCTTTTCAAACAAGTTTGGGAGATCTTTGTGTGATTTAGGATCAAGTGTCAACTTGATGCCTCTTTCAGTTGCTCTAAGGCTGGACATGACAGATTTCAAGACCACAAAAATCTCCCTAGTACTTGCTGATCGATCCGTCAGAATCCATGAAGGTGTATTGGAGGATGTTCATATCAAAGTGGGAAATTGCTTGATTCCCACAGACTTCGTGGTTTTGGCATATGAAGAGGAACCCAAAGACCCTCTCATACTTGGTAGACCATTTTTGGCTACAGCTGGAGCGATCATTGACGTGAGGAAGGGCAGGATCGCGCTGAAACTTGGAGATTTGGTGATGAATTTTGACATGGAGAAGCTGATGAAGAGGCCAACAATTGATGGACAAACCTTCTATGTCGATTCACTCATCAACCTTGCTGAAGAAATTTTCCAAGAGGACCACCCTACAGACCCTCTGGAACGTGCATTGACCACTTCCACAAAGGACATTGAGTGCTTGGACGATGCAGCTGCTGGATACGAAAAGATGTTAGATGCAAGTGAGCAAGTGATGCAACTAGTCGCTGCTGAGGACTTGGAGTGAGGCTAGGGCACCTAAAGTCGAGCTTAAACAGCTCCCTGCCGGGCTAAGGTACGCATTTATTGGTCATAATTCAACTTATCCTGTAATTGTTAATGTTTCCTTAAACAATGCAGAGCCCACCTTATTGCTAAGCAAGCTGGGCAAGTATCGCAAAGCTCTTGGCTATTCTCTTGATGACATTTCAGGTATCTCACCAGACTTGTGCATGCATCGGATTCACCTTGAGGATGAAACAAAGTCATCAATTGAACATCAAAAGAGGCTGAATCCGAACCTGAAGGAAGTAGTCAAGAAGGAGATCATGAAACTCTTGGAAGCAGGGATCATCTATCCCATTTCAGACAGTGCTTGGGTCAGTCCAGTTCATGTGGTTCCTAAGAAAGGAGGAATCACAGTGGTGAAGAATGAAAAGAACGAGCTTATTCCAACAAGGATTGTGACTGGACACAGGATGTGCATCGATTACAGGAAGTTGAATGCTGCGACCAGAAAGGACCACTTTCCCTTACCGCTCATTGATCAGATGCTTGAGAGATTGACGAACCATCCATACTATTGTTTCTTGGATGGCTATTCAGGATTCTTCCAGATTCCAATCCATCCAGATGATCAGGAGAAGACCACTTTTACATGTCTTTATGGAACATTTTCATATCGCAGGATGCCATTTGGACTTTGTAATGCTCATGCGACCTTCCAGAGGTGTATGATGGCGATCTTCACGGACATGATTGAGAGGTTTATGGAGGTCTTTATGGATGACTTTTCTGTTTATGGGTCATCCTTCAAAGACTGTCTGGACAACTTATGCGCAGTGTTGCAAAGATGTGAAGAGAAGCACTTGGTTCTGAACTGGAAAAAGTGTCACTTCATGGTCACAGATGGGATTGTACTCGGACACAAGGTTTCTGCAGAAGGCATTGCAGTGGATCGCGCTAAGATAGAGGTCATGACAACACTACAGGCACCAGATTCTGTGAAGTCAGTGAGGAATTTTCTAGGACATGTTGGATTCTACAAAAGATTCATCAAGGATTTCAGCAAGATTGGAAGACCACTCACTGCTCTTCTCTGCAAAGACGTAAAGTTCGAGTTCACTGAAGAATGTCTTTCAGCCTTTGAACAGATCAAGAAAGCATTAGTGAGTGCTCCAATTGTGCAACCTCGGACTGGGATTTGCCTTTCGAGGTAATGTGTGATGCCAGTGATTTCGCAGTAGGCGCAGTGTTGGGACAGAAGAAGGACAAGAAACTTCATGCCATCTATTATGCTAGTAGAACATTGGATGATGCTCTGAAGAACTATGCAACTACGGAAAAGGAATTGCTAGCTGTGGTTTTTGCCTTTGAGAAATTTCGACAGTACCTTGTTGGCTAGAAGGTGATTGTTCACACTGATCATTCTGCATTGAAGTACTTGATGCAGAAGAAGGATGCAAAGCCAAGGTTGCTTAGATGGATTCTACTTCTTCAAGAGTTCGACATAGAGGTCAAAGACAAGAAAGGAGTTGAAAATGGAGTAGCTGGTCATCTTTCAAGGATCAGAATTGAAGATGATGTGCCCATTGATGACTTTCCACCTGAGGAGAATATATATCCTGTTGAGAGTCGCTTGAAGAGTACGATCTCGGAGCAGAAACGCTTAGTGTCGATCGACACTAGGGGAGTGTCGATCGACACCCCGTCCGAACAGATAAGAATGACTCGTGGATCAACACTTTGAAGTTTGCCAACTTCACGAGTGTCGATCGACACCAGGGACCATTAGCAGTTCGCCGACTCTTGTATGATGTGTTTCGACAACCAATATTTGCTGTTCAAGATGCAACTCGACCATGGTATGCTGATATTGTGAACTACCTTGCTGCAGACATTGAGCATAACCATCTCAAAGGATATGAGAAGAAGAAGTTCATGAGGGAACTTAGAAGGTATTATTGAGATGAGCCACACTTATACAAGCATTGTTCAGACAATGTTTACAGAGGATGCATTGCAGAGAGTAAGGTTCGTGATGTCTTGTTCCATTGCCATGGTTCTGAATATGCTGTACACTTTGCTACCTTCAAGACAGTGTCAAAGGTACTTCAAGCAGGCTTTTGGTGACCTACTATGTTCAAGGATGCGCAGCTGTTCATCACTCAATGTGATGTTTGTCAGAGAAGAGGGAAGATCAGTTAGAGGAATGAGATGCCACAGAACTTCATCCTTGAAGTTGAGGTCTTTGATTGTTGGGGCATTGATTTCATGGGCCCTTTTCCTCCATCTTATGGAATGCAATACATCTTGGTGGCTGTGGACTATGTCTCTAAGTGGGTGGAAGCAATTGCTTCTAAGACCAATGATGCTGCAGTGGTTCTCAAGATGTTTCAGACCATCATTTTCCCAAGATTCGGAGTGCCTCGGATTGTTATAAGTGATGGTGGTTCTCACTTTATCAACAAGATTTTCGACAAGCTGCTGAAGAAACATGGTGTTCAGCATCGCGTAACGACTCCTTATCATCCCCAAACGAGTGGACAAGTGGAAGTCTCCAACAGGCAAATCAAGCAAATTCTGGAGAAGACAGTGGGAAAGACAAGGAAGGATTGGGCAACAAAGTTAGATGATGCACTTTGGGTTTACAGGACTGCATACAAGACGCCTTTGGGAACTACACCTTTCCAGCTGCTCTATGGCAAAGTTTGCCACCTTCCAGTTGAGTTGGAACACAAGGCACATTGGGCTATCAAGAAGATGAACTTCGACTTGAAACCTGCTGCAGAGAGGCGCCTACTTCAGCTCCACGAATTGGATGAACTTCGTTATCATGCTTATGAGAATTCAAAGCTCTACAAAGAGAGAACTAAAGCATATCATGATAAGAAGATCATCTCCAGACAATTCGAGCCAAATGACCAGGTACTTCTGTAAACTCTCATTTACAATTGTTTCCTGGTAAATTGCGTTCACGTTAGTCAGGTCTTTTCACCATCAAAGAGGTTCGACCATATGGAGCGATTGTCTTGACAAACTCCAAAAGGAGAAGAGTTCACTGTGAATGGGCAAAGGGTGAAACACTATTGGGCTCAAGCCGAGATTCCAGATGGACACATTGTGTCTTTGGATGATGCACCCAACGCCTAAATAACGCAAGAACAGTCAAGCTATTGACGTTAAACGAGCGCTGAGTGGGAGGCAATCCACTTTTAGGTACGTTTTTATTTACATTTTGTTTTGGTTTTACTAATTATTTTGACTTTTACATAAAAAAAATAAACGAAGGAGGCTCGATCAGACTCAGTGTCGATCGACACCATGTGTGTCGATCGACACCACCATCCGGATACAGGTAAGTCTTCAAAACCCGACACTTCTTCATTCTCTCATATTTTCAAAACCGTGAGTTTGAGAAGATGTTTCCCAAATCACAACTTTCTCATTTCTTAACCAAATTGAGTGATTCTTTGCTCTAATCCGTGCGGATTTTAACCCTCTTTCACATTCCATTGTCCATTCATTCGATCTACAAGGTATGTTCTTCAAATATCCCAATTTCATTTTCGGCCATAAGGTGAAAATTTTCGAATTTGACCTATTTAGCATGATTTCTTGTTTGAATGATGCTCATTTAGGTTGTATATCATGATTAGAATCATTACCCAACTGTTTTTCCTCCTCAAATTTGCACAATTTGAAATTTTTGAATTTTGGAAATTAATGATGCATGTTGCGAATTTAGGGAGTTTTCTTGGGTATTATGGCTTTGAATTGGTTGATTGATGATGCTAGGGTAGTTTGAACCAATCATTGATGCATAATTTAAGTTTAAAGATCATGAACTATCGGATTATTGAAGTTTCGTACTTGGTGTCGATCGACACCCGACCAAGACCGATACATTGTGCTTCATTTCTTTGGACTTTGGATTTGATTTTGGTTTAATTTTCTTTTGCAGATGGCTCCTAGGACTAAGAGACCATGGGAAACCGACGCCAAAGCCTCAGGAACTGCCAATGATGAGGCAATTCCGGCTCTTCCTCCATGGCCTAAGCCTGAAAAGGTGAAGGTTCGGGTTACACGACGTTGGGACGATTCACCAGCTGAGGAGGTGGCAAAGGACGCGTGTATTTACAGAGACATCAGCGAGACATGGGACGCTTACGACACGCTGTTCTACAATGCGTGGTTGCGAGTAGAGATCGCTCTAACTCGCTTTGCTTGTGAGAAGACGATGAGCGAGTTAGGAATCAAGGATGACATCCTGTCCTTGATGAACATAATTGGGATGGGCACCATTGTGACGCGGCTGTACGATCTTTACCCAGACCTTGTCCGCCAGTTCATTGCCACAGTCCGAATCTACTATTGGAACGAGATCAACCGGAATGCTCTGGAAGGCACATTGACCTTCCTAATCCGCTGGTTCCGCTACCGCAATTCTCTTCCAGACCTCTGCGGGATCTATGGATTCGCAAATGAGTATTCCACTGGGGTCTCTCTTCAGACTCAGCTGCCAGATAACCAGGACTTCTGGTCACACTTCGGGAATGGGAGGTATGATTCTAAGACCTCCACTTGGTCCGTTTGTTCTCTACTACACTTTTGTGTAAGCACGAGCCAGGGAAGATGCGAGTGTCTGAGTTGGTTCTGCTTTACCGCGGTCTTTGGTCCAAAATTTAGGAGGATGATGACGCGCCAGTTAGCGCGAACCTTAGCGCGGTATTTGCACATCATTTGGCTTCCTTGAAGACGAAGCCTTTCAGTGGGACGAAGTTGAAGCCAGAGACCATAGGGAGTCTTCTTACACCCATCTTCCAGCACTGCGGGATAGACACTTCTACCTGCTCCACTGTTACATCGCGTGCCTTGGTAGATATGGAGTACTTGAAGAGGACTCATTGGGTGACAGGAGAGAGGCTTTGGGCATTCAGCGACGCGCAGAGAGTGCAGCATTTGATTCAGCTACCTGACAGAGACCTCACTCACATTACCAGCGATCCAGGACGCCTCGCATTTCACCCCAGTCCGAGCAAGCTTAGGACTGCTCCCGTTGCCAGACGTAGAGGCACTTCCTCCCGACCAGCTGCAGATGCACCACGACCTTCATGTTCTAGGCGCAGAGCACAGGCCACCTTGGAGCCTATTGGACCTCATCACCTTCCAGACGCTCCTGAGATTCCTATGGAGCAGGCTGCATTTCAGAGATATGTGGTTCAGAGCTTCCAGCCCATCTGGAATGCCATTGCCTCTGTGTCCACCTGCGTTCGACCGCCCACACCACCACGTTCCTCTCCACCACATGCTAATGACGACGAGTGATTTTTCCATCCTTTTTAGTATTTTGAGTCAGTTTTTCTTTTCTCTTGAGTCTGCATTTGCTTCAGTACTTTGTTTCAAACTTGTTGCAGTTATTGAGCTTATTGGATTATCCTGTGCTTTTAACCCTTTTGTTGAGTTTTCTAACAGCTTGGAAAAATTCTAACAACAATCTGACTTAACAACAACCAAGTTCGAGTGGAAGAACTCTGTCTTCGGACAGAGTGTCGATCGACACGGCCATCTAACACAGCAACGATCGATACCATCTATGTCGATCGACGCGACGCGCAGAAGTCAGGTAATCCGATTTTTTCTCTTTGTTTGCAACGGTTTAGCACAAATTTTTTCTATCCAAACTCATTATTTGTAACACTGGGTACAGTGTTATTCAAGTCTGGGGGAAGTGGTTGCTAATCTTGTGTTTTGTTTTGAGAG
Source organism: Alliaria petiolata (assembly GCA_020283515.1). Taxonomy (NCBI): domain Eukaryota; kingdom Viridiplantae; phylum Streptophyta; class Magnoliopsida; order Brassicales; family Brassicaceae; genus Alliaria; species Alliaria petiolata. Next base: position 38,018,255 of record JAHZTW010000001.1, read on the forward strand.
TCAGTTTAGTCTTGAGTCAAAAGTTTTCAAAAATTTGTTTTATTGAGTCAAAATCAGTTGGAATTTTCGGTTTATCTAGAAACTAACCACAAGAAGTTGACACTTGAAGAACCATTGTTATGAGAGTTGATTGCAGGACTTACTAAGTAGAAAGCTACAAGTGGAATCAGTCTAACAGGGCTGATATGTCTATATTTTGCATCATTTTAACATCCATTTAGTGCAAGTTTCTCATCATTTAGGAGTCTAATATAGCATCATAGTGTTGCATTGTACCATTTAGAGTCCTAGAGTGTTTTTGCATGGTTCTTTGCATACTTTGTTGCATTTGGAACCTTAATCAGGTGAAAAGGACGCTATGGAGATGAGGATGGAGGTGGAGAATGATGCATACTACTTGGAGGGGCAAGAAGAAACAAAGAAGATGAAGGAGAGGATTTTTCTTGATGGATCGACGAGTCAGATCGACGAATGTCGTCGAACCAGATTTCCAGGAGCTCGGATCGACGACTTGGATCGACGCGACACGCCGAACCAGATTTCCAGGGGCTCGGATCGACGAGCTGGATCGACGTGGTTTCGTCGAACCAAAATGTCAGGGGCTCGGATCGACGAACTGGATCGACGAACCTCACCGGACCAAAACCAAACGTCAAGAGAAGGAAGCCAAGACGGAACGACGAGACGGATCGATGACTTCGTCGAACCAAGTCTCTAAGGGTCGGATCGACGACTTGGATCGATGAACACGTCGATCCGACCCCAGACGAATTCTTTTTCTTCATTCTCATGGGTCCCCCTATAAATACTCTTTAGACCTAATTTTTATGTTAAGTTGGATTTCTCTTGTTCTTAGCCTAAACTTTTAGCCATTTTGGGCAAATACTTTGTTTATGCTTTGGATTTGAGTTTAATGCAATATCTTTCTTAGATTACTTGTTTATCTTTCTCTAATTATGTTTAACCTTTTTCTAATCTTTGATTTGATGGGCTTAAACATGATTAGTGAGTAGTTTCCTTAGGAACTTAGGGATGGGTTAGATTTAGGGATTTCTATTGGTTCAAACTTGCAATCTAGGATAGATTCTTCCTAATCTCTTCTTATTAAGTAGTTCTTCATGCCAAATAGCTAACCTTTGCTATTTTGGATTATAGGCATTTCATCCACCCACCAAGTGTTTGATGAAATGCTTGAACCAACTTAATAAGAGATTTACATTTCTAGCCTAAGACATTAGATGTTTAGAGTGTTTATCATACCATTTAGACTTGTTATTAATGCTTGTTGATTATCTTAATGCTAAAACATCATTAGTTCATTAGGGTAATTAACAAAGGGATTTGAGCCACACATCATGGTCTTATCTTGATTAAGTGTTCTAGGTATAGAGTTTGCTTGATTAGTAGCTTAAATGATTGCAAGGTTGCTCCTTTAGTTTCCCAAATCAATGATTCCATCCCTAGGTTTCGATTTAGTCATTTGATAATCTTGCTTAGTAGTAATTCTTGCTTAGTATCTTGATTAGTTTCAATTAAGGCTTAATTTCATAGTTATTGCTTTAGTAGTATCTCTTTAAGTTGTAGCTTGCTTTTACTACTTGTGTGTGACTTGCTTTTATCATTTTAGCTTAGCTTAGACTCAACTTTGTATTCTTATTGCATCATCTCCCAAGATGGATTGATACCTCAATATATTGCAATGATATGAGCAATTGAGGAATTGCTTGCAAGAGTAAAAACTCTTGTTTCAATTTGGCGCCGTTGCCATATTGGGATTGATTGATCATTAAGATTTGAGTTTTGTTTGAGACTAAGTGATCTTTTTGCTTATTGACCATCTACTTTTCTAGATTTCAGTTTTTCCTTGAATGCATTTGAGATCACAAGGAGACAACAACTTCCAAGGTTTTCAAGACATTGATCAATTGGAAAGGGTTGCAAGGATTGCAAGAAGGGAAGCTGCAAGGTTAGAGAGGTTGAGAATGGAAGAACAACAAAGAGATCAAGCTCCTCCAATGAACTTGGCGCAAGCACCAAGGGGGAATGGAAACCCCTTACATGCGCCAAGACTAGGGAGGACTATTGGGGCTGGAGATGCTCCAAATACACATCAAAATCGCTATGGTATCAATCCTCCACCGGTTCAAAACAATACTTTTGAAGTGAAGCCAGCTTTCATCTCTATGGTTCAACAAGACAAGTTCCATGGGTTGCCAATGGAGGATCCTCTAGATCACTTGGACAACTTTGATAGAGTTTGTGGCTTATTCAAGATGAATGGTGTGAGTGAAGATGCCTTCAAGCTAAGACTATTTCCCTTCTCTCTTGGGGATAGAGCAAGGCAATGGGAGAAAACTTTGCCTCAAGGTACTATCACTACATGGGATGAGTGCAAGAAAGCCTTTCTATCTAAGTTCTTCTCCAACTCTAGGACCGCCAAGTTGAGGAATGAGATCTCTAGCTTCACTCAAAAGAGCAATGAGTCCTTCAATGAAGCATGGGAAAGATTCAAGGGCTACACAATGCAATGCCCTCATCATGGCTTCACACAAGAGTCTCTACTAAGCACCATCTATAGAGGTGTTCTACCAAAGATAAGAATGCTTCTTGATACCGCAAGCAATGGGAACTTCTTGGGCAAAGATGTTGAAGATGGATTGGAGCTTGCAGAGAATCTTGCCTTGAGTGATGAAAATTATAATGAGGACTATGATAGAGCTCCAAGGGGAGGTGATTTTGATGCTCACAAGAGGGAAATGAAGTCTCTACATGATAAGATGGACACGCTCATGTCCTCCAACCAAAGGCATGTCCATTTTGTTGAAGGGAATGTGGAAGATTGTGATGATCAAGTTGAGTACCAAGAGGGTCAAGAGGTGGTCAATTTCGTGGGAGGCCAAGGAGGTTACAACAACAACTATAACAACAACTATAAGGGGAACAACAACCGCTCTTATAGGAGTACTAATGTGGCTAATCCACAAGACCAAGTCTATCCTCAACAAGCTACTCAAGGCAAGCCTTTTGTGCCCTACAACAATCCACAAAAAGGTTATACACCAAGGCCTAATTACCAAGGAGGAAACCAAGGCAACTTTGGTGGGCAAAGGTTCAATCAAGGCAATGCTCCACCGGGTTTTAATCAAGCTACACAAGGTCCACCACAAGATAATGTTCAGCTTATGCTTCAACAAATCCTACAAGGTCAAGCCAATAGTGATGCTAATATAGGAAAGAAGATTGCTGAAATTAACACAAGGATGGATTCTTCACTCAATGAGCTTGCTACTCAAATTGGAGGTCTTCAACAAAAGTTCAAGCAACTAGAGAAAGGCAAGGCTTCTAGCTCCAATTCTCAAGGTACTTTACCGGGAAAGTGTGAAGCTAATCCCAAGGAGTACATCAATGCCATTACTTTGAGAAGTGGAAAGGAGTTGCCTCCAAGGTCAAGTCTTTTGATCAATGAGGACATTGAAGTTCAAGATGGGGAGGATAGCTTTGAAAAAGCTCAAGATGCTATAACTTTTGATGATGTGTATATTGCAAAGAAGAGCAAGGAAGTGGTAAAGGAAAAGCCAAAGGAGGATGTGCACAAGAAAGAGCCAAGATTTGTTCATACACCATACAAGCCTAAACTACCTTTTCCCGGGAGATTTAAGAAACAATTGGTGGAGAAGTACAAGGCTAAGTTTGACAAGCAAATCAAGGACATTGAACTCAAGATGCCTTTGGTGGATGCATTTATGTTGATTCCACAATATGCTAAGTTCTTGAAGGATACCGTGGCACAAAGAGCAAAGGATATCCAAGGAGTTATGCTAGTTTCTCAAGAGTGTAGTGCCATAATCCAAAGCAATGTGATACCAAAGAAGCTAGGAGACCCCGAATCTTTCACAATCCTATGCGCCCTAGGTCCTCTTAGTTTTGAAAATTGCTTGTGTGATCTTGGAGCTAGCATCAACCTTATGCCCTATTCAATTGCAAAGAAGCTTGGTTTCACAAAATACAAAGAGTGTGGAATCTTCTTGATACTTGCGGATAGAAGTGTGAGGTTGCCTATTGAACTTCTTGAAGATTTACCTATCAAGGTTAGCAACTTCATCATTCCCACATATTTCATGGTGCTCAAGATGGATGAAGAGCCAAAGGATCCTTTGATTTTGGGAAGACATTTCATAGCTACAGCTGGTGCTATTATAGATGTTAAGCATGGAAAGATTGGCTTACATCTTGGAAGAGGGATTGAGTTGAAGTTTAACATAAAGAAGACCTTGAGGAAACCCACCATTGATGGTCAACTATTCTACATTGAGACTATGGATGAGCTAGCCGATGAGTTGCTAGAGGAACTAGCTCAAGAGGACCATCTTGGTGTTGCTCTCACCAAACCACATGGAGAGAATGGGTACTTGGATGAGGAAACACAAGCATACATGCAAATGTTTGATTCGCGCAAGGCTCTTGATGGGGAGGAAGGCTTTACAAGATTGGTAGCTTCATGTGAGGGTGAAGTAGTTTGTGACCAAGACAAGAAGTCCATGGAAGTTGAGGTTTCAAGTCAAGGACAAGAGGAAAAGCTAGAGGAGCTTGAGGATAGCGAATTGGCTAAGGACCTTGATGAGGATTGGAGCGAACTTAAGGCCCCAAAGGTGGACCTCAAACCACTTCCCATTGGACTAAGGTATGCTTTCTTAGGCCCTAACTCTACTTACCCCGTAATTGTGAATGATTGCTTGAGTGATGATGAGCTCAACTCTCTCCTTAATGAGTTGAGAAAGTATAGGAGAGCTATTGGTTACTCTTTGAGTGATATCAAAGGCATATCTCCTATGCTTTGTACTCATAGGATTCACCTTGAAAATGAAAACACTTCCTCAATTGAACACCAAAGAAGATTAAACCCAAACCTTAAGGAGGTGGTGAAGAAGGAAATTTTAAAACTTTTGGAAGCTAATGTGATTTACCCTATTAGTGATAGCACTTGGGTGTCTCCCGTGCATGTTGTCCCTAAGAAGGGTGGAATCACTGTGATTAAGAATGATAAGGATGAATTAATACCAACTAGAACCATCACCGGCCATAGGATGTGTATTGATTATCGAAAACTCAATGCTTCTACTAGGAAAGATCATTTCCCTCTTCCTTTTATTGATCAAATGCTTGAGAGATTGGCTAACCATCCCTTCTATTGTTTCCTTGATGGATATAGTGGGTTCTTCCAAATACCCATTCATCCTAATGATCAAGAGAAGACTACTTTCACATGCCCTTATGGTACCTTTGCATATCGAAGGATGCCATTTGGGTTATGTAATGCTCCAGCCACCTTTCAAAGGTGCATGATGAGTATCTTCTCCGATCTTATTGAGGAAATGGTAGAGGTGTTTATGGATGACTTTTCTGTGTATGGTGCCTCTTTTTCTGCTTGTCTTTCTAATCTTTGCAGGGTTCTACAAAGATGTGAAGAGTCTCACTTGGTGCTAAATTGGGAAAAGTGTCACTTCATGGTCAACCAAGGCATTGTGTTGGGTCATAAGATTTCTGAAGATGGTATAGAAGTGGACAAAGCCAAGATAGATGTCATGATCAACTTGGCACCACCATCAAATGTGAAAGGCATAAGGAGTTTCCTTGGGCATGCTGGGTTTTATAGGAGGTTCATCAAGGACTTCTCAAAGATTGCTAGGCCTTTGACAAGACTCCTTTGCAAGGAGGTGGATTTTCAGTTTGATGGAGAGTGCTTGCAAGCTTTTGAGACCATCAAGAAGGCACTTGTGAGTGCCCCCATTGTGCAAGCACCGGATTGGAGTCTACCTTTTGAGATCATGGCTGATGCTAGTGACTATGCCGTTGGAGCTGTGCTTGGGCAAAGGAAAGACAAGAAGCTTCATGTGATTTACTATGCTAGTAGAACACTTGATGATGCTCAAACCAAGTATGCTACAACAGAAAAGGAACTCTTGGCAGTTGTGTTTGCTTTTGAGAAGTTTAGATCTTACTTGGTGGGATCAAAGGTCATAGTGTATACCGATCATGCTGCATTGCGCCATATTTATGCCAAGAAGGAGACCAAGCCAAGGCTCCTTAGATGGATTCTGCTTCTACAAGAGTTTGACATGGAAATAGTGGACAAGAAGGGTGTAGAAAATGGTGTGGCTGATAATTTGTCAAGGATGAGGATTGAAGATGCTTTGCCAATCAATGATTCTTTACCGGAGGAACAAATTATGATGATCAAGAGCATTGCTAGTGTGCATGGAATTGGAAGAAAGCTTGAAGAGATTCAAGGCATGGAAGCAAAGAGTGAGCCTTGGTACGCTGATTTTGTTAACTACTTGGTATGCAATGAGGAGCCCACTCATCTCAACACCTATCACAAAAAGAAGTTCTTGAGAGATGTGTCACACTTCTATTGGGATGAGCCCTACCTCTATAAGAGATGTGCTGATGGGATATATAGAAGATGCTTGGCACAAGAAGAAGTTGAGAGTGTGATCTTCCATTGTCATGGGTCTAAATATGGAGGGCATTTTGCAACTTTCAAAACAGCTACAAAGGTGCTTCAAAGTGGGTTTTGGTGGCCTACATTGTTCAAGGACACTCATGAGTATATCAAGAGATGTGAGCCTTGTCAAAGGAAGGGGAACATTAGCAAAAGAGATGAGATGCCCCAAAACCCCATCTTGGAAGTAGAATTGTTTGATGTTTGGGGTATAGACTTTATGGGACCTTTCCCTTCTTCTTTTGGTAACCAATACATCCTAGTAGCTGTTGATTATGTGTCAAAGTGGGTTGAAGCTATAGCAAGTCCTACTAATGACTCCAAGGTCGTGGTCAAGATGTTCAAGAGCATAATTTTCCCAAGGTTTGGTGTTCCAAAAGTTGTGATTAGTGATGGGGGAAGCCACTTCATCAACAAGGTCTTTGAAGGGTTATTGAACAAGCATGGTGTAAAACACAAGGTAGCCACCCCTTACCACCCTCAAACTAGTGGTCAAGTGGAAATCTCAAACCGTGAGATTAAAGCTATCTTGGAGAAAACTGTGGGTCTAACAAGAAAGGATTGGTCAATCAAGCTTGATGATGCCTTGTGGGCCTATAGAACAGCTTTCAAGACACCAATTGGGAGGTCTCCTTTCAACCTTGTGTATGGAAAAGCTTGTCATCTACCTGTGGAGATTGAGCACAAAGCTTTGTGGGCTGTGAAGCTTCTAAACTACAACATAAAAACTGCCCAAGAGAAGAGATTGGTTCAACTCCAAGAGCTTGAAGAGATTAGGCTTGAGTCTTATGAAAGCTCAAGGATCTACAAGGAGAGGACCAAGGCTTTTCATGACAAGAGGATTGTAAGGAAGGAGTTAAGTGCTGGTGACCAAGTTCTTCTCTACAATTCAAGATTGAAGTTGTTCCCGGGCAAGCTCAAGTCAAGATGGGGAGGCCCCTTTGAGATTAAGGAAGTGTTGCCATATGGAGCCATCACATTGATAGGAAAGAATGGTGAAGACTTCACAGTCAACGGTCATAGGGTAAAGCCATTCTTGGTGCATGAGTCAAAGGAGGAGGCAAGCTCAATTCCTCTTCAAAACCTCCCTCTAGCCTAAAAGGTTTGAAAAGTCAAGCTTAGTGACTTTAAACAAGCGCACTTGGGAGGCATTCCCATGGTTATCCTTTTATATATTCTTGTTTTAGTTCTATGATTATGTTTCTCTGAGTTTTTGTAAGTTTAGGTTGAGTATGGAGGACTTACACTTGAAGAGAAAGGAGTGGAGAAAGTTTTTGAAGGTGGTTCGGCGAAGTGGATCGATGAGACACGTCGATCCTGAACTCCAGGGAGTCGGATCGACGAGTGTGTTCGACGAACGACGTCGATCCAGTTTTTCAGGGTCTCGGATCGATGAGACGGAACGACGTGCGTTCGTCGAACCAAAAGTCCAGGACGTTATATCGGTGAGATGGATCGACGAAGGTTCGTCGAACTAAAAATCCAGGGGCTCGGATCGACGAGCTAGATCGATGAAAGACGTCGATCCGTTTTTAAAATGAAGCACGGATCGACGAGTTGGATCGACGAACACGTCGATCCATTCCTAAAAAACAGGTTTGCTTGACTTTTCTTCCTTCCTTTAACCGGTTTAATGTTGACTTCTTCTACTTATATTGAACCGATTCTGAGGGTTTAAAAACTCTTCTTCCCCACATCTCTCTTACACTCACGATTTCCCCCATTCAACAAAGCAAGAAACTTGTTTCTCTCTTTTCTCTCTCAATTCTTCATCAAATTCTTTGATTCCAAGTGCACTATTTCCGAAATTGTTGGCTAATCTCTATTCCTCAGTGAATTTCGGCCACTTATTTGCGTGGAACCAAGTTCTGTCTTCTAATCCTCTCTTTTAAATCTTCAATTTCTCAATAAGAATGAATTGGGAATTTGGATTGATAGAGCAAGAGGTGATGCTAGCAAGAAACAAGGCAAGAGGCCTGTGGAGGTAGAAGAAGATCCTGAAGAGAGTCCCCCGGTTATGAGGAAGTTGTCTACCAAGGGAGATGTTAGTAGAGAGAAAGCCAAGCAAAGGAAGGCTGAGAAAGCTGCAGCCGCAACTCCAACACCCTCGTCAGTTTACAAGTCCCTTATGGAGATGCCTTTCAAGGGGACTAAGTATCCGGATCATGAGCTGCTTGAGGAGTTGGGTCTCTTGGAGGATGTGACTGAGATTTTCTGGAATTTGGGGTGTGAAAGATGGTTCAACCGATCATACCCAAGCCACCAAGAAGAGACATGCCAATTCCTCTCATCTTTGAAGGTGACAACCTTAAGCTCAGGGAGTATTGATGTAGAAAAGGACGGCTTCGGATTCATCAAATTCCGAGTTCACAACAAGTCATACAAGATGGGCTTCAAGAAACTTGGTGAAGTGCTTGGTTTTGATGATGGGACAGGGCCTGGTTCGCGGTTGGATGTTCAGAAATCAGAGTTGGAGAGGCTTTGGAATTTGCTTGGTAGCGGGACTTACAAGACCGGGAAAGTCAAGAGCAAGCTTATCCGCCACCCAGCGATTCGCTATGCTCAGAAGGTGCTAGCTCATACCTTCTTTGCCAAGAAGAAGAGTGTGATAATGGCTGCTGAAGAGTGGGAGATGCTTGATGTTGGGCTTAAGAGTATCATCCGCTACCTTGACAACTACGAAATGCGAGGTGATGCTACGGGAAATGGCTTGGTGCAGATTTGGGTTGCTCATGCAACAAGCTATTATAGCAAAGCCATAGCCAAGAAGAAGGATCGCTCACACCAACTTGCCATTGGGGGCATGATCACTCCTATTCTTGAAGAAGTGGGCATCAAATTAGGAGAACCCTCAGCTGATGAGCAGTACATAGACTCCTCCTACCTCCTTAAGGGTTAATTTTTGGTGAAAGAAGGAAAGAACTACAAGAACAAGTTCAAAGTGGAGCTGCTAAAGGAGGATACAATCAAGCTTCCTTGCATTCACCTCACTAGACTAAGGGAGAGGACAAACGCTGATTTCACTCCAACTGACGAACAGCTTGACGACATAGAGACTTTCCCTATGGCTTATTGGGACACTACTCATGAGCCATACCAAGCACCTCCAATCTATGGTAGTGAGAGGTACTTCTTTGACCCCTATGAAGGCACAAACCAAGGAGAGTCTTCGCGAAAGGCTCATGAACACATCAAGCTCCTTCAAAGGTGGAACAAATGGCAAGACAAGACCATAAGGAAGCTTGTAAAAACTGTCAAGGATATGGGAAAGCAAATCAAGTTCCTCACAGCCAAGAGTGAAGGAGTCTCGTCTTCAAGGCATCAAGGAAATCAAAATGAGGATCAAGAAGGAGACAGCCACATGGAAGAGAGGCGCCACTCCTTCCAAGTAGTCCCTAGTGAACCAAG
>JAHZTW010000001.1:38066642-38078563 GCA_020283515.1 Alliaria petiolata
TACTTCCAGCTCGTAGCTCAGAATCCCTTCCATGGTCTTCCCAACGAGCATCCTATGGATCATGTCGAGAGATTCGAAGACTTAGCATCCAGCATTAAGGCCAATGGAGTTACATATGATTATCTCTTCTGCAAGCTTTTCCCTTACTCGCTTGCAGGAGATGCATCATATTGGCTGAAGCAGTTGGATCCTGGCTCGCTAACTACTTGGGAAGAGACAAAGAATGCATTCCTATGCAACTTCTTTGACGATGCGAGATCCGAGGAGATGAGGACTAAGATCACTACTTTCTCGCAAGGACATACTGAAGCATTCAAGGCTTCTTGGGTGAGATTCAAGGCCTACCAGAGGGACTGCCCACATCATGGCTTCAGCGAGCCGCAGTTGCTTGGTATCTTCTACCGAGGGATTGACTGGAGATACCAGATGGCCCTAGACGCAGCAAGCAACGGAAATTTCAGCACCAGAGTTCCTGCAGACGCCATGGTGCTTATAGAGAATTTGGCCTCTAGTAACAGCACCAAAAACGCAGATTTTGAGAGGAGACAAGGCGCAGGAACCAATGGAGGAAGCCAGATTGCTGAAGTCAACAGGAAGCTCGATCTCTTGGTGGGAAAGAAACATGTCCATTTTGCCAATGAGGTGGAGTCATTCGAGCCAGAGGAAGATTGCGAGAGAGAGGATGTCAACTACATCAACAATGGAGGATTTCAAGGCCAAAGGTTTGGGAACCAGCAGGGAAACAGGAACTTCAGAGGAAACTATCAGAAGAGCTCCTTCACATGAAATCACCAGAAGCCCCCATTCCAGAGCAGCAACAGCAACTACACAAGGAACTATGGTTCATCCTCCTACCAGAAACCACCTCCGCAAGACAACAAAATGGAGGCCATGCTTGAGCAGTTATTGGAAGGACAGCAGAAGATGACAGTGAGCTTCAATGGCAAGATTGATGCACTGTATGAGGACCTAAATGGGAAGATTGACAACATCCATTCTCACATGAAGAAGCTAGATATTCAGGTTGCTCAGACCGCAGAAGCTGTTAACAGGCATGAAAGATTTCTTCCGGGGAAGACTGATACAAATCCCAAACGCCACGTGAATGCCATTGAGCTAAGGAGTGGCAAGACACTTCAAACCGTGCAGAAGAAGGGACTTACAGCTGCTGAATTCGAGGAGCTTGAAGACATTGAAGATGCTGCGGAGCAGAGTGTCGATCGACACATACAGTGTCGATCGACACCCGATGAGAAGATCGACAAATCAGAAAAACGCGACGCGACAATTTCGACATCAGAGGCAAGTGTCGATCGACACCCATCACGGACTACAGCAGATCAGCCTGCAACACCGAAGCCTGTAGCTGAAAAGGTCTACAAGCTGAAGGTTCCCTTTCCCCTGATCACTAAGAAGTCCAAGAAGGAGCTGCTGGAAGCTAGATGCAAAGCTATCATGGATAGACTAGTGGTTGAAATCCCATTGATGGATGCCATTAGAACTACTCCTATGATAAAGAGATACTTGAAGTGGATGATGACCAACAACATAGACATGGAGGAGGGAGTAATGATGATATCAGAGCAAGTCAGTGCTGTCATTCAGAACAGGCTACCAGAAAAGCTCTCCGATCCAGGAAGCTTTGTTCTTGATTGCTCAATCTTCTCAGACAAGTTTGGGAGATCTCTATGTGATTTAGGCTCAAGTGTCAACTTGGTGCCTCTTTCGGTTGCTCTCAGGATGGATATGACAGATTTCAAGGCCACTAGAATCTCTTTAGTCCTCGCAGATCGATCTATCAGGATCCCTGAAGGTGTCTTGGAAGATGTTCCTATCAGAGTTAGAGATTATCTAATACCCACAGACTTTGTGGTATTAGCCTATGATGAGGAACCCAAAGACCCTCTCATACTTGGTAGACCATTCTTGGCTACAGCTGGAGCCATCATTGACGTGAGGAAGGAAAGAATCGCACTGAACATTGGCGACCTGGTGATGAATTTTGACATGGAGAAGCTGATGAAGAGACCTACAATTGATGGACAAACCTTCTATGTTGATACACTCACCAACCTTGCTGAAGAAATTTTCAAGGAGGACCATCCTGCAGACCCTTTGGAACGTACTCTGACCACTTCTACAAAGTACATTGAAGACCTTGACGAAGCTGTTACTACCTACACCAAGATGCTCGACGCAAGTGAGCATGTTATGCAACTTATCGCACAGGAAGATCTGTGTCGATCGACACCACTTGGTGTCGATCGACACCACTTGGTGTCGATCGACACCATGCGACATCAAGCACAGATTCGAAGCTTGGCGATTGGAGCGAGATCAAAGCACCTAAAGTTGAGCTCAAACAGCTCCCTGCCGGGCTAAGGTACGCATTTCTTGGTCCCAATTCGACCTATCCTGTTATAGTAAATGCTTCCTTAAACAACGCAGAGCTCACTTTATTGCTAAGCAAGCTGCGCAAGTTTCGCAAAGCTCTTGGCTATTCTCTTGATGATATTTCAGGGATCTCACCAGACTTATGCATGCATCGGATTCACCTTGAGGATGAGGCAAAGTCATCAATTGAACACCAAAGGAGACTGAATCCGAACCTGAAGGAAGTTGTCAAGAAGGAGATCATGAAGCTGTTGGACGCAGGGATCATCTATCCCATCTCAGATAGTGCTTGGGTCAGCCCTGTTCACGTGGTCCCTAAGAAAGGAGGAGTCACCGTGGTGAAGAATGAGAAGAACGAGCTGATTCCTACAAGGACTGTGACTGGTCACAGGATGTGCATAGACTACCGGAAGCTAAATTCCGCGACCAGAAAGGATCACTTTCCTTTGCCTTTCATTGATCAGATGCTGGAAAGATTGGCGAATCATCCCTACTACTGCTTCCTTGATGGCTATTCAGGATTCTTCCAGATCCCCATCCATCCAGATGATCAGGAGAAGACCACGTTTACATGTCCTTATGGTACTTTTGCATACCGCAGAATGCCATTTGGACTTTGTAATGCTCCTGCAACTTTCCAGAGGTGTATGATGTCTATCTTCACAGACATGATTGAGAAGTTCATGGAGGTCTTTATGGATGACTTTTCAGTTTATGGGTCATCTTTTAAAGACTGCTTGGAGAACTTATGCGCAGTACTACAGAGATGTGAGGAGAAACACTTAGTCCTGAACTGGGAAAAGTGTCACTTCATGGTCACAGATGGGATTGTACTTGGCCATCGAGTTTCAGCAGAAGGAATCGCAGTAGACCGCGCCAAGATTGAAGTCATGACCACTTTGCAAGCACCTGATTCTGTGAAGTCTGTGAGAAGTTTTCTGGGTCACGCTGGGTTCTACAGAAGATTTATCAAGGATTTCAGCAAGATAGCGAGACCACTCACCGCTCTTCTCTGCAAAGATGTGAAGTTTGAGTTCACAGAAGAGTGCCTTTCAGCCTTTGAGCAGATCAAGCAAGCCTTAGTAAGTGCTCCGATTGTTCAGCCACCAGACTGGGATCTACCTTTCGAGGTAATGTGTGATGCGAGTGATTTCGCAGTAGGAGCAGTTCTGGGACAGAAGAAGGACAAGAAGCTGCACGCCATCTACTACGCAAGCAGGACTTTGGATGATGCTCAGAAGAACTACGCAACTACGGAGAAGGAATTGCTAGCTGTGGTTTTTGCCTTTGAGAAATTTCGCCAGTATCTTGTTGGCTCAAAGGTGATTGTCCACACTGATCATTCTGCATTGAAATACTTGATGCAGAAGAAGGATGCAAAGCCAAGGTTGCTAAGGTGGATTCTACTTTTACAAGAGTTTGACATAGAAGTCAAGGACAAGAAAGGAGTTGAAAACGGAGTAGCTGATCATCTCTCAAGGATTAGGATTGAAGATGACGTGCCAATAGATGACTTTCTGCCAGAAGAGAACGTATATCTCATAGAGAGTCGTTTCCAAATCGAGAGTTCTGACCCAGCAAGCTCAGTGTCGATCGACACAATTGGAGTGTCGATCGACACCCCATCCGAAACAAAGCTCGACAACTCCTGTGCCCGAGTGTCGATCGACACCACTTGTGTCGATCGACACCCGACGCGAATTTCACTTCGCCTGATCTTGGATGATGTGTTTAGACAGCCAATTTTTGCCATCAATGCTGCGAATAGACCTTGGTATGCTGACATTGTGAATTCACTTGCTGCTGACATTGAGCCCAAGCATCTCAAGAACTATGAGAAGAAGAAGTTCATGAGAGAACTTAGGAGATACTATTGGGATGAGCCTCACTTATACAAGCATTGTTCAGACAATGTCTACAGAAGATGCATAGCAGAAAGTGAAGTTCGTGATGTGCTGTACCATTGTCATGGTTCAGAGTATGCTGGACACTTTGCTACATTCAAGACAGTGTCTAAGGTTCTGCAAGCAGGCTTTTGGTGGCCTACCATGTTCAAGGACGCGCAGCTGTTCATCATGCAGTGTGATGTCTGTCAAAGGCGAGGAAAGATCAGCAAGAGACATGAGATGCCACAGAACTTCATCCTTGAAGTAGAAGTCTTTGATTGTTGGGGTATTGACTTCATGGGTCCTTTTCCTCCATCTTATGGAATGCAGTACATCTTGGTGGCTGTGGACTATGTTTCTAAGTGGGTCGAAGCAATTGCTTCGAAGACCAATGATTCTGCTGTAGTACTTAAGCTCTTCCAGACTATCATCTTCCCGCGCTTTGGGGTACCTCGGATAGTCATTAGTGATGGTGGTTCTCACTTTGTCAACAAAGTCTTTGACAAGCTGCTGAAGAAACATGGTGTTCAGCATCGCGTAGCCTCTCCATATCACCCCCAAACGAGTGGACAAGTCGAAGTCTCCAACAGACAGATCAAGCAAATTCTGGAGAAGACAGTGGGCAAGACAAGGAAGGACTGGGCCGTGAAACTTGATGATGCACTTTGGGCGTACCGGACAGCCTACAAAACGCCACTTGGGACTACACCGTTTCAGCTGCTCTATGGCAAAGCTTGCCATCTTCCAGTGGAGTTAGAACATAAGGCATATTGGGCTATAAAGAAGATGAACTTCGATTTGAAGCCTGCTGCAGAGAGGCGCCTGATACAGCTTAATGAGCTAGACGAGCTGCGCCATCACGCTTATGAGAACTCAAAACTCTACAAGGAGAGGACAAAGGCATATCATGACAAGAAAATTGTCACCAGACAATTTGAGCCAAATGACCAGGTACTACTTTACAACTCTCGTTTACAATTATTTCCTGGCAAATTGCGTTCTCGTTGGTCAGGTCCCTTCACAATCAAAGAAGTTAGACCATATGGAGCTATTGTTCTTACAAATGCCAAAGGAGAAGAGTTCACAGTGAATGACCAAAGGCTTAAACACTATTGGGCTGAAGCCGTGATTCCAAAAGGACACATTGTGTCTTTGGATAATGCACCCAACGCCTAAATCACACATCCAGTCAAGCTATTGACGTTAAAAGAGCGCTGAGTGGGAGGCAACCCACTAAGGTACGTTTTCTTTAATTTTTCATTTGATTTTGGTTTTACTAATTATTTCTTCTGACTTTTATACAAAAAAAAAAAGGGGAGTATCGACCAGAATCTGTGTCGATCGACACCCATTGTGTCGATCGACACCATGCGGGGACACAGGTACGTCTTCATAACCCAACACTTCGTCACTTTGTTCATAATTTCAAAAACCCGAAAAACTTCTTCCCCAAATCGCCACTTCTTCATTTGTTAACCAAATTGAGCGATTCTTTGCTCTAATCCGTGCGGATTTTTACACTCTTTCACAATCCATAGTCCTTTCATTCGATCTACAAGGTATGTTCTTCAAATCTTCCAATTTTCAATTCGACCCTAAGGTGAAAAACTTCGAATTCGACCTAATTAGCTTGATTTCTTGTTTGAATGATGCTTATTTAGGGTGTTTATCATGTTTAGAATCATTACCCACTCGTGTTTCATCCTTTAATTTGCACAATTTGAAATTTTCGAAATTTTGGAAATTCATGATTCATGTTGCAAATTTGAGATGTTTCTTGGGTATTTTGGTTTGGATTTGGTTGATTGATGATGCTAGGACAGTTTGAACTGATCATTATTGCATAATTTAAGTTTCAAGTTCATGAACTGTCGACTTTTTGAAGTTTCGCACAGGGTGTCGATCGACACCCTTTGTGTCGATCGACACCCGACTTGGGCAGAGATATTACGTTTCGTTTTTGGACTTTGAATGTTGATTTTGGTTTGATTCTTTTGCAGATGGCCCCTCCTGTGACTAAGAGAGCTCGCCACACTGAGGCTTCCGCTTCTGGGACAGCTAATGATGACGTGATTAGCTCTCTTCCTCCTTGGCCAAAACGTGAGGGTGCAAAGATCCGAAATTTGAGACAGTGGGAAGATACACCGGCGAAGGAGGTTGCCAAAGATGAGTGCACTATGCGAGACATTGCTGAAGCCTGGGATGACTATGACACGCTCTTCTACAATGCGTGGATTGGTGTGAAGATCGCTCCTACTCGCTTTGCTTGCGAGAAGACGATGACTGCACTGGGGATCAAAGACGACATTATGGGGTTGATGCGCAGAGTTGGCATGGGCACCATAGCGACGAGGCAGTTCGATCTCTATCCCGACCTTGTTCGCCAGGTCATAGCCACTGCCAGAGTCTACTACAGGAATGAGATTGTCCGCAATGCTCTGGAAGGGACTCTCACCTTTCTCATCCGCGGGATCCGTTACCGCATTTCACTTTCAGAGCTTTGCCAGCTCTATGGGTTCGAAGAAGAGCATGCGACAGGAGTTGCTCTTCAGACACAGCTGCCAAACAACCAGGACTTCTGGTCTCTATTCGGGAATGGGATCTATGATTCCAAGAGGTCCACTCATACAGACATCCGCCATCCCACTCTGCGATACTTGGTGCGCCTCTTCTCTACTACACTTCAGTGCAAGTCTGAGCCAGGGAAGATGCGGGTGGCTGAGTTGGTACTACTCTACCGCAGCATTTGGTCAGAGATCTATGAGGATTCAAACGCCCCACTTAGCGCCAACTTAGGCGCTGTGTTTGCACATCACTTGGCTTCCCTGAAGACGAAGCCTTTCTCTGGTACACAGGTGAAGCCCGAGACTATTGGCAGTCTCCTCACTCCCATCTTCATGCACTTCGGGATTGACACTTCCAGCTGTACCATCGATACTTCTCGATCTTTGGTTGATATGGAGTACCTGAAGAGGACACAATGGGTGAAGCCAGAGAGGCTTTGGGTTTTCACAGACGAGCAGAGAGTGCAGCACGCAGTTCTTCTACCTGACCGCGAGCTTACTCACATCACTTCAAATATAGGGCGCCTCGCATTTCATCCTAGTCCGAGCAAGCTTAGGACTATTGCTGCTGCTAGACCCATAGGCGCATCATCTAGGCCAGCCGCAGACACCGCACGCCCTTCTTGTACCAGACGCAGAGCTCAGGCTACTACTCCTCCTTTTCAGCTTCCTGTGGCTCCTGAGATTCCTATGGAACCAGACGTTTTCCAGAGATATGTGGTGCAGAGTTTCCAGGCGATCTGGAGCGCCATTACTACCATGTCTACATGTGGCTGGTGTCGATCGACGCTTGCCTCTGATGTCGAAATCGTCGCGTCGCGTTTTTCTGATTTGTCGATCTTCTCATCGGGTGTCGATCGACACTGTATTTGTCGATCGACACTCTGCTCCGCAGCATCTTCAATGTCTTCAAGCTCCTCGCATTCAGCAGCTGTAAGTCCCTTCTTCTGCACGGTTTGAAGTGTCTTGCCACTCCTTAGTGCAATGGCATTCACGTGGTGTTTAGGATTTGTATCAGTCTTCCCCGGAAGAAATCCTTCTTGCCTGTTAACAGCTTCTGCGGTCTGAGCAACCTGAATATCTAGCTTCTTCATGTGAGAATGGATGTTGTCAATCTTCCCATTCAGGTCCTCATACAGTGCATCAATCTTGCCATTGAAGCTCACTGTCATCTTCTGCTGTCCTTCCAATAACTGCTCAAGCATGGCCTCCATTTTGTTGTCTTGCGGAGGTGGTTTCTGGTAGGAGGATGAACCATAGTTCCTTGTGTAGTTGTTGTTGCTGCTCTGGAATGGGGGCTTCTGGTTGTAACCAGAAGAGTTCTGATTTCCTGTGAAGGAGCTCTTCTGATAGTTTCCGCTGAAGTTCATGTTTCCCTGCTGGTTCTCAAACCTTTGGCCTTGAAATCCTCCATTGTTGATGTAGTTGACATCCTCTCTCTCGCAATCTTCCTCTGGCTCGAATGACTCCACCTCATTGGCAAAATGGACCTGTTTCTTTCCCACCAAGAGATCGAGCTTCCTGTTGACTTCAGCAATCTGGCTTCCTCCATTGGTTCATGCGCCTTGTCTCCTCTCAAAATCTGCGTTTTTGGTGCTGTTACTAGAGGCCAAATTCTCTATAAGCACCACGGCGTCTGCAGGAACTCTGGTGTTGAAATTTCCGTTGCTTGCTGCATCTAGGGCCATCTGGTATCTCCAGTCAATCCCTCGGTAGAAGATACCAAGCAACTGCGGCTCGCTGAAGCCATGATGTGGGCAATCCCTCTGGTAGGCCTTGAATCTCACCCAAGAAGCCTTGAATGCTTCAGTATGTCCTTGCGAGAAAGTAGTGATCTTAGTCCTCATCTCCTCGGATCTCGCATCGTCAAAGAAGTTGCATAGGAATGCATTCTTTGTCTCTTCCCAAGTAGTTAGCGAGCCAGGATCCAACTGCTTCAGCCAATATGATGCATCTTTTGCAAGCGAGTAAGGGAAAAGCTTGCAGAAGAGATAATCATATGTAACTCCATTGGCCTTAATGCTGGATGCTAAGTCTTTCGAATCTCTCGACATGATCCATAGGATGCTCGTTGGGAAGACCATGGAAGGGATTCTGAGCTACGAGCTGGAAGTAAGCAGGCTTCAACTCGAAGTCATTCCTCTGAAACGCAGGAGGACGGATCGCAGCTCTATTGGCATATAACTGATCTGGGCGGTTGTAGTCACCAAGTGTTCTTCCGCGTGCAGCTTCTGCGAGTTCACCAAAGTTGTCTTGCCGGTTCGACTATGATGGCGCCAGCCTCATCAAGTCTCTGTCCGTCGGCGTTCCTTCGATTGCCCTGACGGTCGAAAAAGTTGCCTACCGCGTCATGTACTAGAACCACGATGTCTGCCATCTTTATCTGCGCGCAGTGTCGATCGATGCCTAAGGTTTCGCTCGACGCTGGTTCCTGGTGTCGATCGACGCTGGATGTGTCGATCGATGCTCGTGCAGCCTTGCGGTTCGTACGTTCGAAACGGTCTAGCTCCTGGTTCAGCGGGATTAGTTCCTGGTTGTTGTTACTCCTGGTACTGCGGTAAAGCATGCACCTGAAAAACAAAGAATTTAGAAACTAAATCAGTAACCAAAAATTAAAAAGCAAAACCTAGTCAAAATCCTAATGCTAGATTCCGTAGGTAGTTAATCTACTTCCCCGGCAACGGCGCCAAAAACTTGATAGGGGTCGGGTTTTACCCTAAATAATTAACTGCAAGTGCACAGCAAAGCAGTTGAAGTACAAGGGGTATCGAAATCCCAAGAGAACTAGTTACTACGCTATGGTTTCTAAGTTCATATTATGCTAAGTCAAATAAGTATTAATGTAAATTAAACTATGCGAATAAGTAAATGTGATGTAAAACGGTTTTAAGATTCAGAGACGAAAACGCTAGGCGAGGGTAAATTATCAGGATGAATCTAAGAATGCAGATAATATTTTTATTAGGGACTTATTAAGAACCGTCTAGAACTCGAATCACTAAGTTAAAACCAATCAACTCTCGTTGCAGAGGTTATCTATGCTTAAATTCCAGAAAACCAAATATCTTTGCGAAATCTAACAATCTAAGCAAGCATTAAAGTTCAGGTTCGATATGTTCACAAAATAACTAAACCAAATCTCTTTGCGAATAGTTATTTTGCTCACCTATGATTAGATCAAGTTACTAATAATGCTCTCGCATCTATTAAATAACCTAAGGTTTGATNTATTTGGCTTGATTTCTTGCTTGAATGATGCTCATTTAGGTTGTCTTTCATGATTAGAATCATTACCCAACCATTTTATTTACTCTAATTTGAACAAATTTGAAATTTCAAATTTTTGAGAATTCATGATGAATGTTGCGAATTTTGGAATTTTTCTTGATTTTTATTGATTAGACTTGGTCGATATATGATATTGAGGTTGTTTGCAAAGCCATTTGATGTACCATTGAGCCTAGGATCACGATTTGTTTTCGATTTGCGATTACACACAGGGTGTCGATCGACACTCGTTGTGTCGATCGACACCAGACCTGCACAGGAATATTGCATTTTATTTGAAAGACTTGGATGTTGATTTTGATTTTATTTTTCATTGCAGATGGCTCATGTGACTAAGAGAGCTCGCCACACTGAGGCTTCCGCTTCTGGGACAGCTAATGATGACGTGATTAGCTCACTTCCTCCTTGGCCAAAACGTGAGGGTGCAAAGATACGAAATTTGAGACAGTGGGAAGATACACCGGCGAAGGAGGTTGCCAAAGATGAGTGCACTATGCGAAACATTGCTGAAGCCTGGGATGACTATGACACGCTCTTCTACAATGCGTGGATTGGTGTGAAGATCGCTCCTACTCGCTTTGCTTGCGAGAAGACGATGACTGCACTGGGGATCAAAGACGGCATTATGGGGTTGATGCGCAGAGTTGGCATGGGCACCATAGCGACGAGGCAGTTCGATCTCTATCCTGACCTTGTTCGCCAGGTCATAGCCACTGCCAGAGTCTACTACAGGAATGAGATTGTCCGCAATGCTCTGGAAGGGACTCTCACCTTTCTCATCCGCGGGATCCGTTACCGCATTTCACTTTCAGAGTTTTGCCAGCTCTATGGGTTCGAAGAAGAGCATGAGACAGGAGTTGCTCTTCAGACACAGCTACCAAACAACCAGGACTTCTGGTCTCTATTCGGGAATGGGATCTATGATTCCAAGAGGTCCACTCATACAGACATCCGCCATCCCACTCTGCAATACTTTGTGCGCCTCTTCTCTACTATACTTCAGTGCAAGTCTGAGCCAGGGAAGATGCGGGTGGCTGAGTTGGTACTACTCTACCGCAGTATTTGGTCAGAGATCTATGAGGATTCAAACGCCCCACTTAGCGCCAACTTAGGCCCTGTGTTTGCACATCACTTGGCTTCCCTGAAGACGAAGCCTTTCTCTGGTACATAGGTGAAGCCCGAGACTATTGGCAGTCTCCTCACTCCCATCTTCGTGCACTTCGGGATTGACACTTCCAGCTGTACCATCGATACTTCTCGATCTTTGGTTGATATGGAGTACCTGAAGAGGACACAATGGGTGAAGCCAGAGAGGCTTTGGGTTTTCACAGATGAGCAGAGAGTGCAGCACGCAGTTTTTCTACCTGACCGCGAGCTTACTCACATCACTTCAAATATATGGCGCCTCGCATTTCATCCTAGTCCGAGCAAGCTTAGGACTATTGCTGCTGCTAGACCCATAGGCGCATCATCTAGGCCAGCCGCAGACACCGCACGCCCTTCTTGTACCAGACGCAGAGCTCAGGCTACTACTCCTCCTTTTCAGCTTCCTGTGGCTCCTGAGATTCCTATGGAACCAGACGTTTTCCAGAGATATGTGGTGCAGAGTTTCCAGGCGATCTGGAGCGCCATTACTACCATGTCTACATGTGGCTGCGTTCGCCCACCCACTCCACCACGTTCTTCTCCACCACATGATGAGGATGATGAGTGATTTTCCATTCCTTTTAGTGTTTTGAGTCAGTTTTTCTTTTTATCTTGAGTCTGCATTTGCTTCAGTATTTTGCTT
>JAHZTW010000001.1:38098977-38137958 GCA_020283515.1 Alliaria petiolata
GGATATTTCGCGGAGAACTAACAGAAAGAAGTAATAGTTACCGGATTGCGAGGGATCAGCGGAGTGGATGAAACCGAGGATTTGAAGAAGAGCGAGACACAGATCACAGATGCAAATGAGCAGTAGATGTGAATGAAATCACGTGATACTATACATTTGCGATAGTAAAGGCTGTGGACCCCACTAAAGTTAGCTACACGAAATTTTTTAATACAAATTTTGTTGTAAACTAATGTTCGCTATACATAGAAAGTATGTTTTTATGAGAGAATCATAAAGAGTTTAAGAGGAAATAAAATTTCTAGAGAGAGAGTAGAGAGAGAAAGAGGAGAGTTTTTCATTTCTTAAAACTTATATCTTTACAAAGAATAAGTACAGCTATTTATAGAAATTCATTACTTAATAGAGAAGTAAACTTTATAGCTAAGTAATATTTCATAGCTAAGTAATCTTCATAGCGAAGTAAACTTAATGATGAAAAAAGGATAATCATAAAGTATTTTATAACACTCCCCCTTGATTATCCATCATCATAGATGTGTTGCGTACTGCCTCGTTAAAAACCTTATCATGGAAAAACCCGATGGGACAAAATCATGGCAAGGGAAAAAGAGTGCAGTAATGCTCCCCCTTGAATATCCATCACTGTGAAGTTGCGCGTTGCCTCGTTAAAAACCTTTCCATAGAAAAAGCCAGTGGGACAAAAACCATGGCAAAGGAAAAGAGTACAGCAACAGCAAACTCCCCCTGAAAATGATGGATCTCATCTTCTCTTCACAAATCTCGTAGATGCCGCATTCCAATACTCTGAACATGCTTCTTGAATGTTGTATTAGGAAGCGTCTTTGTGAAGAGATCAGCTGCATTGTCACTTGAACGAACATACTGAATATCCACTTCTTTATTCTTCACGAGCTCTTGAGTATAAGAGAAAAATCTTGGAGGGATATGCTTCGTTCTATCGCTCTTGATATAACCTTTTTCATTTGAGCGGCACAAGCAGCATTGTCTTCAAACACCTTTGTTGGTTCTTTATCCGTGATTATTCCGCTTGCTTATTGTATATGATGAGCTATGGATCTCAGCCATACACATTCTCTGCATGCTTCGTGAAGCGCAATAATCTCCGCATAATTTGAAGAAGTGGCGACCAAAGTTTGCTTCTGGGATCGCCAAGAGATCGCAGTTCCACCAAATGTGAAAACGTATCCAGTTTGCGATCGAGCTTTATGCGGATCAGATAGATATCCTCCATCTGCAAAACTAACTAGACCAACCTCGGGGTTTCTAGAATAATATAATCCAAAATTAATCGAACCTTGAAGATAACTGAATATATGCTTTATTCCATTCCAATGCCTGCGCGTCGGTGATGAACTATACCTTGCAAGTAAGTTAGTAGCAAAAGCTATATTTGGTCTAGTACAATTTGCAAGATATAAAAGTCCACCTATAGCGCTCATGTAAGGCACTTCAGGACCTAATATTTCTTCATTACCTTCACAAGGCCGAAATGGATCCTTGTCAACATCGAGTGGTTTATTGACCATTGGAGTACTCAAAGGAGTCGCTTTATCCATACTAAAGCGTTTCAACACCCTTCTGGTGTAATTTGATTGATGCACAAATATTCCATCTTGGAAATGCTCTTTCTGGAGCCCAAGACAAAACTTTGTCTTTCCAAGATCTTTCATCTCAAACTCATCTTTCATGTGAGTTCTTGCATCATCAATCTCCTTTTGAGTTCCAATCATGTTCTGGTCATCAACATACACAGCAATGATCACAAATCCTGATGCGGATTTTTTTATAAACACACATGGGCATATCGCATTGTTGACGTAACCTTTACTCAACAAGTATTCACTTAAGCGATTATACCACATGCGTCCGGATTGCTTTAATCCATAAAGTGATCGCTGTAGTTTGACCGAACATAGCTCTTTAGATGCTTTAGACATCTTTGACCCTTCAGGGATCTTAAATCCTTCAGGGATATTCATATATATGTCACTATCAAGTGAACCATATAGATATGCAGTCACAACATCCATCAGGTACATCTCTAAGTTCTTAGAGGCCGTTAGGCTTATTAAGTACCTGAATGTGATTGCATCCATGACCGGGGAATATGTCTCTTCATAATCAATTTCCGGTCTTTGAGAAAAACCTTGCGCCACAAGGCGAGCTTTATACCTTGTGACCTCATTTTACTCATTTCTCTTTCTTACAAAGACCCATTTGTATCCGACCGGCATTACATCTTCAGGTGTAACAGCTATTGGTCCGAATACGTTCCGTTTAGTAAGGGAGAATATTTCATTCCTCATGGCCACTTGCCATTTATCCCAGTCAGGCCTTCTCTGGCACTCTGACACGGAACTTGTATCTAGATCATCATTTTCATGATCGATCTCATTGGACACAGAAAAAGAGAACATTCCATCATCATCCTCTATTTCACTTCTAGCCCACAATTTTCCACTTTGGGCGAAGGAGATGGAAATCTCATATTTTTCTGTTTCAGATTCGTCTTCAGGACGAATCTCTTTACCAGGTTCTTCTGGAACCGGTTCATATATGTCTTCCGGACATATATCTTTACTTGGTTCTTCAGGAACCTTTTCACAAATGTCTTCCAGACATTTGGCTTTATGTGGTTCTTCCGGAACCTTTACTTCCAACTTCTTTCTTTGTCGGGTATTTCTATCTTTTGATCCCATAGGCCTCCCGCGCTTCAGCTGAACCCTCGGTTCATTTGCTCTACTTACATCAATATGTTCTTCAGGAACATTTACTCTTGATGGAGCATTAGCTGCGGGGATATGAGACTTCGTCACTCTCCTCGTATATGTGAATGCATCAGGTAAGTGGTTTGCCAAACTTTGCATATGTATAATTTTTTGAACTTTCACCTCGCGTTGATTAGTAGGAGGATCAAGATAAGCCAAAGAGTGTATACACCAGGTGATATCATTTGGTGATTCTCTCAATCCTCCCCCTAACGCAGGGAATTCACTTTCATCAAAGTGGCAATCGGCAAAACCGTGCCGTAAACATATCACCAGTTACCGGTTCAAGATACCTAATTATACTTGGTGACGAATACCCGACATAAATTCCCAATCTTCTCTGTGGTCCCATTTTTGTTCTTTGGGTGGCGCTATAGGGACATAGACCGCACACCCAAACACACGAAGATGGGAAACATCTGGCTTATGGCCAAACGCTAACTGTATGGGGGAATATTCATTATATGCACTTGGCCTAACCTGGACCAGCATGTCCCCACACAGTGATTGGAAGCTTTGTTCTCAAGATTAACGGTCTTGCAATCAACTGCAACCGTTTAATCAAAGACTCAGCCATGCCATTTTGTGTATGTACGTGCAGAACCGGATGCTCAACATCGATTCCCAAAGACATACAATAGTCATTGAAGGCCGCTGAAGTGAACTCACCAACGTTATCAAGCCTGGATTTCTTTATGGCACAATCAGGAAAATGTGCTCTCAACCTGATTATTTGGGCAATGAATCTTGCGAAAGCCATATTTCTTGTGGTCAAAAGACACACATGTGACCATCTGCTAGATGCGTCAATCAATACCATGAAATATCTAAATGGCCCGCACAGTGGGTGAATCGGCCCACATATATCACCATGTATTCTCTCTAGAAATACAGGGGATTCATTCCCAACTTTGGCTGGCGAGGGCCTACTTATGAGTTTTCCTTGAGAACATGCCTTACATGAAAACTCCCCCGATTGAAAAATCTTCTGGTTTTTCAATGGGTGGCCACTCGAATTTTGCACAATCCTTCTCATCATGACTGAACCAGGGTGGCCTAACCTTTCATGCCACACTTTAAAAGTGCTGGTAAACTTCTGGTTTACCGCAACATGTGATTCAGCCATGGTTATCTTTGTGCAATATAATCCGGAGGACATCATTGGTAATTCTTCCAACTGATGTTTCCTCTCCGTTGTAATGCAAAGATATTCAATGCCATTCTTATTAATAGTCTCAATATGATATCCATTTCTTCGGATATCTCGGAAACTCAATAAGTTCCGCTTAGACTCGGGGGAGTATAATGCATCTTGCACTACAAACTCTGTACCCCTTGGCATTGAAAAACTCGCTCTTCCAGAGCCTAGTATAATCTTTGCAAAACCAGTTATAGTACTCACGCTTCCGGCGGAGACTTTCATTTTGAGACAGGAGAAATACTTTTTATCCCTAAGGATTGTATGTGTCGTAGCACTGTCTGCTAGACATGTATCTCCATCCTGAATCTCAAATTGTGACATCTTATGTGCCACAATACTTATAAGAGATGCAATAATTAATCAAAAACATCAACTTATAAAAAATTAGTATATGATAAAAAGCTTTTTGATAAACAAAACTTTATCATATACTTTTGTTTACCATATATACTAAAAACCAGATCAAGTTATGTTATTCAGATCTTTTGTGATTCGGCATACAGATCGGCGAAGTGTTTTGGCGTACGACACGTGCGTACCCAATAACTTTTCATGCCACATCTATAGCAAGCGATTTCACCTTGCCTTTTTACGTCCCAACCATCATCATTTTTCCTCTATCGTCCATCACACTTACTTTAAGTGGATAACTCAACATTCTCTCCTAGGAATGAAGTTAACCCAGTTGGACGAGACTGATGGTTCATCATCACGAGTTAAATATATTGTTAAGCTACCAGGAGGATTTACATCAACTCCGAGCTTTGGGGGAATTCTCTCTCCTGGAGATTCAACCACTCATTTCCAAAGATCTTCAGGATCTTTACTCGTGATGGATTCATCTTATAAACCATCATAGATATGGTGGCGTAAAAAGATCATGGCTTTCGCCTTATCTTATATAGTGTCGTTTCCGACATATCAATAGTGCTCAAGAGATCATTTCTCTTTAGATGAAACCTTGCATTTTCCGCCCAAGACATATAATTATTTCCACACAAATCAAGGGCGGAGATCTCGAGCTTTGCCGAATTTTAATATTATTACTGAACAACAAAAACTTAACCCATTTAATTTTATAAAAATTTGAGCATAATAACGGCATAATAAATGACAATAATTTACAGCAATATGAGGAGGCAAAGTGAAAAGCCCTAACCCGGAAAACATGTACCGTGGTACAGTCTGCCTCGGCCACTTCCTGGCCGGCCTTGGGTAATTTTAACTTTTTCCATACTTAGTCAAATTTCAGCGTGTTTATTCAAGCCTTAGAGAGTTTTGAACGATTCAGACAAGTTCTTAGCATAAATAACTTAGATAGAAAACTGAAGTTCGAGTCATACAATGAGAGTTCGCTAATAAGCTATTACATTGCATAAAAACGACCTATTCTACCCAAGTATAATCCATCCCTTCCTTCCTGCCATCATCATGCCACGGTTCCACAGATCAGTTCCCTTCACGAACTTCTTTACCTGCATCCACAAAGGAGGCATAAGCAAACGAATTGCTTAGTGAGGCGGTCATCCCGTCCCACTTAGCCACATATATAAAATCGCATCCAAGCAATCAATCCAATCAATCAATCCAATCAATCAATCACGCTTATTCAATCAATTCGGCTCACTAGCCTAACCATGGCCATCGAGCCTTACTTGGCTTCCGAGCCTTATACCATGGCTTACGAGCCTTTACTATTTTCGCAGAAAATATGAATCAAACAATAAAAACTCACGGATTAAATCAAGCAATCAAGATTATCGAATCTATGCATGAAAACGACCTTAGACATGAAGCCCGCGGTCACGCACTCACCTTAGTCGATCGGCAGTCGCAGAACACTTGAATTAGCCGACGGTTTTCCAACTTTTCTCGATCCAGTAACGGTTTCCTCGGATGCAGTCACGAACTCTCTCGGCTATAATCGGATTCACCCGGCTATCTCTCGAATAAACTCTTTCTCTCGGATCAAATCACACTCTCGGACTTTTTCTCTTCTTTCTCTCGAGTCTTTCTGTGTTTTCTCGAAGAAATGCTGCAGAAATGATACTTAGGCGGATTTTGGCGAGAAACTGCTCCAAAACCGTTCATTAATCAATCCGCATCGTTTTGCCCAGCCGAATAACCGTTTCCGCGTGTTTTCTCGGCTAAAACCGTCCCTTTAGTCAATCCGCTGCATTTTGCTCGAGCGTCCAAGTGCCAGTAACCGTTCCCGCACTTTTACTCGGCCAAACTCGCTTCAGTAAGCCAAATAACCGTTCCCGCTTATTTTAGCCGCGCACTTAAACATTTCTCTCGGCCATAACCGCTCCTACTCGGCTATCCGAGTAACTTAGTGGATTTTTCTGTTTCCATCCGAATAATCACGAAGACTCTCGGATATTCCAGTTCAGCTCAGACCAAGATAACCGTCCTGTCCGAATTCCGACCAAGTGTTCCGAAAAACACGGACTGTCCGAAATTCGCTTGTCCGAGCCACTCTCGCCAAGCTCAAGCCTCGCTATCATCCGACCAAGTCCCGATTTTCGCGTCCAGCTCCGATTTTCACGGTCAGCTTCATTTTCTTTCGGTTGTTCTGATTTTAGCTCGGCAAACTTGCCCAATCACTCGGCTAATCATCTAGCCAGCTCAAACACTCGGATTCTTAGCTAACCCCCCGATTTTTCTTAATTCCTGCCTTAATAATCTGATTCCCAATCGAACCGCGCGTCCGTACCACGACTCGTACCGAGACTCGTACCGCAGCCGTACCAAGACTCGTACCGCGGCCGTACCGCTTGATCCAAAGATCGCGGATGTTACAACTCGTCCTCGAGTCTTCTTAGGACCACTTAACTCCGGATTTTCCTTAAGTTTATCGAACCACTTAGGAAATTCAGCCTTCATTCTTTCTTCCGGTTCCCAAGTAACTTCCTCTTCACCATCACAGTCCCAAACAACTTGAATCATTTGAACTTTCTTCCTGCGTTCAGCCTTAACTTTCCTTCCCACAATCCGAACTGGTCTTCCCTCAATAGTCATGTTTTCCCTTAAGTCCGAAGATGGTTCGGGAATAACATTGTCCCGGTCACTTATGCATTTCCTTAGCATAGAAACGTGGAACACCTTATGGAATTGTTCCATGGATGGCGGCAATTCCAACCGGTAAGCCATTGGACCGATCCTTTCCAAAATCTTATACAGCCCCATATACCGTGGACTTAACTTAGCGTTCTGAGTTGCTCGATCTTTACCCTTGTACGTGACTATCTTGAGATAAACCATGTCGCCCACTGCAAACTCTAACTCTTTCCTGCGCTTATCGGCATAACTCTTATGTCTATCCTGAGCTGCCTTCATGTTTAACTTAAGTACCCTGATCCTCTCGGTCGTTTCCTCAACAAAGTCACTGCCAAAGATACTTCGCTCCCCCACTTGCGTCATACACAAAGGAGTTCTGCAAGGCCGTCCATACAAAGCCTCGTAAGGTGACATCCCAATGCTAGCTTGAAAGCTATTGTTGTAAGAGAACTCGGCCAAGTGCAGATAATGTTCCCACTTGCCGCCCCAATCTAAGACACAAGCTCGGAGCAAGTCCTCAAGTGTCCGAATAGTCCTTTCCGATTGGCCATCTGTTTGAGGATGATTAGCCGTGCTCATATGTAACTTAGTCCCCATCGCCTTATGCAAGGCTCTCCAAAATGCCGAAGTAAACTTGGAGTCACGATCATACACTATACTTGCCGGCACTCCATGCAATCAGACTATCTCTTCCACGTACCGCTTGGCCAAAACCGCAGCATTATCCATCTTATTGATGGCCAAGAAGTGTGCGGACTTAGTCAATCTATCCACGATCACCCATACCGCATCTTTCTTATCCACTGCAGGCAATCCAGTCACGAAATCCATCGTGATCCTGTCCCACTTCCACTCGGGAATCGGTAAGCTTTGCAGCAACCCACTCGGCACTTGATGTTCGGCCTTTACCATCTGACAAGTCGAACATCCGGTTATCCACTTAGCCACGTCTCTCTTCATTCCGACCCAGTGATAATACCGCTTAAGGTCACGGTACATCTTAGTCGTACCGCGCTTAAGGCTTAATAATCTGATTCCCAATCGAACCGCACGTCCGTACCACGACTCGTACCGAGACTCGTACCGAGACTCGTACCGCAGCCGTACCAAGACTCGTACAGCGGCTGTACCGCTTGATCCGAAGATCGCGGATGTTACAACTCTCCCCCACTTAACTTAGGCTCGTCCTCGAGTCTTCTTAGGACCACTTAACTCCGGATTTTCCTTAAGTTTATCGAACCACTTAGGAAATTCAGCCTTCATTCTTTCTTCCGGTTCCCAAGTCACTTCCTCTTCACCATCACAGTCCCAAACGACTTGAATCATCTGAACTTTCTTCCTGCGTTCAGCCTTAACTTTCCTTCCCACAACCCGAACTGGTCTTCCCTCAATAGTCATGTTTTCCCTTAAGTCCGAAGGTGGTTCGGGAATCACATTGTCCCTATCACTTATGCATTTCCTTAGCATAGAAACGTGGAACACCTTATGGAATTGTTCCATGGATGGCGGCAATTCCAACCGGTAAGCCACTGGACCAATCCTTTCCAAAATCCTAAACGGCCCCATATACCGCGGACTTAACTTAGCATTTTGAGTTGCTCGATCTTTACCCTTGTACGTGACTGTCTTAAGATAAACCATGTCGCCCACAGCAAATTCCAACTCTTTCCTGCGCTTATCGGCATAACTCTTCTGTCTATCCTGAGCTGCCTTCATGTTTAACTTAAGCACCCTGATCCTCTCAGTCGTTTCCTCCACAAAGTCACGGCCAAAGATACTTCGCTCCCCCACTTGCGTCCAACACAAGGGAGTTCTGCAAGGCCGTCCATACAAAGCCTCGTAAGGTGACATCCCGATGCTAGCTTGAAAGCTATTGTTGTAAGAGAACTCGGCCAAGTGCAGGTAATGTTCCCACTTTCCGCCCCAATCCAAAACACAAGCTCGCAGCAAGTCCTCAAGTGTCCGGATAGTCCTTTCCGACTGGCCATCTGTTTGAGGATGATAGGCCGTGCTCATATGTAACTTAGTCCCCATCGCCTTATGCAAGGCTCTCCAAAACGCCGAAGTAAACTTGGAGTCTCGGTCAGACACGATACTTGCCGGTACTCCATGCAATCGGACTATCTCTTCCACGTACCGCTTGGCCAAAACCGCAGCATTATCCATCTTATTGATGGCCAAGAAGTGTGCAGACTTAGTTAATCTATCCACGATCACCCATACCGCATCTTTCTTATCCACTGCAGGCAATCCAGTCACGAAATCCATCGTGATCATGTCCCACTTTCACTCGAGAATCGGTAAGCTTTGCAGCAACCCACTCGGCACTTGATGTTCGGCCTTTACCATCTGACAAGTCGAACATCCGGCTATCCACTTAGCCACGTCTCTCTTCATTCCGACCCAGTGATAATACCGCTTAAGGTCACGGTACATCTTAGTCGTTCCCGGATGAATGGAGAATCTACACCGGTGTGCTTCCTTTAGAATTTCTTCCCGAAGGTTCTGATCATTCGGAACGCACACTCGGCCATTTACTACTATCGTCCCATTATTCGAAGTCTGATACTCCGTCTGATCATTCTTAGCCATCTTGATCAAATTCTCGTCCAACTCTTGAGCCAACCGAACCCTAGTCAGCAAATCCGCTTGATCAGCCGCGCCAAGACCCAATGGTTCCAAATCATCAGTCAAAGCAGCCAACCGCAATGTTCTAACCATTCCAACTAATTCTTCCATGTCCCTTTCCGAATCTACAGCCACTCTCTTCCGGCTTAAGGCATTCGCGACCAGATTAGCCTTTCCCGGATGGTAAGCTATGTCCAAGTCAAAGTTTGCGACTGTTTCCATCCAACGTCTCTGTCTCATGTTCAGCTCTGGCTGCGTGAAGATATACTTCAAGCTCTTATGATCCGTGAAAATCTGTACCTTCTCACCGTACAAGTAAG
Source organism: Alliaria petiolata (assembly GCA_020283515.1). Classification (NCBI taxonomy): domain Eukaryota; kingdom Viridiplantae; phylum Streptophyta; class Magnoliopsida; order Brassicales; family Brassicaceae; genus Alliaria; species Alliaria petiolata. Next base: position 38,108,979 of record JAHZTW010000001.1, read on the forward strand.
CCCGCCAGATTTTCAAAGCAAACACTACCGCAGCCATCTCTAGGTCATGTGTCGGATAGTTCTGCTCGTGTTTCCTTTACTGTCTGGATGCGTAGGCTATCACGCTCCCTTGCTGCTTCAAAACACAACCAAGCCCAGTCTTTGATGCATCTATGTAAACCACGAACGGCTCATTGGGTTTCGGTAGAGCCAACACTGGAGTACTCGTAAGCATGTCCTTAAGCTTAGAGAAACTCTTCTCACAATCAGCCGACCATTCATACTGAATATCCTTCCCGGTCAGTCGAGTCATTGGCTGCGCCATACTCGCAAATCCCTTAACAAATCTTCGGTAGTAACCAGCCAAGCCGAGAAAGCTTCTTATCTCGGATGCATTCTTAGGCCTCGGCCATTCTGCAATAGCCGTGATCTTCTCTGGATCCACGAACACTCCCTTATCTGAAACAACATGGCCCAAGAAACCGATCTCCTTTTGCCAGAAACTGCACTTACTGAGCTTAGCAAATAACTTATGCTCGCGCAGTCTAGCCATTACCGTAGCCAAGGGTCTCGTGTGCTCTTCCGAGTTCTTTGAGTAAACCAGGATGTCATCTATGAAGATGATCACAAACTCATCCAGGCAGTCTCTAAACACACTGTTCATCAACTTCATGAACGCGGCCGGTGCATTAGTCAGGCCGAAGGGCATTACCACGAACTCATAGTGCCCATACCTTGTCCGAAAGGCTGTCTTCCGAACATCCGACTCGGCTATAGGAATCTGATGATAACCCGAAGCCAAATCGATCTTAGAGAACACAGTAGCATCTCGGAGTTGGTCCAACAATTCGTCTATCCTTGGGAGATGGTATTTGTTCTTTACTGTCACTCTGTTTAACCCACGGTAGTCGATGCAGAGTCTGAAGCTACCATCCTTCTTCTTAACGAACAATACCGGTGCGCCCCAAGGGGAACTAATTGGCCGCACAAATCCTTTTTCCATCAAGTCGTCCAGCTGCTTCTTTAACTCGGCCATCTCGGCAGGAGCCATCCGATACGGTGCCTTAGAGATTGGAGCCGTACCGGGTTCCAGCTCGATCGTGAACGGATCAGACCTTCCCGGAGGTAACCCATTCAACGACTGAAACACATCCCCAAACTCGCTCACAACCGGGATGTTACTTATCTCAGCATCCGGACCAACTTCCACAGTATTGATCGCGGCCAGATAAGCTTCACAGCCTTTCTCGATTATCTTCTCAGCCTGAATAGCCGAGACTATCAAGCTTCCATCCTTAGGCCGGATTCCTTGATACACCAATCTTCCCTTATCCGACACGAATAAGACACGACCACGATGACAGTCTAGATGTGCCTTGTACTTCCCGAGCCAATCCATGCCAAGGATCACATCATATGACTTCACCGGACAGATTACCAAGTCGGCTGGCATGTTCACCTCGCCGATCATCACAGAGATATCACGGATGTTGCCCCAGGTGAACATGATTTGGCCTCCAGCCGCTTGAACCATTCCATAGTGTTCACCGGGTTCCTTTATGAACTCGCCGGTTCCAACCATGTCTGGGCTAACAAAGCAATGCGATGCCCCAGAATCAAACAAGACATGGGTCGCCACACCACCCATAGTCAAGGTCCCTACACATTCATCTGAATGCTAAGAGCCTAGACTAACCAACGACAAGAATTTTCACACAGAAAAATACTAAGGTAAGGGATAGGGCTTACCAGTGATCGGGCGCGAAGTGCTTGCCTCGGCAGCATCCTCGCCGATGGTGTAAATTCGCGGCATCACGGCCTGCCTTTTTGCCTGCGGGTTCGCACCATCACTCGCACGCTTTCCAGTCTGCTGTACCAGCTTCGGACATTGGTTCTTGTAGTGCTCAGCTTCACCACAATTGTAACAAACCCTCTGAACTACGGCCTGCTCCGCATTCTTAGCCCTCATATCCGGTTCAGGACAATCACGGATCATGTGGCCCAGACTTCCACAATGGTGACATGCACCCAAAGCCCTCCTGCACTGACCATCGTGCATCTTTCCACAAGTCACGCACGCACGGCGTCCACTAGACGGCTTTCCCGAAGGAGCCCCCTTTCCAAACTTCGGATTCTTCCCAGCAACACTCACGGTTTTAACCGGTATCACTGGACCAAGAAGCCTTGCTTCCTCGGCCATGCCAGCTTCCTGCTCGGCAGCCTTCTCCACCAGTTCGGCCAAAGTACCATACTCACGAATCTTGCAGCGAGTGCCGATCTCAACACGCAACCCGCGCATGAACCGACGGACCTGGTTCTCATCATCCTGCAAGTCACGCCCACCGTACCTCTTAAGTCTGTTAAACTCAGCTTCATATTCCCTCACGGTCATTAACCCTTGCTGAAGGTCTATGAACGCACTTTCCAGCCGAATGAAAGCTTCCCGTGGAAAGTACTTCTTCCTGAACTCGGCACAGAAGGTCCCCCAGCCAACAACCAGACCATTCATGCGAAACAACACACTCTTCCACCAAGTATGCGCGTCCCCTTCCAGGTAGTGAACCGCAATATCCGTCTTATATCCGTCTAGACAACGGATTGAATCAAAGTTTCTTTCAAGCCGGTTAAACCAGTCATCTGCCTCCAACGGCTGTGTTCCACCGGTGAAGAACCTGGTCCCCAACTTCTGCATGTGTTCCATCACTTTCACATACGATGGAGCCCTTGCCCCAGCCGGCGCTGGTTCCACCTCCACAACCAGATCAATAACTCGCAGCTGTTCCACTTGGACAGGTGCAGCAGCTGGCAATCTTTGCAACACCTGAGCCAGTATGCCCAACACTGCCTCCAATCCGACTGGAGCTGCAGCAGCCGCAGCAGCTGCCGCAGCATTAGCCGCAAGGTTCTCAATCCTAGCATTGTTTCCAGCCGCATTCCTAGCAGCATTGTTTCCAGCCGCATTCACTTCAGCATTCACGTGGTGATTCTCTGCAACATTCTCACCATCTCGGTTAATCGAGTTTTCCCCAGTCTCTCTCGCGTTTCTCCTAGCAGCACGGTTACTCCTAGCCATCTGGAAGGTTCGGAACAGTTAACTAAGCTTGCCACATCAACTTAGTTTTTCACAAAAACAACAACTTACCGCGGCACATCAGGATTGGAATGATGGATACCCACTAACCCATTTATGCTAAAAACTGTCCTAGAACCGACCACGCTCTGATACCAAATAGAAAAGCCCTAACCCGAAAATCATGTACCGCGGTACAGTCTGGCTCGGCCACTTCCTGGCCGGCCTTGGGTAATTTTAACTTTTTCCATACTTAGTCAAATTTCAGCGTGTTTATTCAAGCCTTAGAGATTTTTGAACGATTCAGACAAGTTCTTAGCATAAATAACTTAGATATAAAACTGAGGTTCGAGTCATACAATGAGAGTTCGCTAATAAGCTATTACATTGCATAAAAATGACCTATTCTACTCAAGTATAATCCATCCCTTCCTTCCTGCCATCATCATGCCGCGGTTCCACATATCAGTTCCCTTCACGAACTTCTTTACCTGCATCCACAAAGGAGGCATAAGCAAACGAATTGCTTAGTGAGGCGGTCATCCCGACCCACTTAGCCACATATATAAAAATCGCATCCAAGCAATCAATCCAATCAATCAATCACGCTTATTCAATCAAATCGGCTCACGAGCCTAACCATGGCCATCGAGCCTTACTTGGCTTCCGAGCCTTATACCATGGCTTGCGAGCCTTTACCATTTCCGCAGAAATATGAATCAAACAGTAAAAACTCACGGATTAAATCAAGCAATCAAGACTATCGAATCTATGCATGAAAACGACCTTAGACATGAAGCCCGCGGTCACGCACTCACCTTAGTCAATCGGCTGTAGAAAGATCTTGAATTTAGTCGACGGTTTCTCGATGATCTCTCGATCCGAACACGCTTCTCTCGGACTTTTCTCGAACTCTCTCGGCGACAGTCGAAATCACTCGGCTATCTCTCGATCGGATCCGAAAATCACGAACAATCTCTCTGCAAATCTCTTTCTCTCGGACGAATTCTCTCTCAGACTTTCTCTGAAACTTTCTCTCGAGTCTTTCTGTGTTTTCTCGAAGAAATGCTGCAGAAACAATACTTAGACGGATTTTTGGTGAGAACTGCTCCCAAAACCGTTCATTAATCCATCCGCAGCGTTTTGCTCGAGCGTCCAAGTGCCAGTAACCGTTCCCGCACTTTTACTCGGCCAAACTCGTTCAGTAAGCCAATTAACCGTTCCCGCTTACTTTAGCCGCGCACTTAACATTTCTCTCGGCCATAACCGTTCCCGCTCGGCTATCCGAATAACTTAGCAGATATTTCTGTTTCCATCCGAATAATCCACTAAGACTCTCGGATATTCCAGCTCAACTCAGACCATGATAACCGTCCTGTCCGAAATCCGACCAAGTGTTCCGAAAAACACGGACTGTCCGAAATTCACTTGTCCGAGCCGCTCTTGCCCAGCTCAAGTAAAGCTCCCATCCGACCACTCTCCGATTTTTGCGGCCAGTTCCGATTTTCACGGACAGCTTCATTTTTCTTTCGGTTGTTCTGATTTTAGCTCGGCAAACTTGCCCAATCACTCGGCTAATCTTCTAGCCAGCTCAAACACTCGGATTCTCAGCTAACCCCCCCGATTTTTCTTAATTCATGGCTTAATAATCTGATTCCCAATCGAACTGCGCCTCCGTACCACGACTCGTACCGAGACTCGTACCGCAACCGTACCAAGACTCGTACCGCGGCCGTACCGCTTGATCCGAAGATCGCGGATGTTACACAAAGCCTACCATTCAATTGCTTGCGGAGGAGTTTTTTAAAACTACCACTCTAAAATAAATAAACAAGAATGGGGTTTTAACCTCCCACTGCATAAATAAATTAAATGCATGGACATAAATTAAATAAGGAGGAGGTGTTATCCTTTCACTCCATAAACATGATCTGAGGAGACATAGTCTACCATGTGATCATTTTTTCGATCGTGAAGGCAGCGCCTATCAAAACGATCGGCTCGTCGAAGGCAGAGCCTATCATCCCGGTATAACAAATAAACGGGGAAGGCAGAGCCTATCTACCCGTAAATAATAAAATCTGAATTGAACACAAATAAATCAGACCTTATTGGTATACAGACAGATCTGGTATACAGATGGATCAAGAGACGATCGTGCTGATAACGTGTTGTAAACTAATGCTCTCTATACATAGAAAGTATGCTTTCTAGGAGAGAATCATAAAGAGTTTAAGAGGAAATAAGATTTCTAGAGAGAGAGAGTAGAGAGAGAAAGAGGAGAGCTTTTCATTTCTTCAAAACTTATATCTTTACAAAGAGTAAGGACAGCTATTTATAGAAGTTCATTACTTAATAGAGAAGTAAACTTCATAGCTAAGTAATACTTCATAACTAAGTAATACTTCATAGCGAAGTAAACTTAATGATGAAGAAAGGATAATCATAAAGTATTTTATAACAAATTTATATTTTTCACTCGACAGAACTGATTTGGGAAATATTCGTTGATTTGAACATGCTCCTTGTTCGTTTGGCGTGGAAAATGAAATTTTCAGATGTAGAATTTGAGTGCAGTAATTGAATCAGTCAGATAATGTTCGTTTGCGATTTTAGATCATGCGTCCAAAAATTGTATATGGATGCAATTACGTTTGTTTGTATGTCTGTATTTGTATCTGAACGCGTTTTATGTCAAATGACCAAAAATTCCTTGTTTTTTCTTTTGATCTAAACTTGTATATAATGATCTGCAAAACTTATCTAAACTTTATATTTAAAACAAACATCAAACAAGAAGTTTGAATGATCATGAAACAGGAAGTTTGAAGAAGAAACAAACATAAAACTTTATATTTAAAGTCAACATAATCTCTTCACATATTACAAAATTAATGTTTTGTATACTTGACAGGAAGACCAAGAAGAAACAGGAAGTTTGAATGATCATGCAGATGAACACATTGCACAGATCATAGTAATTTTGCTGCAACGCAGAACCATTGTTGCTTACCGTATTAGGACCTCTGATGGAACAAGCATAGCTGACCACCAGTTTACCATCACACCCAAAGTTCCGCAATTACCAAAAACCATCACAATCTTAAGCAATGTTGATCTTGAAATGGTAAACATAAAACGTTTTCTTCCGAAAAAAACAGTGCAAAGAGAAGAAGGGCACGGTAATACGAAAAACCGAAAGATTTTCAAGTTTAACAATCAAACAAGCCAGGGTTAAAAAACTACTTTCAGAAGCATAGTACCAAATACAAACCATTGGATAAGTGAAGTGAAAGCCAATGGAAAAAAGGAAGTACTTACATCACTTGTGATGCTAATACGGAAGTTGACGTCCTCTTGCTATATTTTCAGTGATGATATCACGTCGAATCTCCATTGCTCTATCACAAGCCGGAAAGTATGGAGTATGCTCAATATCTTTTACTGCTTGGTCACCATGATGTACACATTAACTGTTTCCCAATGAGTGAAATCACGGTCTTCATACTGTGAATCTCGAATAAAATTGTAGTACTTACGGTATCGGTCCACAGGGAGGAGGTCAACTGCAAAACAGAGAATCATGGCAACCAAAGACGGAAGGAACTGGGGTTTTGGGGTAAGTGTCACGGTTTTTGTAGAAAAAAAAGAAAGCAGATTCAATTCTTATATAGAAGAGGTTGTCAATCAATCCTATAACCAACAGGAAAAGGAAATTTAACTTAAGATCTTGTAAAAAAGAAATCAGGTGAGCAGTGCATAAAAAGTAAATATTGAAGTGCCTAAATCTCGATTGAAAAGCAGATGGGGGAACACGTTGGGGATCTTCTCGGGAAATATATGGGGTTCTAACTAGAAATCAAACTCACAAATGTTAAGCAAACGAGACTAGGCGATTTTCCCTAAACTGGAATCACTTGATTTAACGACCTTACTCTAACTAGCAAGATCGATCTACGTTATGCAAACTTCACAGGTATACTGTCGTATCATGTGTCCTAGGCAAACACGCAGTAAGTGATCGGGACAATAAACGTTCACGACTTCTTCTAGGCACACATTGTCACCCTAGAACCCTCAAGACAGCTCACGAGCGAATCAACGTACTCAAGCGATACTGCAAATGGCAAGATCGCTCTATCAGAAAATTGGTCTCCACAGTGAAGGGGATTAAAGGATACGTGAAGGGTCTGAAAGGCCAGATCAAGTCGCTCACCTCGAAGCTGAAGGGGTTGACGTCATCGCCATGGCTTGAAGCTGATATGTCATCCGAAGAACCAAGAGAAGAAGGAGAAGAAGGGTCTGACGAAGCAGACATCCAAATGCTTCAAGAGAGGCATTCCTTCTCGTTCTTGCCGAGGGAACACGAGCTAAGCGATCCAGGAAGGCATTCCTGCCAAGAATGAAGCATATCGAGCAAGAGGTGTGCGAGCCAGTCCCCGATACCGGAATCAGACAACCCTTCCTTCTCGACCAGTGAGGACACCACATCCTCACATCACACCGAACAATGAGGTAACACTCCAAAACCTTTGTACTGATAGAGCTCAGGTTTTACCCTAATAAAACTACTGCAAGTGCACAACAAATGCAATCATAGTATAAGGGGTATCGAAATCCCAAGGGAAGTAGATGCTACTCTAAGGTTTCTAAATTCAGATTATGCTAGGTAAAAAGATTAAATTAAAAGACAGAAAGCAATTTAAAAGACTTTGTAAATTCAGGAGACAAAACGCTAGGTTCAGGGAAATTCTCAGGTGATCTAAATTTTAGGTCTAGACAGAATGTTAGGAATAATGAAGATCCGTTCTTGAACTTGAATCACTAATGTAAAATCAACCAACTCTCGCTGCGAAGATTATCTATGTCTAAACCCTAGAATTCCAAATTATCTTTGCAACTTCTAACAATTCAAACAAGCATTAAAGTTCAGGTTCAATTGTTCACAAAACCCTAAATCAAATCTCTTTGCGAATAGGTATTTTGCTCATCTAACACTAGTTTCGGCAATCAATAATACTCTCGCATCTATTAATTAAACTAAGATCAGATTCTAGGTCATGAAGCTAGAATAAGCATTAAACACAAATCCAGATGAAGAACTCTAATAATTTTATCATTACAATTTAATTCGACCTAACAATTCATCAATCACCTTTGAAAAACCCTAAACCTAACTAGCAAACTACTCAGACATGATTAATGAAACATAAATCATAATTTGAATAGAAAGCATGAAAGAAATCAATAGAAGAAAATAAAGGAGTTCCAAATCAGCTCTAAAGGAGTCTGATTTTTCTCTCCAAAAACCCTAAACTTCTATGATTCTTAAATTATGAGATTATGCCTAAACAATTATGCCTAAACAATGGCTTTAACAACTATATTTATAGGCCTAGGTTTGCATCTTCAATTCCTTGGAAGATTAGGAAAAGTCTTGGAGATTTCCTTTTCTTCAAAAACTGGAAATTTCTTGATTCTGGAAATTGGAAATCATGGTGTCGATCGACACTCATCGTGTTTCTTCAATCCGACTTCATTCCGCTAAGCTCCAAAATGTATTCAAATATCCAATTTATCTCCAATTGTACCTGAATCTGAAAAGACTCTATATAGACTCGAAAATAGCCGAAAAACTCTATAAAGACACTTATATCATGGTCTAAAAATGGGTAAAAACCATGATATATGAAGTACATAAGCATTTACTTTTTCTTTGTCTTTTGTTTGAATTTTTTTTTTTGCATTATCCTAGGACCGTATTCTTCCTCTCTTCTATCACACAGGGACTGTGTGATTTAAGTCTGGGGGAGTATGTAGTACATGCATTCACTTAGATTAGACATCATGCATTCATAAAATTTGCATAGAAATCTATCCCACAAAAAGATCTATGTAGTTGCATTTCCATGTTAAGATTGAGTCTAGATGCATTCATTTAGGATTCATAAGCTTTCGCACAGGGTGTTAAGTATGATGAATCCTTGTATATAGCCATTTTTAAGTCATAAATTCAATGCCTTAGTTCTTGTTTGTTTGATGCATTTTGAATTAGACTAAGCTTAAGGCAGCACCACATTTGGAATTCGTCTTGCGAGATTCGGTTTTAACTTGGTGCATTGCGACTTGAACCGTTTCCCTATTGAACTTGAACTGTTAAAATAAAAATCTAATGATCTCATTCTTATTTGTCGATCAACTCATAGATTTCACTTGGACTCTCTTTCCCTTTTTACCACTCTTCTGCTAGTCCAAGTACCAGACCACACCCTAAACCTAAACCTTTGTTTTAAGCCTTAAACACTTTTGTGAGAGCATGTGAGGCCTTTACACCATTTTCGAATCTTCTTAGGCAAAAAGTGTTGGGTTTAAGTCGACAGGGTTAGATTTCCATTGTAGACGTTGGCTCGCATCTTGAGTTAACACTAGGTTAGGTGGTGTAGACACTGAGAACAGCTTAATACCGAAATTTAAGGCCGATATTGTTGGTTAGACTAGGAAAAGGGGGAACGACTTTTGATTGATCATACAGAAAGGGAAAAGAAAAATACCAAGGGGTCAGACATGGACACATATAAAAGAGATGGCGGCACCAAAAAGGGCTTGAAAACAAAATAAGAGAAAGGCGGTTCCAAAAGAAAGTAAAGAAGGCCAAACAACAAAGTCTAAATCCGGCCAACAACACGAAAGGTGAAACGCAAGGAACGCAACAAAGAAGCCAGAAAGCCGAAACCAATCTCCAACAAAAGAAGAAGTCCCCCGAAATGACCAGGAAAGGTAATATCGAGGAGTAATAACGGGATTAAGGCGAAATGCCAAAAAGAAAGAGTAGCTTAGGAGGGAGCAGTTTAGACTCGGGGAGGAAACGAAATAGATGTTCTGGGTAGATGGGAATCTAGCCTTGTATGCATCCATTGGTTTTTACCCTTACCATTTTGCATTAAGAAGGTTCCTTTCAAGAGTGATCCCACCAAACACTTAACCCGTTCGCACTACGAGTTCATACTTAGCTCGTGACCTTATCCTGAACCAAGTGAGTTAATTGACAGGCAAGAATGAGATTCACGTTTTAAATTTCTCAATGAATGTGAAAGGGAATTGTGAATTTGAATATGCATCTAAGTTAGGATTGATTTCGTTTGATATTGTGATGAATGTGGCTAAGGCTTTTTGGATAGGTAGAGTTCGACTTGCATCCTAGTAACCTGAACTTAGACATTGAATTGAGTTCCTTTAAATGGCGTTTTGGATTCAAACTTACACCTTTTCTTTTAAAACTTCACCCCTCCGGTTGGCTTTTGCTTGAGGACAAGCAAAAAGGCAAGTTTGGGGGTGTTGATATCTCTGTAAATTGCATGCTTTTAAACTCATATTTCATACTAGTTAGGACATCATTCTTGCACTTTCATCCTAGTTTTCCTCACATCTTCATCCATGATAGGATTAGATGCATTAGGTTAGGTTTCTGCATAGTCTTGCATGTTTGGAGTGTTTTCTCAGGTGCTTAGGATGGTCCGAAGAAGAAAGGAAGAAGGGAGATCACAAATAGAGGATGAGCAGGTGATATCGAGGATGGATCACGACCCCGAAGCCGATATAGACAAGCGCATGATGAACCTCAACGAGTACCAGCGACTTAGTCCCGAAAAGAACACCTCAGAGCGAAGATCCAGCAAGAGGATTCAATGATGACGGATATCGGAGCAAGGCAACGGGAAGTACCCGATTCAAGTAACAAGGAAGGCGAGCCTTCACGACATGATCCCGAAATGCTTGCCCGACATGGAGACTGCCCGAAGAACCAGAAGAGTTAGCATATCGGCTTGCTCACCACGACTTGAGCCTGAAACGCTAAATTCCAAAATAGTACCATTTTGGGAAAGTGGTCCCAACGTTTTATGTTTTTCCTCTTTTCTGTATAAATACTTCTCCTCCACTCTTATCCTTTTATGACGCTTTCAACTTTTATTTTCTGTCTTCTTTTAAAAACCGAGAACTTCTGTAATTTCCACCATGGAAGCTTGTTTTCAAAGCTTTGATTTTTAGGCAATCTTGAAGTTTTAAGTATTATTGCTTAGTGTATTTCAAGAAAGCTTCTTCCTTCCTTATTTTCGACTATCCTGCAACCCATGAGTGACCTTCTTATCCTTATGGATCTTGAGGTTTCTCAAATGGCGCGTGAGTTCTTTTTAGGATTTTGATGGGCTGAAAGGACCAAGGGATTCTCGGGTTTATACTTCTTGCTTAGCTAAAACATAAAGTTAGATTCTTTCTTGTTTATCATTCCCAAAGCTTAGTCTAGTCTGGCCATCTAGCCTAAAGTCCATAGGCGGCTTGACACGAACGCCACGTGCTTGCTTAGCCGGATCCATGAACAAGAGTTTTATTTCTTAGACTAAGACTAACCCTCTGTCTAAGAGTCTTACGGTTCAATAGGGACGTTGTAGATGCTTGTTTCTTCTATTGTACTGCTATGCGAGAGCTAGTCTATGGTGATAGAGATTCAAAGAGTTTAGACCCAAACGCCATGGGCTAAATGAGTTGAGGATCCCTTTACCTAAGAATCACCATCAAAAGACCAAGTTTTGATGTGATCCAAAAGCTTTAGCTTGATAAAGCGAAACCGAGAGTCATCTAGTTCATGAAACCCGTCTTGATCCTTCTTTTACCTTGAAAGTTTATCTTTTTACCGTTTAAAAGCCTATTTCCTGCTTAATATCTTTAAAGTTCTCTTATTTATGATCTTGAGTGACACAAGATCAATCCTTTAGTCGTTTTTAGTAGTAAAGTCTCAACCTTTATTTATTTCGAACTTGACTTATAGCCCGATATGACCGATCTGTTCACTAACACTCCCAAAATGGTTTGATACCCCATACACTGTACTGCTTTCGGTTGATAGTGTTGGGACATTGCTAAAAGGAAGCGAAAAACTTATTTATCATCGGTCTGGTCGAGCTTCTTCTTGTTTTTATTTATTTATTATTATTACATTTTTATCTGAAAAACAAAATACTCTAAGTAAAACCAAAACTAAAATAAATACTTACAAGTGGGTTGCCTCCCACCAAGCGTTCGTTTAACGTCAATAGCTTGACTGTTCATGCGTTTAGGCAGTTGGTGCATCATCGAGAGACACAATGTGTCCTTCTGGAATCTCGGCGTGAGCTCAATAGTGTTTCACTCTCTGTCCATTCACAATGAACTCCTCTCCTTTGGAGTTTGTCAAGACAATTGCTCCATATGGTTTGACCTCTTTGATGGTGAAGGGACCTCACCAACGTGAACACAATTTACCAGGAAACAATTGCAAACGAGAGTTATACAGAAGTACCTGATCATTTGGTTCGAACTGTCTGGAGACAATCTTTTTGTCATGATATGCCTTTGTCCTTTCTTTGTAGAGCTTTGAGTTCTCATAGACGTGATAGCGAAGCTCGTCAAGCTCATTGAGCTGTATTAGGCGCCTTTCTGCAGCTGGCTTCAAGTCAAAGTTCATCTTCTTGATAGCCCAATGCGCCTTGTATTCCAATTCCACTGAAAGATGGCAAGCTTTGCCATAGAGTAGCTGGAATGGTGTAGTCCCAAGTGGCGTTTTGTAGGCAGTCCTGTAGCCCCAAAGTGCATCATCCAACTTTGCGGCCCATTCTTTCCTTGTCTTGCCCACTGTCTTCTCCAGAATTTGCTTGATTTTTCTGTTGGAGATTTCGACCTGTCCACTCGTTTGGTGATGATAAGGAGTAGCCACACGATGCTGAACACCATGCTTCTTCAACAGTTTGTTGAAAACCTTGTTAATGAAGTGAGAACCACCATCACTTATAACAATCCGAGGCACTCCGAATCTTGGGAAAATGATGGTTCGAAATAGCTTAAGAACCACCGCAGCATCATTGGTCTTAGAAGCAATTGCTTCTACCCACTTAGAGACATAGTCCACAGCAACCATGATGTACTGCTTCCCAAAAGATGAAGGTAAAGGGCCCATGAAATCAATACCCTAGCAATCAAAAATTTCCACTTCAAGGATAAAGTTCTGTGGCATCTCATGTCTCTTGCTGATCTTTCCTCTCCTTTGACAAACATTACACTGAGTGATGAACAGCTGAACATCCTTGAACATAGTAGGCCACCAAAAGCCTGCTTGAAGAACCTTGGACATTGTCTTGAAAGTAGCAAAGTGTCCAGCATACTCATAACCATGACAATGGAATAACACGTCTCAAACTTCACTCTATGCGATACATCTTCGGTACACATTGTCTGAATAATGCTTGTACAGGTGAGGTTCATCCCAATAGTATCTCCTATGGTCCCTCATGAACTTCTTCTTCTGATAGTCCTTGAGATATTTAGGCTCAATGTCAGCAGCAAGGAAGTTCACAATGTCAGCATACCACGGTCGATTCGCATCATTAATGGCAAAGATTGGTTGTCGAAACACCTCGTCCAAGATCCTGCGAAGTGGTATAGGCGCTTGGTGTCGATCGACACTGTAGATGGTGTCGATCGACACTCGTGAAGTTTGCAGACTTCGAAGTGTAGAATCGCGACTCTTCCTTAAGATTTTGGACGGGGTGTCGATCGACACTTCCCTAGTGTCGATCGACACTGGGCGTGTCTGTTCCGAACACACAGCTTGGAAATGACTCTCAACAAAGTAGACATTCTCTTAAGGCAGAAAATCATCAATTGGGACGTCATCTTCGATCCTAATCCTTGAGAGATGGTCAGCTACTCCATTTTCAACTCCTTTTTTGTCTTTGACTTCTATGTCGAACTCTTGAAGAAGTAGAATCCATCTCAACAATCTTGGCTTGCCATCCTTCTTCTGCATCAAGTACTTCAATGCAGAATGATCAGTGTGGACAATCACCTTTGAGCCAACAAGATACTGGCGAAATTTCTCAAAGGCAAAGACCACAGCTAACAACTCCTTCTCAGTTGTTGCATAATTCTTCTGAGCATCATCCAACGTTCTACTGGCATAGTAAATGGTGTGAAGCTTCTTATCCTTCTTCTGTCCCAAAACCGCGCCTATTGCGAAGTCACTGGCATCACACATTACCTCGAAAGGTAAATCCCAGTTTGGAGGTTGAACAATTGGAGCACTAACCAAAGCTTTCTTGATCTGTTCAAAGGCTGAATGGCATTCCGCAGTGAACTCGAATTTCACGTCTTTGCGGAGAAGAGCAGTGAGTGGTCTCGCAATCTTGTTGAAATCTTTGATAAATATTCTATAGAACCCAGCATAACCCAGAAAACTTCTCACTGATTTCACAGAATCAGGTGCTTGCAAAGTTGTCATAACCTCAATCTTGGCGCGATCCACTGCAATTCCTTCTGCTGAAACCTTGTGCCCAAGTACAATTCCATCTCTGACCATAAAATGACACTTTTCCCAGTTCAAGACCAAGTGCTTCTCTTCACATCGCTGCAGCACTGCGCATAAGTTGTTCAGACAGCCTTTAAATGATTACCCATAAACAGAAAAGTCATCCATAAAGACCTCCATAAACTTCTCAATCATGTCGGTGACGATGGACATCATGCAGCGCTGGAAGGTCGCATCAGCATGACAAAGTCCAAATGGCATTCTGCGATATGCGAAAGTGCCATAAGGACATGTAAATGTGGTCTTCTCTTGATCATCTGGATGGATTGGAATCTGGAAGAATCTTGAATAGCCATCTAGGAAACAGTAGTAGGGATGATTCGCCAATCTTTCTAGCATCTGATCGATGAAAAGTAAAGGAAAGTGATCCTTTCTGGTCGCGGCATTCAGCTTCCTGTAGTCTATGCACATCATGTGTCCAGTCACATTCTTTGTAGGAATTAGCTCGTTCTTCTCATTCTTTACCATTGTAACTCCTCATTTCTTAGGAACCACGTGAACTGGACTGACCCAAGCACTGTTTGAAATGGGATAGATGATCCCAGCTTCCAAGAACTTCATGATCTCCTTCTTGACTACTTCCTTTGGGTTTGGATTCAGCCTCCTTTGATGTTCAATCGATGACTTCGTCTCATCCTCAAGGTGAATTCGATGCATGCACAAGTCTGGTGAGATACCTGAAATGTCATCAAGAGAATAGCCAAGAGCTTTGCGATATTTGCGCAGCTTGCTTAGCAATAAAGTGAGCTCTGCATTGTTTAAGAAAGCATTTACATTGACATGATAAGTCGAGTTAGGACCAAGAAATGCGTACCTTAACCCGGCATGGAGCTGTTTAAGCTCAACTTTATGAGCCTTAGCCTCGCTCCAGTCACCAAGTGTGGCAGTCTTCGTGGTTTTCGGAGAGTGTCGATCGACACTAGATGGTGTCGATCGACACATGTCCTCCTGTGCGACTAATTGCAGCACTTGCTCACTAGTATCCATCATTTTTATGTACCCAGCAGCAGCATCGTCCAAGTGCTCAGCGTCCTTTGTAGAAGTCGTCAATGCTCTCTCCAAAGGGTTTGTAGGATGGTTCTCTTGGAAAATCTCTTCAGCAAGGTTGGTGAGTGAATCGACATAGAAGGTATGTCCATCAATTGTTGGCCTCTTCATCAGCTTCTCCATGTCGAAATTCATCACCAAATCACCAATGTTCAGCGCAATTCTCCCCTTTCTCACATCAATGATGGCTCCAGCTGTAGCCAAAAATGGTCTACCAAGTATGAGGGGGTCTTTGGGTTCCTCATCATAGGCTAATACCACAAAGTCTGTGGGAATCAAGCTATCTTCCACTTTGATAGGAACATCTTCCAAGACACCTTCAGGGATCCTGACAGAACGATCAACAAGAACTAAGGAGATTCTAGTGGGTTTGAAATCTGTCATATCCATCCTAAGAGCAACTGAAAGAGGCATCAAGTTGACACTTGAGCCCAAATCGCATAGAGACCTCCCAAACTTGTCTAAAAAGATGGAGCAATCAAGAACAAAGCTTCCTGGATCGGTGAGTTTTTCTGGAAGCATGTTCTGAATGACAGCACTAACTTGCTCTGATATCATCATCACTCCTTCCTCCATATCCATGTTCTTGGTCATCATCCATTTGAAGTATCTTTTTATCACTGGAGTAGTTCTAATGGCATCCATCAAAGGGATTTCAACCACTAGTCTATCCATGATAGCCTTGCATCTGGCATCAAGTAGCTCCTTCTTAGACTTCTTTTGTATCAAGGGGAAAGGGATCTTTGGTTTTGATACAAGAGTTTTTATCTCTTGCAAGCAATTCATCAATTGCTCATATCATTGCAATACTTGAGGTATCAATCCATTTTGGGAGATGATTCAATAAGAATACAAAGTTTGATTTAAGCTAAGCTAAATTGACAATTCAAGTGACAAATGATAATTAAAAGCAAAGCACAAACTAAAAGAAACACTACTAGAGCAATAATACCAAATTAAGCCTTAATTACTACTAATCAAACACTAAACAAGAGATTAACTACTAAGCAAGATTAAAAAATTAAATAAAACGAAACCTAGGGATGTAATC
Organism: Alliaria petiolata; assembly: GCA_020283515.1. NCBI lineage: Eukaryota > Viridiplantae > Streptophyta > Magnoliopsida > Brassicales > Brassicaceae > Alliaria > Alliaria petiolata. The sequence goes on from JAHZTW010000001.1 coordinate 38,125,521, forward strand.
ATTGATTTGGGAAACTAAAGGGACAATCTTGCAATCATTTAAACAACTAATCAAGCTAACTCTATGCCTAGAACACTTAAACAAGATTAAACCATGATGTGTGGCCTTAATCCCTTTCTTAATCACCCTAATGAACTAATGATGTTTTAGCATTAAGATAATCAACAAGCATTAAATTCAAGTCTAATTGGCATGATAAACACTCTAGGCAACTAATGTCTTAGGCTAGAAATGTAAATCTCTTATTAAGTTGGTTCAAACATTTCATCAAACACTTGGTGGGTGTATGAAATGCTTAAGATCCAAAATAGCAAAGATTAGCTATTTGGTATTAGGAATCACTTAATAAGAAGAGAGAATGAAAGAATCTATCATAGATTGCAAGATTAATCCATTAGAAAACCCTAAATCTAACCCATCCCCAAGTTTCTAAGGAACAACTGACTAATCATACTTGAACCCATCAAATCAAAGATTAGAGAAAGGTTAAACATGATTAGAGAAAGATAAAACAAGAAATCTAAGAAAAATATTGCATTAAACTCAAGGATTCAAGCTTAAACAAGGTATTTGTCCAAAGTGGCTAAAAGTTTAAGCTAAGAACAAGAGAATAAAAGTCAAGGCATAAGGTCTAAAATGTATTTATAGTGAATAGTGATCGGACCGGGTCAACCCGGAACAAACCGGGTATTGACCCGGTTTTGGCTTGAAAAAGAGACCGCATCGGTTTGCCAAAACGATGGGCTCCAAACCGATACGTGATCTCCGACGCATCCCGGCCTGTCTGTCCGAGGTTGCTTGACCGATGGGAACTCTGGCGCGTCCGTCTCGGTTTGCAGTCTGAGGTGGCCAAACAGATGAAGTCTCTGGCATGTCCGTCTCGGTTTGCCAGTCCGAGGTGGCCAAACCGATGAAGGTTCTGGTGGCTTCGTCTCGAGCTGCTCCGCGCGTCCAAACCAATGGAGGCAAACCGATGAAGTCTCTGGCACGTCCGTCTCGGTTTGCAGTCCGAGGTGCTCCAATCCAAGGTGATGCCATACAACTTCTGTCAATCTTTGTTTCGACTCTTCTTTGATCCGAACTCATCCCCAAAGCTCCAAATTGTTTCTTTAGCTCCAAATGTACCTGACGAATACTCCAAATGCAACAAATATGCAAGGACTATGCAAAGACACCTTAGACTCTAAATGATCAAAATGCAACGCAATGATGCTTAAATATACTCTTAGATGATGAGAAACTTACACTAAATGGGTGATAGTATGATGCAAAATATAGACATATCAACTCCCCCAAACTTGCCTCTTGCTTGTCCCCAAGCAAATGAAACACAAGCTAAGGAGAGAGGTTTGAAAGTGGGGACTCAAATCCAAAGGTGTTAAGCAAATAGATCAATTCAATGGTCCTTGTTCTTAATTCTAGGATGCTCTAATGCAAACTATACTCCAAAAGGTCTAGCCATACCCATACTCATTCAAGCTAACCCAAGCCTCAATCTACACAAGCATTCATTTTCACCAACTCTTTAACATTCATTAAGTGGTAACCATGGATCATGAATCATACAATGCTAGCGAACTTGTTTGGTTTTTGGGTAATGTTTTGAGATAAAAATGATCTCAACTTCATGGGGTTCCAATGCAAGGGATCTCTCAATGAACAAGTGAACTTTGGCAAAATGCTAAGAGTAAAAAGCAACCTATGCATACAAGGACAAACTTCCATCTACCCTTTGTAACACAATTGTCCTCACTCTCATTTTATTTTAAGCTCACTCACCAAGTCCAACCTAAGCTACCCATTACAAGGCAATTCGCCAAACCCATAAGCTCAAACCACTTTCTCCTTTTCTCTTTTAAGTACTTGGGGAAAACTTCTTCTACAACCACAAGTGTTGGCACACTTTTACTTCAAGCTCTTTCTCTTTTTATTCACAATTTGCTATCCTCTTTCTTATAACATCTTAGCCATATTTTTTTTTTCTTTTTCTTGGCTCTTTTACTTTTCTTTTCTAGAGGATTTCTTTTCTTTTCTCAACACTTAGAGCACAATATATAATGCCAACACTTGTTCCAAATAACTTCGTTTTTCCCCTTTCACCATCTCAACTTCGCCCACATACTTGTTCCACATCAAATATCAAGCCAAAATTCCCACCCAAGAATCATATCCTATCATCTAGCTCATTGTTCTCGAGCTAGCTACATGGAAGCCTATCCTTGTCGCTCTAAACTCAACACTTTTTGCTAAGTTCACAAGATGAAAAAGGCCTAATGCATTCAATAAGGAAGAGTTTTCAAAGGAAGCTTAGTTAGGGAATTCGTTTTCAACCGCTCTAAAGATGAGAGTCGGCTATTTGGGTTAACAAGAGTGGTAAAAGGAAAGAAGATAACTCAAATATGTATATGGTATCCACAAGTTCTCTAGCAATGCATAACCATGATAATTACTTATTCAAATTAGGTTCAAGTTCAAGACAGTTGGTTTCTATTCAAAGCTTGCTTCAATTAAAACTTGAATTGCAAATGGTATGGTCCAAGTAGGGTTCAAATTTAACTTTCAAAATTTGCACTTCATGCATCAAAGAACTACTAACTAGGGCCTTGAACTAATTAATGAGCTTAACACCTTACAAGGAAAAATCATCATTGTCCCCTATGCATGAATGCAATCCTATATGAAAGCTAGACTCAATCCTACTTATGTGACAAATGCAAATGCATCTACATGTTATTTTGTTTTTTGAAATTGTTTTCAATTTTTTGAATTTTTTTTTTTTTGGTTTTTCTATGCCATAGATGAATGCATGAGACTCAAAGATGCATGAAAAAGGAAAATAAGATCACAAAACACAAGTCAAATCTCTCAACCTCTCCCCCAAACTTAAATTACACAGTCCCTTGTGTAATAAAAGTCCGAGAGAGACCGCAATCAATATGACAAAATGATAGAACAAGGTAAAATAAAAACTAATGGTATATATAATGGAGTTTGGAGTGTTACCTCTAGAATTGGGTTGAGAAGGAAGATGATTCCCCCATTGAGTATGATTGGTTGCTTGACTCCGGTGTTGGGGAACGCATTGGCTTCCTCTTCCCTCGGCGAGTCTCATAGGAGGAGGATCGTGGTGGTGCCTCATGGGAAGCATTTCTCTCTTGCACGTGGAAAGAGTGTCTCCTATCAAGCTCCATGGCGCTCTCTACCATTGCTTCTTCCTCATGTGCACCATGAGCTCTTGATGATGATGAAGCACCCCCAATCTTGTTCTTTAGGCCCTTGATCTCCTTTGCCATTCCCTTGATGGTCTTGACCATCTTTCTAATGGTCCTATCTTGGTACTTGTTCCACCTTTGGAGGAGGTTGATGCGATGATGTGCTTCTCTAAGGGGCTGGGAAGGCACGGCTAGATCATAGGCATCAAAGAAGTAGCGCTCACTCCCAACTTTCGGACTCAAAGGCTCCTCTTAATCTTCCTCTTGGCTAAGCTCGGCGCTTGCTTGGCTCGTGGAGGCTCTCGTCCTCTTTGTGGTCTGAAGAGGAGGATCAACTGAAGGGTTGTAGAGCTCATCATTTGAGGGGCAGAAGTTGATGTGACTCCTCTCACTAAAGCTAGTCAAATGAGGGCATGGAAGTCGGATCCTTGCTTCCGTTCTTTCACCATACGCAAACTTGTAGACATATTTACCTCCCGCCATTCCACTAAGGAACCTTGTCTTGCGATAAATATCAACTAAATAGTAACTAAATAGTAAGAAAACTTACAAGAACACTTCAAGAACACTAAGAAAACTTACAAGAACACTAAGAAGACTTTTGAAAGAGAGAATATAAGACTTGATTAAAAACTTGAATGAAAACTGAATGATTATTACAAGCACACACACACTCCTTATATAGAGTTTTAAATATGGCTCTTGGCCTTAAAATAGGGGTCAAGGGGCAAGAGACAAGGGGCAAGGGACAAGAGACAAGGGGCAAGGGACAAGAGACAAGGGGCAAGGGACAAGGGACCTATTAAATCCCACTTACTAAAGCATAAAAACTTTTCTGGGCCAACTTCCAAATAGATCGAGTGGCGCGGTCGATCATCCAATCGATCTCTAGATTAGATCGAGTGGCGCGGTCGATCATCCAGTCGATCTCTTCTAGATCTGGTGAGTTTGGTCGATCTACCAGTCGATCTCTTCTAGATCTGGTGAGTTTGGTCGATCTACCAGTCGATCTTTGCTCCTTCTCTTTTGTCCAAGTTTTCTTTTTGATCCCTGCCAACTCTTATAATCTTCTTTCATCTTCCTGTTAATGCTCAGCATCCATCACAGCTCCAAGTACTCAAAACAGCCTGAAAAAGATGCAAATATGCAAGAAACCATGCAAATGCTAATGCAAAGTTTTCTAGGATTTAAAATGGTACAAATGATGCAAACTAGTCTATTATGAATGATGTATGCATGAAAAACCTATTCTAAATGCATGCTAAATATGCGAAATATATGAGTATATCAACTCCCCCAAACTTGCCTTTGGCTTGCCCTCAAGCAAACAAAATTCAAGCTAGGAAGAGATGATTAAAAACGGGGGCTCAAATCCAAAAGTGTTTTTCAAATGTACTAATTCAAAGGTCCTTGTTCTCAGTTCTAGGATGCAGCACACAAGCATTTACTCAAAAAGACTTAGCCATAATCATCACAAATTGAAATTCAAATCATGACTTGTTTATTCCAAGCAATCCAAGAATCAATACTTTTAACATTCATTAAGAGTTCTAAACCGTGAATCACACTTGTGCCTTTTAAAACCGAATATATTTGGTAAGGGTTAAGGTTATGAGATAAAAATGATCTCATTCAAATGGGTACTCCAAGCAATGGTTTCTCTCAAAAATGTTTGAACTTATACATAATGCTAAAGGTAAAAGGCAATGCATGCATACATGACTAGAGTCACATCTACCCAAGTATACTAACAATGATCCTAATCCCTCTCTCATTCATTTTTATATTTTTCAAGCTCACTCATCCTCTAGAAACTACCCAAATCAACAAGGCTATTCACGCCAAGCTTAAACCCACAAGAACTCCATCAAACACTTTCTTTTCTAGGGAAACTTCTTAAACTTTGCTTAAGGCTAGTGGTAAGATCATAAATATTAGCTCTTTTCTTTCTTTTGATAGCTTTCTTCTATAAATATTTCTTTTATGCATTTGGCCTCTAGGGCTCTTTTCTTTGCTTGAGATTTTTCTTATCATAAACCAAGATTAACCACTAGAAATATGTATCCCTTTTTCATCTTTTTCCTTAACACTTTCCCATTCTCAAACCCGTGAACTCGCAATTCCCAAACAAGCCTAAAACTAGCTTCAAAATGAAAAGCTAGCAACATCATGAGAGCCTAAACATATCGCCCAAAACCTAACACTTTATGCCAAATTCAAACAGAAAATAAGGCCTCACAATTTGTAATGAACACGAAATTTGGCTTGAAATAAGGCAAGGGTCAAGGTGTGGTATTCTATTTAGGCTTACAAAGAGTGGTGAAGTGAATAAGAAAGCCTAAATATTTTTTGTAATCCATGTATTCTTTTTTTCAAAAGCACAAGTATGATAATTAGATGTTCATTTTAAGGTTCCGATTTTTAAGTATTGATTCAATTCATGCTTTTTTCAACTTTAAGCCAAGAAAATCAAATCAAATGATCCAAGCATGGTTAGAACTTAATTTCAAAGTTGTACAAGGCATCAAAGAATTACTAACTAGGGCCTTGAACCAATACATGAGCTTAAAACACTTTTATAGGAAATTTTTCATCATTGCCCCCTATGCATATGAATGATGCAACCTATATGATAAAAATCTAGACTCAGTCCTACAATATTTGATAATGCAAATGCAAGCTATATGAAATTTGTTTTTTTTTCGAAATTTTTATGAATTTTTCTGATTTTTTTTGTATTTTTCTATGCAATCTTTTTTTATGAATGCAAGAAGATTCAAAAATGAAAACACAAAATAAGATCAATTAAAATATGTCAAAGCACAAACTCTCCTCCCCCAAACTTGAATGACACCGCCTCGGTGTTAAACAAATTCAGGAGAAGACACACAAAAATAAAAATAAAAATGCATGTTATATACAAGGTTTGGCGTTTTTGGTACCTTGGAGCTAGAGATGGTCGGAGCTTGAGGTTGCTCCGGTCCTCCTGCTCTTTCTTGGCGTGTCATGGAGTATCTCCTTGTCCCTTCTTACACACACTGAAAAGGATAATCTAGAATGAAAATAAAAATCATATACACAAGGATAGACATGGGATTGCCTCCCAAGTGCGCTTTGTTTAAAGTCTCTTAGCTTGACTTTCTTTACAAATCTTTTTAGGCTGGCTTAAGGGTGAAGTGGGTGGTTGGGGATGTGAATGAGTGTGAATTTTGATGCATGTCCATGGTGTAGACAGTGAACAGCATCTCTTGCACCTTTTCCTCATCCTTCTCTAAACCGGGTGGAAGCATGATTCTTGCCCTTGAGAATGGTTTTGGCATTGCTTTCACCTGACTTCGTACTCAATGGAACCTCCCTTTAGTTTCAATGGATGTAAACTCAAAATGTCCCTTGGCACTACACGTCCTGTACCAATCTCATCCTTAGCCTTCTCAAGCAATCTCACCAAAGGCCCCTTTTTCTTGTTTTTATCTTTTGGTGGTTCCTTCTTGGTTGTTACTTCTTCTTCATGGCCAAACAGCATCAGCACTGACTCACCATCAGGCTCTTCCTGAGCAGTAGACCTAAGACTTGCCTCGGCTTTATCCTTGGTTGCTCCTGAGACACAACAAGTCTTAGCCCTTCCCGCGGACTTGGCTTGTTGCTTGCTTTTAAAGGCTTGGGCTTCCAAAAGCTTTTTCAACTCAGCCTCCTCTCTACTCTTCTTACATACACGTTCTTCTTGATCAAAAGTGTCTTCTTCAGCTTCCATCATTTCGCAAAACTTTTTCAAAGGAGGTGTGATCGGGTATGAAACCAAGTGACTCACATTCGTTAGTATGACCTCTTCCTTGGCAAAAACAATTGCTGCACCAACAGTGCTGAGGAATGGCGTGCCTAGGAGCATAGGAAGGTTCTTGGACTTGTCTATATCCATGACCACAAAATCAGTTGGTACTAAGCAATTCCCAACCTTCACCGGATAGTCTTTGATCAAGCCAAGAGGTTTCTTTGTAGAGCCATCTCCAAATGTGATCTTTGTAGGATGCCAATCCATACTCCTTATTCCAAGTCTCTTGGCCATGTCTAGTGCCATAACACTCACTGTGTAACCTGAATCACACATAGCGTCTTGAACTTCTTCATTGCCTAGGTTGCACACAATTGAGAATTTTCCCGGATTTTTGTGCTTGGTTAAGGTTTTGAGCTCATCAATTGTTGCAATGTGCTCTCTTGTAGGCTCCTGGATCTGCTCTTGCTCCTCATCACACGGTTCTTGCATCATCAAAACATCCTCAACTGGTTTCTTCAAGATTTTTTTAGCTCCAACATGGTTGATCTTTGTGAAAACCGCCTCCCCACTTAGGTGCTCAATGACCTCATTGAGACTAAAATCATCATCTGAGTAGATGTAAGCCTCGTTGTCAGGTTCATACCATGATGGATTCATGTCATCAAGAGTGGTGGTCATCTCCTCAAAATCTTGGATAGCTTGACAATACTCTTTAGGATTTGTTTCGCATTGGCCGGGTAGTGTAGCTTGACCGCTTGTACTCGCCTTTCCTTTCTCTAACTGCCGAATTCTGTTGTTGATGTTGTTGATCTGTGTAGATACGTCAGTAAGGGAGGAGTCAAGCCGGTTGTTCATATCCGCAATATTTTTATTTGTTGAAGCTTGGCCTTGTATAAGCTGTTGAAGCATTGCATGTGTTGGATCCTGAGGTGGCGCTTGATGTTGTTGCTGTGGCGTGAAACCAGGAGGGTAAGCTTTGTTTCCAGGCAGTTGGTTCCCTTGGTAGTTGCCTTGTCTTTGACCTTGGTACCCAGCGTTTTGTGAGAAGCCTCCTTTGTTGTAAGGGACAAATGGTTTGGCTTGATTGGTTTGTTGTGGAGGGTAGACTTGGTCCTTTGGATTCTCCACATTTGTGCTTCTATAAGACAAGTTGCTGGTGTTTCCTTGGTACCTTGGGGCGTATCCTGGTGGCTTAGGATAGTCTTGGCCTCCAACCCAATTTGCTTCCTCAAATTCTTCTTCACTTCTTCTTTGAGACAAGTCTGCGGCTTCATCCACGAAGTGGACATGTTTTGTGTTGGCAAGCATCATCTTGTCGATTTTCTCATGGAGCGATTTTAATTCCTTTTTGTGCGCCTCCAGTTCTTGTCCTCTTGGTGCTCTGTCATAGTCTTCAGAGTAATTGCCATCACTCAAAGCGAGGTTGTCAATAAGCTCCATTCCGTCGTTGACGTCTTGACCGAGAAAGTTCCCTCGGCTTGCCGTGTCAAGTAGCATTCGAATCTTGGGCAAGGCTCCACGGTATATAGTGCTCAAGAGAGTCTCTTCAGTGAAGCCGTGGTGAGGACACTGGATGGTGTAGTCCTTGAAGCGCTCCATTGCTTCACTAAAGCTCTCATTGTGTCTTTGAGTGAAGCCACTTATCTCGCTTCTAAGCCGAGCGGTTCTAGTACTTGAGAAGAATTTTGAGAGAAAGGCTTTCTTGCACTCCTCCCAGGACGTTATGGTGCCTTGTGGTAATGTTTTCTCCCAATGCCTTGCCTTTTCCCCAAGAGAGAAGGGAAATAGGCGTAGTTTAAATGCATCCTCTGATACGCCATTCATTTTGATCATGCCGCACACTTGGTCGAAGTTGTCCAAATGTTCCAATGGGTCTTCCATAGCCAGGCCATGGAATTTGTTGTTTTGTACCATAGAGACGAAGCCAGGCTTGATCTCAAAGTAGTTGTTTTGAACTGGTGGGGGCGTGATGCCAAAGCGATTGGTGTGCGTGTTTGGTGCATCACCGGCTCCAATGATTCGTGGGGGCCTTTGTTGGTGATAAGGTTGTTCAATGGCTCTGCCAGCAGCATGTTGAGGTTGATCCTCTTCCTGGTTGTGGTCAGCCATCACTTCTTGATGGTACTCCTCTATATCAAGAAGTAATCTCTCTCTCCTTTGTCTTGCGTTTCCTAGTTGGTGGATGTTGTCTATTGGTGTGAGTAAGTTGTTGTTTCCTCTAGACCTTAAGTTCATGTACCTGAAAAGACAAGGACAATAGTAGAGAATGTTAGGAACCAAAGTAGTAAAGGAAAAACTTAGTCTTCACAAATCTCCAAATCCTAATAAGTTCACTTAAAACCCAAGTTTGGCAACGGCGCCATTTGATAACTAGCTTTTTAGCAGGTTAAACAAAACCTAAAGCTTGTCTATGTCATTGTAATACTTCAGGTCATCAATCCAAACAAGGGTGTGAAAGGTATTAAGAATACAAGAGCTTGAAATAAAGCTAAGCAGATTCGAGTTAAATGGGGAGAAATTCTCTAAAAACTACTTGCAACTATAAAACAAAGATGAAAACTATTTTAAAATCCCTACTGAAGGGTTATACAACTAATAGAACGCTTTTAAATAACTAGATAATCGATCAAACAATTTTACAAAATCAAAAACTAAAACCGGAATTATTAATAGATTTGATGGTGAGTAGCTAGATTAAACAAAATTAATTCTAAAAATAAAACAACTAACGAAATCAAACCAGATAGTAAAGAAAGACACTAAAAAATATTAAAAACACAATTTTACAAATAAAAACCATAAAGCCAATTTAAACTTATCTAGGAGATTTTTAGTAAAAATAACACAAAGCTAAAAAAAATGGTTTTAAGTTCAAGTATAGAAAATAGATTCAAGGTTGGGATTCATTCTTAGGAAGGTTGAAAATTCGATCTTGGGTTTTGAAAACAAATTTTTACTCTTTTTAGTTAATTCTCTAAACCTTAAGAAACCAAAATAGAATTATCCATGATGTGTGGTATAATTCCTTTCTTCACCCTTTCCTCCTAACCCATGATGTTTGGTGGAAAGAAAAGGTGAAGAACATTAAGAATGGATCTTAAAAGAAATGGTTTAACTAGCTCCCTAAACATCCATGATGTGTGGGAAAGGATGAGCTAGTCTCTTGGATTTGGTTTTAAGGGATTTCCTAAGTCTTGTTAGGATAAGGAAATCCCTAGATTAAAGAGATCTCCATGGAGAATCTCTAGACCTTAAAACCCCCAAATCCAAGAAGAGAATTTAAATGAAGAACAAGATAAAAATAAAACCAAGATTTTAAATCTCCAACCTCCTTAATCATCCCAACCTCAAACCTTAGCGGTTTACTCACAAATCATGTTCTTACCTCTTTTAAACATAAGTTTAGAGTTAAGGAACATGATCGATGGGGTTAAGAAGAAAGACTTGAAATTAGAATTAAATACTTGCTATCTATAATAAAAATACAAGAGTTTTCACAAAGATCTAAGTAAGAATTAAGAAGAAAGATCTGACATTAGAATAATTTAAACACTTGATATATATAATAAAAATAAGAGTTTTTAAGAAACTAAATAGTAAGAACTATAGAACTCAAGAACACTTCAAGAACACTAAGAAAACTTACAAGAACACTAAGAAGACTTTTGAAAGAGAGAATATAAGACTTGATTAAAAACTTGAATGAAAACTGAATACTTATTACAAGCACACACACACTCCTTATATAGAGTTTTAAATATGGCTCTTGGCCTTAAAATAGGGGTCAAGGGGCAAGAGACAAGGGGCAAGGGACAAGAGACAAGGGGCAAGGGACAAGAGACAAGGGGCAAGGGACAAGGGACCTATTAAATCCCACTTACTAAAGCATAAAAACTTTTCTGGGCCAACTTCCAAATAGATCGAGTGGCGTGGTCGATCATCCAATCGATCTCTAGATTAGATCGAGTGGCGCGGTCGATCATCCAGTCGATCTCTTCTAGATCTGGTGAGTTTGGTCGATCTACCAGTCGATCTCTTCTAGATCTGGTGAGTTTGGTCGATCTACCAGTCGATCTCTTCTAGATCTGGTGAGTTTGGTCGATCTACCAGTCGATCTTTGCTCCTTCTCTTTTGTCCAAGTTTTCTTTTTGATTCCTGCCAACTCTTATAATCTTCTTTCATCTTCCTGTTAATGCTCAGCATCCATCACAGCTCCAAGTACTCAAAACAGCCTGAAAAAGATGCAAATATGCAAGAAACCATGCAAATGCTAATGCAAAGTTTTCTAGGATTTAAAATGGTACAAATGATGCAAACTAGTCTATTATGAATGATGTATGCATGAAAAACCTATTCTGAATACTAGTTAAATATGCGAAATATATGAGTATATCACCTCCCCAAGATCCGCTCCACAAGCCTCGAGAATGGGTGTCACTATCCCTCCCACGCTGAGTTGTGGTGCAATGTCCTTAGTTGTAGCAGCCCATTCCTTGTAGCTTAATAGCTTCTTCAGAAGGAGAGAGATCAAGCCTATCCCGGAACCATCTCCATGCAAGGTTATCACCTTATTTCCAATCCTTATGGTCCTTAGGATGTTCTTGAATCCCATGTCCAAAAGCTCGAGCTCATCCTCAACAACATAACCACACTCCTTTCTTGCAAAGAAGGTATGGGCGAGTGATTTGTGCGCATACCTCAGTGCGGAATGTGTGATGGAGCCACTCTTGCTTGTACCAGCCTTGAAGTTCCCACCGCTATATACTTCCACAGATTTGTAAGCTCATCCGTCAAAATTCCACAACTGTTCCTCTTCTCCATCCTTCTTCAAACCCAAACACTTCATTAAGCTCCTTGAAAGACATCCTATGGTGTTTGCGGCCTGCCTTGAAGGTGATAAATCCATGCCCATCTAGCTCTTGTTCTTCACTTGGTTCCTCACAAAGAGGGTAGAATGTCACCTTGAGAGTGGAGAGGAATTGGCAAAGTGGAGCCATATGGGTTGGGTGAGCCATTTGGAAGAACTTCTTCATCCCCATTTGTGTGTAGAGCTCTAGCACATCATCAAACAAGCCAAGCTCTCTAAGAGTCTCCATGTGAGGGAATCTTGTCCCTTTATGCTCCATGTCCATGAGAATCTTATACACTTCACTTGATGTGGCTTCTTTTTCAACACTCTCTTTCGCACGTTTGCTCCCCTCACCATGCACCATCGCTCTCTTCCCTTTTCTCCTATCCTCCCTTTGTTGATCCGTTTCTCCATCATATGGCCCTCTAACCTTCACCATTTGCACCTATGAAAAGGAAATTCTTGGGTAAAAGTTAGCTTCTCATTATTGCCATCAACAAGATTAGAATTTATAGACAATAGCAAGAGAAAACCAAATATCAAAAATTTCCATACTTAGAGAAAATTTTGGCATGAACTCAAAAATTCAATTTTGTCAAAACTCA
>JAHZTW010000001.1:38152787-38205039 GCA_020283515.1 Alliaria petiolata
CAAATTAAGCCTTAATTACTACTAATCAAGCACTAAACAAGAGATTAACTACTAAGCAAGATTAACAAATTAACTAAAACGAAACCTAGGGATGGAATCATTGATTTGGGAAACTAAATGGACAATCTTGCAATCATTTAAACAACTAATCAAGCTAACTCTATGCCTAGAACACTTAAACAAGATTAAACCATGATGTGTGGCCTTAATCCCTTTCTTAATCACTCTAATGAACTAATGATGTTTTAGCATTAAGATAATCAACAAGCATTAAATTCAAGTCTAATTGGCATGATAAACACTCTAGGCAACTAATGTCTTAGGCTAGAAATGTAAATCTCTTATTAAGTTGGTTCAAGCATTTCATCAAATACTTGGTGGGTGTATGAAATGCTTAAGATCCAAAATAGCAAAGATTAGCTATTTGGTATTAGGAATCACTTAATAAGAAGAGAGAATGAAAGAATCTATCTTAGATTTCAAGATTAATCCATTAGAAAACCCTAAATCTAACCCATCCCCAAGTTTCTAAGGAACTACTCACTAATCATACTTGAACCCATCAAATCAAAGATTAGAGAAAGGTTAAACATGATTAGAGAAAGATAAAACAAGAAATCTAAGAAAGATATTGCATTAAACTCAAAGATTCAAGCTTAAACAAGGTATTTGTCCAAAGTGCCTAAAAGTTTAAGCTAAGAACAAGAGAATAAAAGTTAAGGCATAAGGTCTAAAATGTATTTATAGTGAATAGTGATCAGACCGGGTCAACCCGGAACAAACCGGGTATTGACCCGGTTTTGGCTTGAAAAAGAGACCGCATCGGTTTGCCAAACCGATGGGCTCCAAACCGATGCGTGATCTCCGACGCGTCCCGACCTGTCTGTCCGAGGTTGCTTGACCGATGGGAACTCTGGCGCGTCCGTCTCGGTTCGCAGTCCGAGGTGGCCAAACCGATGAAGTCTCTGGCATGTTCGTCTCGGTTTGCCAGTCCGAGGTGGCCAAACCGATGAAGGTTCTGGTGGCTTCGTCTCGAGCTTGCTCCGCGCGTCCAAACCGATGGAGGCAAACCGATGAAGTCTCTGGCACGTCCGTCTCGGTTTGCAGTCCGAGGTGGTCCAATCCGAGGTGATGCCAGACAACTTCTGTCAATCTTTGTTTCGACTCTTCTTTGATCCGAACTCATCCCCAAAGCTCCAAATGGTTTCTTTAGCTCCAAATGTACCTGAGGAACACTCCAAATGCAACAAATATGCAAGGACTATGCAAAGACACCTTAGACTCTAAATGATCAAAATGCAACACAATGATGCTTAAATATACTCTTAGATGATGAGAAACTTACACTAAATGGGTGATAATATGATGCAAAATATAGACATATCAGGTTTGTAGACCCTTTCTTCAGCAACTTTCGTAGTCTTGGCCTGATCTGGTGTCGTCTAAGAGGAGCGTCGATCGACACCCTCCTAGTGTCGATCGACACTTGTCTTTGAAATCGGGTCTTTTGCGTCTGGTTTGCTCGTGTCTTTGTGTTTCTCCATGGGTGTCGATCGACACTGCTGAGCATCTTCAACGTCTTCAAGCTCCTCTAATTATTCAGCAATAAGTCCTCTCTTCTGCACAGGCTGAAGCTTCTTTCCATTCCTCAACGTGATGGCGTTCACATGGCGTTTGGGATTGGTATCAGTCTTCCCTGGATGGAAATCCATCTTGCCTGTTAACAGCTCCTGCAGTTTGAGCAACTTGAACATCCAACTTCTTCATGTGAGAGTTCAAGCTCTCAATCTTTCCATTCAGGTCCTGATACTGTGAATCAATCTTCCCATTGAAATCCACTGTCATCTTCTGCTGTCCTTCCAAAAGTTGCTCTAGCATAGACTCCATCTTGTTGTCTTGTGCATGAGGCTTTTGGTAAGAAGAATTGTCATAGCTTCCTGTGTAATTGTTGTTGTTGTTATGGAATGGGAGCTTTTGAGTATAACCAGAGGAGTTTTGATTTCCTGTGAAGGAGCTCCTCTGATAATTCCCATTGAAACTCATGTTCCCTTGTTGGTTCCAAACCTTTGGCCTTGAAAGCCACCTCTGTTGATGTAGTTGACATCCTCCTCTTTGCATTCTTCATTTGGTTCGAATGTCTCCACGTCATTAGCAAAGTGGACTTGCTTCTTCCCCACCAAGAGATTGTGTACGTTGTCTAGCTTCTTGTTGACTTCAGCAATTTGGTTTCCTCCATTTGCACCAGCTTGTTGTCTCCGTTCAAAGTCCGCTTTCTTGGTGCTGTTACAAAAGGCCAAATTCTCAATAAGCACCACCGCGTCAGCTGGGTATCTGGTGTTGAAGTTGCCATTGCTTTCTGCGTCAAACCCATCTGGTACCTGAAGGGAATGTCCTGGAGATCATACTTGTATACACTCTGATATAGTTGTGAAGTCGAGATAAGACTATCATGTGATGCTGGGTAATTATAATGCTTTGCTAGAAGCCGCTTATAACTTATGAGTTGTGAACTCATTGCCAGCATCATATGATCCTATAGGGTCACACACCTAAGCAAACTGGATAACGAATACTGGGAATGATCATTAAAGTAATGATCTCATCAATGTGTGATCGTCACACGTTGATATTGAGTTTATATGAGGGTGTCGATCGACACACCTATTGGTGTCGATCGACACCACTCGGGATTAATGATACCGGGTTTAAATTAATGACTGAATTTAAACCGGTTAATCCGAGGGTTTATGGGATTTCGTGCTTGACTCCTATATATACAAGTCAGAGCCACGAAATCAAACAAGGAACTTGCCCTAGCCGTCAAGTAAGAAACTCAGAAGCTCCCAGAGGCACTAGCATCCCTGATCCAGTCTTGTGTGCGTGTGGACTAGCTATAGAGGCGCAGCATCTGAGGCGCTCCAGATCTCGTTTTACCTACTCATTCCGCTGCTAATCACCAGGTAAATCCCTGATCTGAGGACATAGATTCAATAAACATGATCTTGTGGCAATAGGAATTTGACAGTCTTAAAGAGTTAAAACCCACCAAATTCCTTCAGTGGTATCAGAGCCATATGTTTAATTGAATCTGTAACATGTTGTTCATGTGTAATGAATTCGAATTTGAGTTTTGAAATCATTAGAAGTTGCATGTTAGATCTTTTCATGTCAAAATCGTTTTGATAAAAGGAGAAAAATTAGGTTTTCTGCGCGGCTGTGTCGATCGACACCAAGCGTGTGTCGATCGACACGGGCCTGAAACGCAGCGTAAAACACTAAGTGTCGATCTTTTGATCGACGTTCCGGAAATCGCTGTGTCGATCGATACAAGGGTTGTGTCGATCGACACGCGTCGATCGCTGTCGGTTCAATTGGATTGAACCAGATTAATGCGATCGGTCTGATCGGGATTAATCGATTTCATCACGGTTAAACTGGTTAGCTGGTGTCGACCGACACAAGAGTTGTGTCGATCGACACATGCGTTAAACCGAGACCGGTTCAATTGGATTGAACCGGAATTGATTGGTTTAATCGGGTTAGATATTTAACCGCGATTAGATCGATTGAAAAGGGGTTTCACGCAATTTCGAATCATGAGGTGTCGATCGACACAAGCTATTGGTGTCGATCGACACTAGAACAGATTCGGTGTTCCAAACTTAATCAATTTAACTAGATTAAAAAATTTTTTTTTTAAGAATATTAATTCTAATCTTTCTCAAATACATATATGATATGTAATGAGATACATGTTTCATTCCTCAAACGTAATATCAAACATTTAAGTCTTCCCAATTCCTGTCAACTGCCAAGTCTTGTTTTGTTGTATGATGGGCTTGCCAAAGCAAGGCATTCACAACTACACGAGTACGGCAGGTGGTAATCGTGGTACTACATGACTGAAAGGATTGGTTTGTTTGACTGGGCTATCAAAATGGTTTTGGGCCTGGAGACACATGATCGGTTTTGATATATGATATCAATCCGAGACAAGAGTCATATTGGATATGATTAGCAAATGGATTGCTTACCTAAATAACTGAAATCTGGGCGATGAGCCAAAGCTCACTCAGATTTCAGTGAGATATGGATCTTGGATCATTATATTCTTAATGAGGAAAATTGACTTAGAATATAATGTGAGTCTTCTTAATAGTTAAGATTACTCATCCTTTGAAACATCAAAACCAATTAAACTCTCTTCTTTTCTTGATTCAGCTATGTCAACCAACAACACTAGCTCATTCTCGTTGAGATCCGTCCTTGAGAAGGAAAAATTGAAAGGATCCAACTTCTTGGAATGGTATCGGAATCTGAGAATAGTTCTCAGACAGGAAAAGAAGGACTATGTCCTTGAAAGGCCTCTTCCTGATAAGCCGAGATCCAATGCTCCCAGTAATGAAAAGGACAAGTGGGAAAAGCATTCGGATGATGTGACAAATGTGATTTGTCTGATGCTGGCCACGATGAACTCGGAGCTGCAGAAGCAGTTCGAGAACGCGGGGTCACCGATCGAGATGATCACAACCCTGAAATCTATGTTTCAGGAGCAGGCTCGCACTGAGAGGTACCAGACGGTCAGGTCTCTCATCGAGTGCAAGCTGTCTAAGGACAGTCCAGTGAGTCCTCATGTCATAAAGATGATGGGTTATATTGATAACCTGGCTCGACTGGACTCTCCCCTTAGCCAAGAGTTGGCTACGGACATCATCCTGCAATCCCTGCCGTCTAGCTTCGATCAGTTTGTTCTAAACTACAATATGAACAACCTGACGAAGTCCCTGAATGAGCTGCACGGCATGCTCAAGACGGCAGAGCCCAACATCAAGAAGGCCAAACCTGAAGTACTTATGGTACAGAAGGGTAAAGGGTTTAAGAAACCCGCTAAAGGCAAAGGAAAGGCCAAGGCTGTCCAGGTTGAGAATCAGGACAAGCCTGAGCCGAGTTCCAAGCCCAAACGTGGCCCCACTGATGCTGACATTTGTCTTTACTGCAAGAAACCGGGGCATTGGAGGAGGAATTGCAAAGAATTCCTGGAAGGTCTGAAGAACCTGAAGAAGTCGTATGAGACGACATCTAAAGGTATTTATGTTATAGAAGTAAATGTTGCTTCATATTCAGGTTCTAATTCTTGGGTATTGGATACCGGCTGTGGTGCTCATATTTGTACTAATATGCAGGACCTGCGCAGCAGTAGAACGCTGAAGAAAGGACAAGTGGACCTGCGAGTTGGAAATGGAGCAAGAGTTGCTGCATTAGCCGTAGGAACTTATCATTTGTCTTTGCCTTCTGGCATGATTTTAGAGTTGGAGAATTGCTACTATGTACCTGCGATAAGCAGGAATATCATTTCTATTTCTGTTTTAGACATGAATGGTTTTGAATTTTCGATTAAGAACAAATGTTGCTCTTTCATTCGAAATAATATGTTCTATGGTAGCGCCCCATTAGAGAATGGGCTTTATATTCTCAACCAATCAACGCCGGTCTATAACATAATTAACAAACGGTTTAAAACTAATGACTCAAACCCGACCTTTCTCTGGCATTGTCGTTTGGGCCACATTAATGAGAAGAGGATTCAAAAGCTCCATCGAGATGGGCTTTTAGACTCATTTGATTATGAATCATTTGAAAAATGTGAATCCTGCTTAATGGGCAAAATGACTAAAACCCCTTTCAATAAGAGAAATGAAAGGGCCAGTGACTTGTTGGGCCTTGTACATACAGATGTATGTGGCCCAATGAGCATAAGTGCTAGAGGAAACTTTAGGTACTTCATTACATTTACTGATGATTTCAGTAGATATGGCTATGTTTATCTTATGAAACATAAGTCGGAATCCTTTGAAAAGTTCAAGGAGTTCCAAAATGAAGTACAGAACCAACTTGGCAAAAGTATCAAAGCTCTTCGATCTGATCGTGGAGGTGAGTACTTGAGCCAAGAGTTCGATGATCATCTTAAGGATTGTGGAATCGTTTCACAACTTACTCCTCCTGGAACACCTCAATGGAACGGTGTGTCTGAGAGGAGGAATCGGACTTTATTGGATATGGTCCGATCGATGATGAGTCATGTGGACCTACCGTTATCCTTCTGGGGATATGCTCTTGAGACGTCTGCGTTTATGCTGAACAGAGTTCCATCTAAATCAGTTGAAAAGACTCCATATGAGATATGGACTGGAAAAGTTCCAAGTCTGTCTTTTCTTAAAATTTGGGGTTGTGAAGCTTATGTCAAGCGATTGATAACTGATAAGCTTGCACCCAAATCTGATAAGTGCTACTTCGTAGGTTACCCTAAGGAAACCAAGGCGTACTACTTCTACAACCGATCCGAGAACAAAGTGTTTGTTGCTCGGAATGGTGTCTTTCTTGAGAGAGAATTTCTTTCCAAGAAAGACAGTGGGAGTAAAGTACAACTCGAAGAGATTCGAGAATCACAGGACGCTACTCAACCTAATGAGGAAGAGCAGCCGTTGGGTTCACAAGAGGTTGTGGAACCAACACAGCCGTTGGATTCACAAGAGGTTGTGGAACCAACACCTGTGGTGCCTGTAGTTCGCAGATCCGAAAGGATTCGCAACGAGGTCGAGAGATATGGATTTCTCGTAACTCACTGCCATGATCTGTTGATCATTGACAGCGATGAACCTGCGAACTTCGAAGAAGCCATGATGGGCCCTGACTCCGAAAAGTGGCTTGAGGCCGCTGGATCCGAAATGGGTTCCATGTCACAGAACCAAGTATGGACTTTGGTTGATTTACCTGATGGTGTAAAAGCCATCGAGTGTAAATGGGTCTTCAAGAAGAAGATCGATGTGAATGGAAACGTTCAGATTTATAAAGCTAGATTGGTGGCAAAAGGTTTCAAACAAGTTCATGGTATTGACTATGACGAAACCTATTCCCCAGTCGCCATGCTTAAATCTATTCGGATTCTCCTAGCGACTGCTGCTCATCATGACTATGAGATTTGGCAGATGGATGTGAAAACAGCTTTCCTTAACGGGATTCTGGAGGAGGATGTGTACATGACACAACCTCCAGGTTTCACAGATCCTAAAAACGCTGGGAAGGTATGCAAGCTTCATAAATCCATTTATGGATTGAAGCAAGCATCTCGGAGTTGGAACCTCCGTTTTGATGAAGCGGTCAAAATGTTTGACTTCATCAAGAACGAAGAGGAACCATGCGTTTACAAGAAGACTAAAGGGAGCGCAATTGCATTTCTCGTACTATACGTAGATGACATACTCCTTATTGGAAACGACATTTCATTGCTTCAGTCTGTAAAGACTTGGCTTGGAAGTTGCTTCTCGATGAAGGATATGGGAGAAGCCGCATACATTCTTGGAATAAGAATCTATAGAGATAGATCGAAGAGGCTAATTGGACTCTGTCAGGACACCTATATCGATAAGGTCTTACACAGGTTCAATATGCATGATTCCAAGAAGGGCTTGCTTCCGATGTCACATGGCATCACTCTCAGCAAGAAGCAGTGTCCTTCGACACCTGCGGAGCGAGAGCGCATGGGTAGGATTCCTTATGCTTCTGCAATAGGATCTATCATGTATGCCATGCTATGTACACGTCCGGATGTCGCTTGTGCTTTGAGCATGACGAGCCGATACCAATCTGATCCCGGTGAGAATCACTGGGCTGCCGTCAAGACAATTCTGAAGTATTTGAGAAATACTAAGGATAAGTTCTTGGTGTACGGTGGATGTGATGAGCTTGTGCTGAGTGGATACACTGACGCTAGTTTCCAGACGGACAGAGACGACTCCCGATCTCAATCTGGTTATGTCTTCTGTCTGAATGGCGGTGCAGTTAGTTGGAAGAGTTCCAAGCAGAGCACCGTGGCGGATTCCACGACCGAGGCTGAGTACATTGCTGCTTCAGAAGCGGCAAAGGAGGCTGTTTGGATCAGAAAGTTCATCATTGAACTTGGTGTGATTCCTAGCATATCTGAGCCTGTGGCATTGCTGTGTGACAACAATGGGGCCATAGCTCAAGCAAAGGAACCCAGATCACACCAGAAGTCCAAACACATCGAGAGAAGATATCATTTGATACGAGAGATCATCGAGAGAGGTGATGTGAGGGTCAGCAGAGTTCCGACGGACGATAATGTTGCTGATCCTCTGACCAAGCCACTTCCACGGCCTAAGCATGAGAGTCATGTTGCTGCAATGGGAATTAGATTTCTTGAGCAGTAATCTTAGTTTGAGTGGGAGTTATTTATTTTGTTTTTGGTGTTCATGTAAACATACTTGGGTTATGTTTTATTTAATGAGATTATTTCAGTATTATTTAATTGCATAATTAGATAATCAAATAATAGTCCCAAAATAATTTGAGACATTCTTATAGGTCATCAAATACGTGATTTGATCATGAAACTCTATAAGTTATAAATGTCATAAATTACTAAGGTCCCTAGTCGAAGGTCATTAAATTGGGACATTAATGACCGCGTAAGATTAGTATGTGATGTGACTGATGACCAAGTTTCATGGTGTCATTGATAGGGGTATCAAAGTCAATCACATAGGTATGTGTTGAGAACACAGTATCGGACATGACCCGCTAATGAGAACTCAACAAGATTGTTATATGAGTGTCATATGAGTCTCTCATTACGACTATAGAGTATAGTCCTTAGACCTGAGTTCATCATGATTTCCTGCATATGAATTGGTCTGCTTTGACTTTGTCAAACGTCAGCCGTAACTGGTGACTATTAAGACATTGATTGGGCATATCATGAAGTGCGTAGGGAACAGGGGATGGAACAAGATGGAATTTGTCCCTCCCATATAACGGGAGATAAATATCTCTGGGCCTATTGAAGATTTGGTACTGAGGGAAAGTGTGGCCACACTCGAACGAGCTGAAAGTCAGTCGTTTGTTTTTATCAGTACAAATCAGAGTTCGATAAACATGATTTGGCTTTATAAGGATGACACGAGCTCTTGCCTTATGCTGAATCGAGATATAGAGACAAAGGGATTATTGGAATAAGTTGATTCCAGTACAAGTGGGAGATTGAAGGGAATGTCCTGGAGATCATACTTGTATACACTCTGATATAGTTGTGAAGTCGAGATAAGACTATCATGTGATGCTGGGTAATTATAATGCTTTGCTAGAAGCCGCTTATAACTTATGAGTTGTGAACTCATTGCCAACATCATATGATCCTATAGGGTCACACACCTAAGCAAACTGGATAACGAATGCTGGGAATGATCATTAAAGTAATGATCTCATCAATGTGTAATTGTTACACGTTGATATTGAGTTTATTTGAGGGCGTCGATCGACACACCTATTGGTGTCGATCGACACCACTCGGGATTAATGATACCGGGTTTAAATTTATGACTGAATTTAAACCGGTTAATCCGAGGGTTTATGGGATTTCGTGCTTGACTCCTATATATACAAGTCAGAGCCACGAAATCAAATAAGCAACTTGCCCTAGCCGTCAAGTAAGAAACTCAGAAGCTCCCAGAGGCACTAGCATCCCTGATCCAGTCTTGTGTGCGTGTGGACTAGCTATAGAGGCGCAGCATCTGAGGCGCTCCAGATCTCGTTTTACCTACTCATTCCGCTGCTAATCACCAGGTAAATCCCTGATTTGAGGACATAGATTCAATAAACATGATCTTGTGGCAATAGGAATTTGACAGTCTTAAAGAGTTAAAACCCACCAAATTCCTTCAGTACCTCCAATCGATCCCTCGGTAAAAGATACCGATAAGCTGTGGTTCGCTGAAACCATGATGTGGGCAATCCCTCTGGTACGATCTGAATCTCACCCAAGAAGCTTTGAATGCTTCAGGGGGTCCTTGAGAAAATGCAGTGATCTTCGTCCTCAGCTCTTCAGATCTCACGTCATTAAAGAAATTGCATAAAAATGTATTCTTTGTTTCTTCCCAAGTGGTCAAAGATCCTGGATCAAGCTGTTTCAGCCAATATGATGCATCTCCTGCAAGCGAGTAAGGAAACGACTTGCAGAAGAGATAGTCATTGGACACTCCATTAGCCTTGATGCTTGATGCCAAGTCCTCGAATCTCTCAATATGGTCAATGGGATGCTCTTGAGGAAGACCATGGAACGGATGCTGAGCCACCAATGTGAAGCAAGCAGGCTTCAGCTCTAAGGAATTCCTCTGAAATGCAGGAGGACGGATCGTAGCACTATTGGCATAGAACTGGTCTGGGCGGTTGTACTCGCCAAGTGTTCTTCCACGTCCAGCTTCTGCAAGGGCGGCTTGTATTGGTTGCTCAATGATAACAGCTCCATTATCATCAAGTCTCTGTCCTTAGGCGTTCCTTCTATTGCCTTGTAGGTCAAACAGGTTGCCTTCAGCGTCGCGTACCACAACCACATCCTCAACCATTCTTGTCTGCGCTGGGTGTCGATCGATGCTAGTATGGGTGTCGATCGACACTCGTGCAGTCTTGCGGTTCGTACGTTCCAAACGACCGAGCTCTTGGTTCAGCGCGACTAGTTCCTTTTCCTTGTTGCTTTTGGTACCTGAAATCAAAGATATTAAACTAAATTAGTAACAAAAATAAACACAAAACCTAGTCAAAATCATAGTACTAGATTCCGTTAGGTAGCTATTACTTCCCCGGCAACAGCGCCAAAAATTTGATAGGGCTCAGGTTTTACCCAAATAATCAACTACTGCAAGTGCACAGCAATGCAATTGAAGTATAAGGGGTATCGAATCCCAATGGAAGTAGATGCTACACTAAGGTTTCTAAGTTCAGATTATGCTAAATCAAATTGAAATAATGTAAATAAGCAACTAGGCGAATTAAGTAAATGAGATTAGTATGGATTAAAGTTCAGGAGACTAAGGCGCTAGGCAAGGGTAATTATCAGGTTAAATATGAGAATGCAGAAATTATTCTTTTTAGGGATTTATTAAGAACCGTCTAGAACTTGAATCACTAAGTTAAAACCAATCAACTCTCGTTGCAGAAGTTATCTATGCCTAAATTCCAAAATTCCAAATCTCTTTGCAAATTAAAACAACTAAGGCAAGCAATAAGAACAGGTTCGATTTGTTCACAAAATACCTAAACCAAATCTCTTTGCGAATTGATATTTTGCTCACCTATGATTAGTTCAAGTTATTAATAATGCTCTCACATCTATTAAACAACCTAGGGTTTGATTTTTAAGTGATCAATTTCAGAAATCAAGTTAAGCACAAATCAAGGTGAAGATCCAATTGATTTCCCTAAAAGTCTAATGATTCTACAAACTCATCATTAACCCTAAATCACCCTAACCTCAAGCAAACTACTAAGACATATAGATGAAGACACAAATCATGGCTGAAATAACTTGCATAAAATAAGAAAAGAGAATGATACAGGGTTTCGAAATCTGGCTCGAAAGAGTAAGAATTGTCTCCCCAAAAGCTCAGGATCAATCTCTCTCTAAGTCTCAAAAACAGAAAATAATGATAAGGTGTATGGCTAAACAATTCGTGAAAACTATTTATAGAGGAAAATTTTCGCCAGGGGCAGACTTGTAATTTCTTCAAATTTGAGATGATTTCCTTTTTCTGATGGAAATCTGAGTGTTTGGGCGGTCTTCATTGGTGTCGATCGACACAAGTGGATGGTGTCGATCGACACCTTGCGTGTAAATCCACTCCGACTTCATCAGTTCGGCTGCTTCTCCAAAATGCTTCAATAAGTTCCAGAATCTCCCATTTAGCTCCAAATGCTCTCCATCCTGTAAAGACTCTAATAGGACTCTAAAACTAACAAAAGACTCTAAAAAGACTTATATCATGGTCCAAAAACTAGTAAAAACCATGATATATCACCCGTCACGAGATCAAGTTCATATTATGGAGACAATATAATCTTATCTACTGTCTTTCACCTAGAAGTGGTTTGAGTCCAATCGCATAGTTTGCTATCAATTTACAATACAAAATTGATAGAATCTTTCAACAAAAATTGTGAAAATAACAATGTGTCGAAAGAAAGCACGAAGGTCCGTCAAACATCAAAAGGAGCAAAGTGGTCGCACCACGACCAATACAGATGAGTCATGGCTTCGCCACGGCCCTTCGCTCGCGCGGCCAGCCCACTCGATGATTCCCGAGCCCATTTGCAGTCCAACTCAAAACCGAAGCCATCAAATGCAAGCCAAGACCTAAGTGACGCTTATTAGGACTTGAAGACCCATATATACTCGATGTTTATGGTTTTTTTAATATCGACTCTTATCACGAAATCACTTTATCTCATGTTACTTTAGTTCGAGGCATCTCTTGTGGCCGCGAACCTCTTTATGTTCTTCACGGGAGATAGATTTATCTCTTGAACCCTTTTTCTTTCATCGATTTATACAAGTTATGCATTCATCAATCTCGTTTTCTGCTTCTTCTTTTATGTATGTGTACTTAACTTTTGTTGGGTGTTTTTTATGGGGATCTATGGGGAATTTCATACGCTGTTCTTAAACTGACTTCATCGATACCTTAGGCCGTATTTTAGAAATTTCTTTCGTGTCTAAATTTGTTCTTATTGCATGAGTTAAAATCATTAACTATAGTTAGCAGCTCAAAATCATTTTAAATGTCTAATTTTTTTAGAAAAAAATTAAAATAATACTAAGTATCCAGTTTTTAGGAACATTTTTTAACTATGAACGTAAAAAAAATATATCTAATTTTAAAAGAAAATTTTAAACTAAAAGGCCCAAAAAATTTTTTTTGCGTATGGCTTATAATATAATTGAGCCAGGGCTGCTTGAGGCAACAAGGGACAAATCTTTTAGGGATTTGGAAGATTCATTTACGCTTATCACTAGGAACAAAGCTTTTTCTCGTGTAGGAATCTTATTTTCACGATGAAACAAGCTGATGAGTTTTTGCTTACATCTATATTTTTTTTCCCTTCTTCCTTTTCACTTGTTCTCTCTACTCCATCTCTTCATCCTCAAGTTGCCGTGCTGTTATTGCAACTCTCATCATATCCACATTTGTTGAGAGATGGATTGCTTATTATCTCCTAAAACAAATACAACAGAAGAAGGGATGGTTTAATAATCAAAGGCATGTGCTTCTTAATTAAATATGTTAAAATTATCATAATTTTTGGGGGTTTAAATGGGTTTTTAGTATAAAATATCCCTTTTTAGACCAATGGTTTAATGACTCATTATTAATGAGTCTCTATTAAACCCCATTTAATATAAAAATTTAGCTGCAAATAAATGGGGATCCAGTTAGATCCATTTATGTTGTTTTTTTTCACTGAATAGTAGTTGTATTAATGCTTTAACAAAAGTTTGAAATACAACCCAAAAGCATAAAATCGAAACACAAAACACAACCTGACCAATGCGGAGCTTGGCGAAAGAACATAAAACAGGGGACAAAGAAGGATCCAAGCAGAGTCAAGACTTACACCATGGTAAGTGACTTCTCCTTCTCAAAGAGATCTCCCAACCAGAACGGTCCACCCATTTATGTTATTTTTCATCTTATTTTCTAATAATTATTTTATATTTATATTTTAATAATTAATTCTACTAATTTTCTAACTAAAATACATTTTTTTCATTTTCCAAAAAATAAAAATGATTTCAATTTCTTTTGTAAATTCTAAAATTATGAATGCACTTTTTGACGCGAAAACGGAATCATGTTTTTATGAAATTCATGACATTATATTTTTAATATAATCCCATTTTGCTATAACTCTTTCAAAACATTAAATCGGTTTTTTTATGAAAAAATTGAAGAACATATTTTTGGCAAGATCATATTTTGACGGCAAAATACAAAATTATATTTTGGACAGCAAAACATGAAATTTGATTTTAACATGAAAACATGAAATTATGTTTTTGGCGAGAAAATGAGAAAATATATTTTTGGTGAAAAATGCGAAATTATATTTTTTTGTTTTTTAGAAAAAAATAAAATCTCTTTTTTGGAGCAAAAACATATAAACACTGAGACATATTTTTGGCGGAAAAATACAAAATCATGTTTTTGGGGGATAATATTTTTTTTGCAAAAAAAAAATGAAATTAAATTTATGGTGGAAAAATGTTGAAATATACTTTATGGAAAAATGTGGAATTAGAGTTTTAGTGAAAAATGCAAGATTATATTATTTGAGTTTAAATGTCATCCATATAAAAACTATTTTCTAAAAAAAAAAATCAGTATTTTTGAATTATTCATATGGAGTTTTGATTATTTAAAAAGAAAAAGAAAGAGATATATATATATATATATCTGAAATGGGTCTTAACGGGTTTCGGGTCTAAATGGAGCAGGTTTACCCATTTTAACATCTCTACTTCATATATACACAATTTTAAGAGAAAAGAGACGTGTTGCACAAAAAAAAAAAGAGAGAAAAGAGACGCATTTACTTGGATTGAAACCGTTGATGCTAGACTATCTGTTTGGCTGTTATTCTTGCTGCTGTTTGGTGAAGGTCTCATGATAGGCATCCTTTCTTCTGCTAATTCCATGAGCCTTTTAAGCTCAGGCAACACATCATTTCCCAAGTTAGGTCTGTCTTTTCGCCTTAACTCGGCGCACTGTAAACCAATTTTTGCTAATACTAAGGCCTCTTCAAGTGGCCAGTCAGGAACATCAGGGTCAAGCATCTCAGCAAAAGTTCCTTCGGCAATTGCTATCTTCACCTGGTGAGTCAAGCTCATTGGTGGCTTTCCTGTAAGTATTTGCAAGAGCATAATACCGAATGAATATACGTCTGATTTGGTTCGAAGCATACCGGTTTTCTGGTATTCTGGATCAATATAACACAAGGTTCCAGCAGTTGATGTCATTCTATACTGTGTTTCGGCATCAGAAACAGAGGGAGGGACAAGCCTAGCAAGACCGACATCAGCAATCTTGCTGACCATGTGATGGTCAAGTAATATATTGGCTGGTTTCAGGTCACGGTGCACCAATGGCTCTGGTTTTAACTGGTGAAGGAAATTAAGACTTGTGGCGATTTCAGTTGCAATGCGGAATCTTTTCTGCCATGAAAGTACTGGAGAGTTTCCTCGTCTGAGGAGACGGTCTTCTAAGCTACCGTTGGCCATGTATTCATATACTAAACATCCATATTCGTCGCAAGCTCCTAGCAAGAGAACCATGTTTGGATGTCTTATGGAGGTTAGTACTTCCAGTTCTTTCTGGAATTGTGATCTTCCTTGTGCTGCTTCTGGTCTTAGGACTTTAATCGCCACTGGTGTGTAATCTAGATTACCTTTGTAAACAGGTCCATAACCTTCTTCTCCAATCTTGTGACTAGCCGAAAAATCTTTTGTTGTTTCTTCAATCTCCTCAATAGTGTATTCCCTGTACCTTCTATCACTTAAAGAGGACATCGCTCTGTTCGTATTCTCTGCTTCTCTCAAAGCTTCTGTTTCGATTTGTTTTCTCCTCTGATTTTCGATTTCTGTTATTCTATGAGCTGTCGCTACTGCTTCCATGGCTGCTCTGCTCTTTGCCTTTTCATTCTCTGCCATTGCCATTGCTGCTTCCTTGGCGAGTCTTGCTTGTTCTAGCTTATGTTCCCTCTTTTCTTTCCATTTGTGTAACTCAGTAGCCTGCAAGACACATATTCAGTTCTTATTTTTCTTAACATTAAATGATTATTTTCAAGTACATATACGTACCGTTTTCTTAGCTGCGATTGCTTCTTTGCAGGCAGTGCTATACATTGCCATTGTATGCTTGAGCTCCATTTTTAACCTTCTCACCTCAGCTTCTACTTCATCCTATAAAATTTATACAATAATTAATGATTAAGGCCGAGGAGATTTGTAAATTAATAATGGTAAAGCGTGAAAATGATTAATGAATATTGTTCTTTACCTGGCTATGTAGTGACCATGAGGAGAGTCTCCCACTTTCCTGAGAGCTTGTGGAGAATGCAGAATATGAAGAACCAAGGTCTATGGACTGCTTTTCCGATGAGCATGAGGATGTGGCAAAGCTACATCGATTTTCTTCAAACTCAGAGCTAACAGAGAGACGAGGTGTTGGGAACATCCAATCCACACTTGGCCTATCACTACTCACGAACGATATATCAGAGTCTGTCAGTGAGGCCTGATCATATGCTCTTCTCAAGAATGGAGACCTATTCAAATTACCATTACTCAGTCTTGTGCAATAGATTATGAATACCACAAGCATGTTGAGTATTAGGGAACATACTTATGCTTGATCTCGACTTCATCCTGTTGACGCATTGTTGCGCTGGGAATTGAGTTGTTGATGCTGGCGTTGCTAGGCCTAGCTGGAAATTGTGGACGTATTGTGCAGAGTGGAGGAGGTGGAGACGTAGCTGATCTAGCAGACGAGATTTTACCTCTAGAGATTGCATAAACTGTACAGAAATTAGCTGCTCCTTTCATCACTGTGCTGGTAACATCTGCAGCTTTGAACCTTCTATAGAAAGACAACATAATGCATATATGAAATACTACTTTTTTGTGTGTTGATAAAGACGAGTATAATTAATTTGATAGAAAATCTTACTTTAAAAGAGTCATCTTGGATGCACCGAGTACTAGAATATCAATTGCATTCTCTTGCACATAGTTTATAATTCCTTTAGCAGCATCAACATCATCCAATATCACCTCTTCGCAATTTATCTGTCACCAATACTTTCAAAGTTTAAAATTTATGACCA
The DNA here is from genome assembly GCA_020283515.1 of Alliaria petiolata. NCBI lineage: Eukaryota > Viridiplantae > Streptophyta > Magnoliopsida > Brassicales > Brassicaceae > Alliaria > Alliaria petiolata. Next base: position 38,169,516 of record JAHZTW010000001.1, read on the forward strand.
AAATACAGAGCTCTACAAATCTGTAATTACTAAAACCAGAATGCAACAGATAAATTAACCTAGTCATGATATTGATCTTAAAATATTTTCATGCGACCATCGTGATGCGATAATACTTAAAAGAAAACTATAACTGAATTCCTATTTTTATGAATAAAATCATGTGGGATTGAGAATTTTATGAAATCTCATAAAATTGTTAGCAGTTACGGTGGAAAAAATATAAAAACATTCCATTTATCACATTCACTCCATAGAGAAAAAAGCAATTTTTATTAAAAAAAATTATCCTACTTTTAAAACGTTGAGAAATAAATGGGATTTATTATTTTATTTATTATTAAACATTTTATCCCATTTTAATTCTCATCTATTTTTTTCCTATCCTATTTAAATTTGTCCCATTTATTGATCATATTACATTAGATTATAACTAGTTACACCGAATAAAGGCTAAAAAACTCACGTCTTTTCGGGTGCAGAAGCAGCGGAATGGAAGAAACAATTCTTTGACGTCATCTCTAGACATATTTGGGTAGGTTCCTGCATCAACAACATTGAATCATCAAAGGTAATGAAACATGTAGTATTTCAAGGGATGGTTAATGAGAATTTGTTACCATTTAGAGGAAGGGTTTGTTTGAGTCTAACATGGACAAGAGTAAGAGTCTCTCTTGGGGTTAAAATATTATCTACAGCCCATTTCAATGCAGCCTGACTTCCTTTGTCTTGATCAATCGCAACCACAACGTTTTCGTCTCTTCTCTCGCCTCTTACCATCTTCACTATTTCGTTTTTTACTCTTGCAAATAACAAGATATTCACAATTTTGTTTATAAATGAAACATTTTGGGTTTCAAAGGCGTTGGAATATATGCTAATAATAGCAAAAAGACAACATATATGAAACAAGTAATTGAGTCTCTCTTCTGTTATGTTCTGTTTCCTTTACATGGTGTATTTTTTTTTAAGTTTTATTTTAGTGAAAATTGTTATTTTATAACTGAAGTAATATATCTTGCCGATCTCCAGCTGTTTTTTGGTCTTAACCTATAACTGAAGTAAGATTGTGCACATCTGTAGCATTCTTACTTTCTAATTTTATCTAGCTTTTTTTAAACCAACACAGATTAAAATTTCTAAACATAGTATTCACATTTTCATTAAAAACGGAATGTACTATTTGAAAATGTGAACACATTCATCTTTTCAAACTTCCCTTCAACATCCGACAAGCAATGCACGGTGTTTCGACGCCGACAATGTCCAAGCTTATATTCAGAATCATAAAGGAAACAAATAAAAAGGCGACTAGAAAGAAATACTGAAATAAATGGAAGAATAAAACAGAGGCAAAATAACCTGAAAATTTTGAAATCGTTCTTCAAGTCATTGGGAGAAACAATCGAGCATCCTTGAGATTCGTGTTGGCAAGAACAAGGAAGGGTTCGAGAGTCTTGATTCCAAAATTGATAGGGCTCAGGTTTTACTTAAATAATCAACTACTGCAAGTGCACAGCGATGCAGTTGAAATATAAGGGGTATTGAATCCCAAGGGAAGTGAAAGCTACACTAAGGTTTCTAAATTCAGATTATGCTAGGTCGAATAATAAGAAAGTAAACTAAAGCAAGAAATAAACTAGTAATCACGAATTAGGGTTCTTAAAATCAGGAGACTAAGACGCTAGGTTCAGGGGAATTCTCAGGTGATCTAAATTGCAGGTCTAGACAGAATGTTAGGAATTATGAAGATTTGTTCTTAAACTCGAAACACAACAATAAAATCAACCAACTCTCGCTGCGAAGACTTTCTATGTCTAAACCCTAGAATTCCAAATCTCTTTGCAAATCCTATCGATTCAGACAAGCATTAATAATAGGTTCAATTGTTCACAAAACCCTAAACCAAATCTCTTTGCGAATATGTATTTTGCTCATCTAACATTAGTTCAGACAATCAATAATACTCTCACATCTATTAATTAACCTAATATCAAATTCTAGGTCATGAAGGTAGAATAAACATTAAACACAAATTCAGATGAAGAACTCTAATGATTTTATCCTAACAATTTAATTTGACCTAACAATTCATCAATCACCTTTGAAAAACCCTAAACCTAACTAGCAAACTACTCAGACATGGTGAATGAAGAAAACATCATGAATAAATAAGATTGCATAAAAGAAATCAATAGAAACAAAGGAGTTCCAAATCTGCTCTGAAGGAGCCTAATTATTCTCTCCAAAATCTCTCTAAAAATCTCTCTCTAAGTCTCAAAACAGAAAATAAGAATAATCGTTGGTGGCTAAACAATGGCTTGAAAATCTATATTTATAGGCAAACTCGCGTCAGGGGCAATCTTGTAAATAATAGAAACTTCAGCTGATTTCCTTTTACTGATGAAAATCCGATTTCTTTGGCGGTCTTCATTGGTGTCGATCGACACCACATGACTTCATCACTTCGGATGCTTCTCCAAAATGCTCCAAAAAGTTCCATAATCTCTAATTATGCTCCAAACGTAGTTCAACCTGCAAAGACTCTAATAGGACTCTAAAAATACCAAAAAACTCTATAAAAAGGCTTGTATCATGGTCCAAAAATGTGTAAAAACCATGATATATCAACTCCCCCAGACTTAGCTTTTGCTTGCCCTCAAGCAAAAAAGAAACTTAGAATGAAGTAAAAGTTTGAAAACAGAAACTTTCAGGTACCTCTTCAGAACGCCACAACTCGTTAACACTTCTTGAATCCACATGATATAGAGCCAACCTTAGGAAAGTTAAGCGTACTTACCACAAGCTTAGCAATCTCCCAGTTTGAATCCAGATCATTTCCTTGGTAAAATTTCGAACTCTAACAGTGGTATTGCCCCAGAACTTTACAGATTCTTTGCCCTTCCTTAGTGCCTGAACAAGATATTCTTCATACAGCTCTCCTATTTTCTCTTCCCTTAGTCAACAGCTGCCCATTTTCAGAGTGTTATAAGATCTTTTCATTGACTCTTCTTATTCTTTTGAAATCTTGGGAAATAGTGCTACTCTCTACTTGTGTTCCTTGTGAGGAGACGGGTTCAAGAGCACTAACTAATATTGTTCCTTGTTAGGAGACAGGCTCATGAGGTTTTTTGCACTATTCCCAGACTTAGACTCTTTTTCTTTCTTTTCTCAAGGGAAGATCAAGGAGAGACTGCAATTGCCTATCTGTTCAGACTGAAAGAGGAATCAAGTTTTGCGCATACCTAGTTCTTATAAGGGGATCTGAACTCGCCCTGTTAGACTGATTTCACTTGCAGCTTTCTACTTAATAAGACCTGCAATCAACTACTATAGCAATGGTTCTTCAAGTGTCAATATTACGTGGTTATTCCCTAGAAAAACCGAAAGTTCCAACTGAATTTGACTCAATAAATCAAAATTTTTAAAATTTTTTGACTCAAGACAGACTCTCAAAACAAAACACAAAGTCAGTAATCACCTCCCCCAGACTTAAACAACACTGTCCCCAGTGTTATCAAGTCCGAAGTTGGCTAAAAGAAAGATTAGAAACAACAGAAATGACCAGTTATAAGACTTACCTTCGTATGCGCATGGTGTCGATCGACACTATAGTAGTGTCGATCGACACTGGTCTGTGTTGAGTCCAATGTCTCCTTTTTCAACTGATTAAAACTTAGGATTTAGTAAAACCAAAACGAAATGTAAATAAAAACCGTACCTAACAGTGGGTTGCCTCCCACTCAGCGCTCGTTTTCAGTCATTAGCTTGACTGTGTCGGGGTTCAAACGTCTGGTGGATCAGAGGGTGGCATCAAATGCTTCTCAGACGAATGTTTTCTCATCCATGGTGGTGTATAAGCAGTAGGTGCATGAAAGTGACCAAGGAATTTAGGAACATCAGCAGGGTGGGCCTTTAGTTCGGGTGGGACACTTCGTTTTCCTGCAAAATCATCAAAAGAAACACCAAGCCCTCTACGAGAATCTCGTGGCTTGCATATGTGTGAAGCATCTTTTGAACCTTTGGTATTCTTATTGACAAGATCAGGGGGTTTGGAATTGGTTCCAGGAAATGCATACCTTTTGATATACTCATATATTTCGCATATTTAGCTTGCATTTTGAATAGGTTTTTCATGCATACATCATTCATAATAGACTAGTTTGCATCATTTGTATCATTTTAAGTCCTAGAACATTTTGCATTAGCATTTGCATGGTTTCTTTCATTTTTGCATCTTTTTCAGGTTGTTTAGAGTACTTGGAGCTGTGATGAATGCTGAGCATTAACAAGAAGATAAAAGAAGAGCATAAGAATTGGCAGGAATCAAAAGGAAACTTGTACAAAAGAGAAAGAGCAAAGATCGACTTCAAGATCGACCAAGACCAGTCGATTCAGCCGAGATCGAGAAGTAGATCAAGTAAAATGACTCGATCTAGAAGGAATCGACTGGATGATCGACCGCCCTACTCGATCTAGAAGAGATCTACCGTATGATCGACCAAACTGACTCGATCCAGAATAGATCGACCGACCGATCGACCGTGTCACTCGAACCATTTGGAAGTTGACCCAGAAAAGTTTTTATGCTTTAGTGAAAGTGGTAGACATACCTTTTGTCTCTTGTCTCTTGTCTCTTGCCTCTTGCCCCTTGCCCCTTGACCCCTCTTTTAAGGTCAAGGGCCATATTTAAAACTCTATATAAAGAGTGTGTGTGTGCTTGTAATAAACCATTCAAGTTTTCAATCAACTCTTCTTAGTCTAAAAAATCAAGAAAAACTCTTATTCTCTCTTCAATGTCTTCTTAGTGGTCTTGTAAGTTTTCCCTAGTTCTTGAGTGTTTTTAAGAATTCTTAGTTTTTTTTTATATATAAGTTACTTCTCGTTTTTATTCTTTATAAAAACTCTTTTATTCTTATTCTAATGTCAAGTCTTTCTTCTTAAATCTCGCTTTACTCTTTGTGAAAATTCTTTGTCTTTTTATTTTACATATCAAAGTATTTTCTAGTATCAAGTCTTTCTTCTTAATTTCATCGATTATGTTCATCAGCTCTAAACTTATGTTTAAGAGAGGGTTGAACATGACTTGTGAGTAAACCACCAAGGTTTGGGGTTGGGATGATTAAGGGGGTTGAAATCTAGATTTTGGGTATTTTCTTGTTCTTCATCTAATTCTCTCCTTGGATTTGGGGGTTTTAAGGTCTAGAGATTCTCGATGGAGATCTCTTTAATCTAGGGATTTCCTTATCCTAACAAGATTTATGAAATCCCTTAAAACCAAATCCAAGAGACTAGCTCATCCTTTCCCATACACCATTGATGCTTAGGGAGCTAGTTAGGCCATATTTTAAGATCAAAGCTTAATGTTTTTCACCTTATCTTTCCACCATACACCATGGAAAAGGAGGAAAGGGTGAGGAAAGGATTTACACCACACATCATGGGTAAATCTAATATAGCTTCTTAAGGCTTAGAGATAGCACCTTAGTGTGTAAGAATATGTTTTCAAAACCCTAAGTTCTAATTTTCAACCTCTCTAAGAATGAATCCCAACCTTGAATCTGTTTTTATTATTTGAATTAAAAAACTTAAAACCATTTTCCTTTAGTTTTGTGTTTAATCATTTTCACTAAAACTCTCCTAGATAAGTTTAATTTTGCATTATGGTTTTTATAAATTTGTAAAATTGTGTTTTTAATATTTTTAGTATTTTACAAATTGCTTAGGGTCTTTCTTTACTGTCTGGTTTGATTTCGTTAGTTGTTTTATTTTTAGAAATAATTTTTGTTTAATCTAGCTACTCACAATCAAATCTATTAATAAATTCGGTTTTAGATTTTGATTTTGTAAAACTGTTAGATCGATTGTCTAGTTGTTTAAAGGTGATCTATTAGTTGTATAACCCTTCAGTAGGGATTTTAAAATATTTTTCATCTTTGTTTTATAGTTGCAAGTAGTTTTTAGAGAATTTCTTCCCAAATAATCCGGATTTCACTTAGCTTTACTTTGAGCTCTTGTATTCTTAGTACCTTTCACACCCTGGTTTGGATTGATAACCTGAAGTATTGCAATGACATGACTATGCTTTAGGCTTTGATAATCACTGAAAAAGCTAGTTATCACCTTTGCTTTCTGCGAGTTTTCTTAGCTGTAGGATGTGGAGTCGTTTGTTTGACCAAAGATGATGGACTTGCAGCATTGGAACCGACTTCTGTTGTGATCCGTGAAGTGTGTCGATCGAAACTATTGGTGTCGATCGATACCAACCCTGCAGCTCGCATCTCTGCACTTTTTCTGCAATTCAGCTCTGCAATCCTTGTCTCCAGCACGAAAACGTCTTCCTCCATCAACTTGGCATTGATTAGAGCTTCATCTTCGCCCAAAGTCCTGAAGAGATGATTGTTTCCACTCCAATCTTCAAGCTCCACAGCTCTCTCATAATTTTCATCCAATGCCTCTTGAACAGCCACTTGCTCTTTAGAATCCAGCTCTTCTCCAGCGATCACAGCAATGCAAGAGATGTGTTTGGATGTTCCAGTAGTAGGTATAGCTTTGTAGAAGACTCCTTTTTCAACATTAGAGAAATATATTCTCTTATTCGGCATGTCTACAACTGCTCCCACTGTGGCCATGAATGGTCTTCCAAGAATAAAAGGCATGACAGAATTCTTGCTCACTTCTACCACCTGAAAATCAGTAGGTACTAGACAATCCCCACTTTGACAAGCAAGTCTGGAATTGTACCATATGGGACTGTGCTGGAAGAGTTGGCAAACTCGAGGGTCATGTTTGGAGGTTGAATGTCAGCAATTCCTAACCTCTCTGCAATGTCCTTTGACATGAAGTTGACACTAGCACCAGAAGCGCATATAGATTGTTCAAACTCAACTCCTCCAATGGAGCATGGAACTACAAACATTCCTGGATCTTCAATCTTCATCAGTTGCTTCATTGGCGGTGGTGTACCCCGTGCTTTGTTGAAGAGTTCTTCAATTTCTTCAAGACTCTCTCTGCAATCCTTAAAGAAAACCCACAAAGGATAATCCTCCCAAGCTTCAGCAAATGAGATCGCATTGGAGATCCTTCTCACCTTTTTGTTGAAACCAGCCAGTTATTTCGCACTAATGGGCGGCCTTAGGTGTTTGGGAATAGGAGGATATGGAACCTTGGTCTTGTACACTCTTCCTCTGCAGTTTGTGAAGCTTTAGGCGTGTCTGTCCAAGTCTGGGAAGGGTGTCGATCGATACTCAGTTGGTGTCGATCGACACTGTTCGATTTCAGTCCGTCAGAGCTTGATGTCTCGAGTTTTCCTAGTGGTGTCGATCGATACTCAGTGGTGTCGATCGACACCTGCTCTTCAGCCTGAAACTCCACGATTTCTTCACCTTTTAGACCTCTTTTCAGCACTGGTTGAAAGCTTCTTTCACTCTGGATCGTGATGGCATTCACATGATGCCTCAGATTTGTGTCCGTCTTTCCAGTAAGAAATCAGTCTTGTCTCTTCAAAGCTCCAGCAGTTTGAGCAACTTGAACATCCAATTGCTTTATATGAGTACCTAAAGACTCAATTTTCCCATTAAGATCCGTGTACAAAGCATCAATCTTCCCACTGAAATCCACTGTCATCTTGTGTTGTCCTTCCAGGATCTGCTCTATCATAGACTCCATCTTATTGTCTTGTGCGGGAGGCTTCTGGTAAGAACAAGACCATAGCTTCTCTGGAAGTTGTTGTTCTGAAAAGGCTTCTGGTAAGAAGAACCATAGCCTTGCTGATTGCCAAACATTTGACCTTGAAATCCAGTACCATTGATGTAATTGACTTCTTCTTGCTCTGGCTCAAAGGTCTCCACCTCATTAGCAAAGTGAACTTGCTTCTTCCCCACCAAAAAATCCAGCTTCCTGTTAACCTCAGCTATTTGGCTTCCTCCTTTTGCACCAGCTTGTTGTCTCCTTTCAAAGTCTGCGTTTTTGGTGCTGTTACAAGAGGACAAATTCTCTATGAGCACCACCGCATCATCTGGGTATCTGGTGTTGAAGTTACCATTGCTCGCAGAGTCTAAAGCCATCTGGTATCTCCAATCGCTCCCTCGGTAGAAGATTCCGATAAGTTGCGGCTCGCTGAAACCATGATGTGGGCATTCCCTCTGGTACGATCTGAATCTTACCCAAGAAGCTTTGAATGCTTCAGTGGGTCCTTGAGAAAATGCAGTGATCTTCGTCCTCAGCTCTTCACTTCTTGCATCATCAAAGAAGTTGCATAAGAATGCATTCTTTGTGTCTTCCCAACTGGTCAAGGATCATGGATCAAGCTGTTTCAGCCAATATGATGCATCTCCAGCAAGCAAGTGAGGGAACAGCTTGCAGAAGAGATAATCATAGGACACTCCATTAGCCTTGATGCTTGACGCGAGGTCCTAAAATCTCTCAATGTGATCTATCAGATGCTCATTAGGAAGTCCATGGAAAGGATGCTGACCCACCAGCGTGAAGTAAGTAGGCTTCAGCTCGAAGTCATTCCTCTGAAATGCAGGAGGACGTATCGCAGCTCTATTAGCATAGAAGTGGTCTGTGTGGTTGTACTCGCCAAGTGTTCTTACACGTCCAACGTCTGCACGGGCGATTTGTATGGCTGGTTCGACGATGACGGCGCCAACCTCATCAAGTCTCTGTCCTTGGTTGTTCCTTCTGTGCCCTTCTGCATCAACCAAGTGACCAGCTTCGTCTCGGGTTAGAACCATAAGATCTGGCATTGCGTTGTGCGACTGGTGTCGATTGATGCCAATGGTGTCGATCGACACTCGTGCAGATGCTCAGTTCTTGCGTTCGAGACGACCTAGTTCTTGGTTTAACGCGATTAGTTCCTTGTCCTTATTGCTTCTGGTACTGGGCATTCACCAGAAACAAAAAATTAAGAAACTAAATTAGTAATAAAAATAAAGCAAAACCTAGTCAAAATCCTAAAACTAGATTCTGTAGGCAGCTATTACTTCCCCGGCAACGGCGCCAAAAACTTGATAGGGCTCAGGTTTTACCCAAATAATCAATTACTGCAAGTGCACAGCGATGCAATTGAAGTATAAGGGGTATTGAATCCCAAGGGAAGTGAAAGCTACACTAAGGTTTTTAAATTCAGATTATGCTAGGTCGAATAATAAGAAAGTAAACTAAAGCAAGAAATAAACTAGTAATCACGAATTAGGGTTCTTAAAATCAGGAAACTAAGACGCTAGGTTCAGCGGGATTCTCAGGTGATCTAAATTGCAGGTCTAGACAGAATGTTAGGAATAATGAAGATCCGTTCTTAAACTCGAAACACAACAATAAAATCAACCAACTCTCGCTGCGAAGACTTTCTATGTCTAAACCCTAGAATTCCAAATCTCTTTGCAAATCCTATCAATTCAGACAAGCATTAAAGTTCAGGTTCGATTGTTCACAAAATCCTAAACCAAATCTCTTTGCGAATAGGTATTTTGCTCATCTAACATTAGTTCAGGCAATCAATAATACTCTCGCATCTATTAATTAACCTAAGATCAGATTCTAGGTCGCGAAGCTAGAATAAGCATTAAACACAAATCCAGATGAAGAACTCTAATGATTTTATCCTAACAATTTAATTTGACCTAACAATTCATCAATCACCTTTGAAAAACCCTAAACCTAACTAGCAAACTACTCAGACATGGTGAATGAAGAAAATATCATGAATAAATAAGATTGCATAAAAAAAAATCAATAGAAACAAAGGAGTTCCAAATCTGCTCTGAAGGAGCCTAATTCTTCTCTCCAAAACCTCTCTAAAAATCTCTCTCTAAGTCTCAAAACAGAAAATAAGAATAATCGTTGGTAGCTAAACAATGCCTTGAAAATCTATATTTATAGGCAAACTCACGTCAGGGGCAATCTTGTAAATAATTAAACTTCAGCTGATTTTCTTTTTCTGATGGAAATCCGATTTCTTTGGCTGTCTTCATTGGTGTTGATCGACACCACATGACTTCATCACTTAGGATGCTTCTCGAAAATGCTCCAAAAAGTTTCATAATCTCTAATTATGCTCCAAACGTAGTTCAACCTGCAAAGACTCTAATAGGACTCTAAAAATACCAAAAGACTCTATAAAAAGACTTTTATCATGGTCCAAAAATGGGTAAAAACCATGATATATCAAAAATCGAACACACAAATGTTCGTGCTGATTTAGATCCTTATAGTTAAAAATTCTCTGATAGAGAGACTTTCCCCTTTGCTTAAACAAATCCTCATTAATGGTTCTCTCCCTCAGGTATGTTTGTTATCATTTGAGTAAGTCAATATAAAATTTTCACATTTGTACTTTTACGCTTGTACCATTCGTTCCCCGGTACTATTTTTCACCAATTTAATATCAAACGTAACCAAGTAAGTGAAAGTATATAAAATATTAACAACAAGACCACTTTGGCCTTGTGTGAAAAATAACACAATTAGAAAGTCATCGTAATCTTTGTGGTTCGCGAGGAAGGATGCTGTCGCAAAGTCATCGCAATTTTGCGAGGGTGTTGCGACGAACTTGCAAAGGGCTACATTGCAGTCGCAAACCTTTGCAAATAGCGACAAATTCCCGACGAAAATATCCGTAGCAAAATTTTCGAGGGAATTGGAGTGTTAACGAATTAGGTAGAACATGTTTTTCATAAGTTCCATCTAATCTTTTAAGAGGGATGATTCCGTCGCAAATATCTCGAGTTGCTGTCGTAGTTCCCTCGCATATCACTGTTCCTCGTAAAACCGCTGCAAATCTCTCGTAAATCTTTCTGAAATCATATAAAAAGTCAAATGGAGATGAGAGTTTCTCACAACAACACAAAGATGAAAAGAAAAGAGAATAAAAAGAGAGATATGAAGAGTGAAAACAAAAGTTTGAGCCAAAGGTGGATATTAGAACAAAATAATAATGTCTTCGGAGCATGCAATATATGCATTACGATCGTGATGTATAATCGCAGAGATCCGAAGACTGGTGAATTGACGAAAGAGTATCAGGACTGGTTGCGAGGATTCTTGTACCAGGCGACAAACCAACCATTTGCGATAGAACATGGTTAAATATTATGTTCATGTAGAAAGTGAAAGAATATACCATAAATAAAAATTGATATTTTGAAGAGGCATCTATATAATAGGGGATTTATGACAAACTACAACGTATGGTTTTCGCATGGGAAAGATTGTGGTACATAAAGTAGTAGTACGAGTCAAGGGTTTGAGGAACCTTGTTATAATGAATTATGATGATGGTAAAAAATGTATTTGGCAATGCTGATAAAGGGTTTCAACGGGAAAATAAATATCATGATATCTTTGTCAATGCATTACATGAAGTTATACCAACATCATTTGTTCATAATAGTAGGGAAGAACACAATGTAGATGGAAAATGGTTTTATGATATGTTAGCCGCTACAAAACAGCCCCTCTATGATGGATGTTGATAAGGACAGTCTAAATTGCCACTGTCATCTAGGATGATGACATTTAAGAGTGATAATAATCTAACTGTGGTTTGCATGGATTCGTGAGCTAAAATTTTTAAAGAGTATTTTCCAACTGATTATCTTTCTGCTGAGAATTATTATGAAAAACAGAGGTTTCTTGCGAGTCTTGGATTACCATCAGATGTATGCATTGACAATTGCATGATTTTCTGGAAATATGATGATAAGCTGCAATAATGTCGATTTTGTGGGAAGTAGAGATATCAATAAACTATAGGAAGGACATGTGTCCCGTACCAACGCATGTGGTACATGCCAATCACTGATAGAACGCAGGAGTTTGCAAATGTGAAGCGAGTGATATTGTGTGGCACCAACGTCTTGGACACGCAAACTTCTAGATTCTCCAACTTCCTTAATGAAGCAAGCAAGCTGATTTCAGTCAATAAAATTAGTAGTTCTTCTGTCTGTGAACCATGCCAAATGGGCAAGAGTAGTCAGCTCCCATTTCCTTCTTCAGAGTCTAGTGTTTTGGAACTCCTTGATCGAATATATTGTGATCATTGGGGTCCATCTCTAGTTGTATACATTAAAGGTTTTCTTGGTGGACAACTTCTCTCGGTACTCGTGGTTGTTTGATGGGGTCGAAAGTTGCGATCCAAAATTGGGCTGCTTCTTAGGGACTTCGTCGAGTTTTAAATTTGTAGGGCTTTAAGCTACAAGTGCACAGCGTGCGATATAGTACTTAGGGTGTCGATCCACAGAGATGGTCAACTGCAAAACAAAGAATCAGAGCAACCAAAAACGCAGAGAATTGAGAAGTTTGGGGTTTGTGTCATGGTTTTGCATAAAAGAAAGAGAGGAGGCAACGTTTGTATAGAGTTGGCTATCGCCTAATTTTATAATAAATAGGAAAAAGAAATTTAACTTAAAAGACTTAAAAGAAATTGCAGAAAGGAAATTAATCAATGCAGAAAAAATAAGTATTGAAGGTGCGTAAATCTCGAGTAAAAGCAAGGGTGAAACACGTTGGGGATCTCTTCAGGTAATCTATGAGGTTCTAACTAGAAATCAAACACACATCGAATTAGACAAATGAGACTAGGTGATCTTCTCTAAACTAGAATCACTGGTTTCATGACCTAACCCTTTCAAGCTAAATCGTCTATGTTATGCAAATTTCGCAGGTATATTTTGTATCCTACGTCCTAAACAAACACGCAATATCTTATCAGGTTCATAAATATTTACGACACTTCATGGATATGCGTTAGGATCCTACAAAGCAAACGCTCGGTTAAGTTATGTTCGGATGAAAATTCAGCACGTTAGTGGTTCTTAACGATCCTAAAATCAGACTCTAGGTCATGACGCTAGACTCATGCAATAAGAACAAGCTTACAAATGAAAGAAGATCCTAATCTACGACCTAGCTAACGATGCAGCCATTTCAAAAACATTTAATGAAATTCCTCTTAGATCCCCTTAAAGAACACCCAATGAAAGTAAACTATTCAGACATATAAGAAGGAGTAGAAATTGAGATTGATGAATGCATAACTTGTATAAATAGATAAGAAGTAAAGAGGGTTCAAGAAAAAATTAATCTCCCTCGAAGAACAAAGATGAAACCGTGAAAAGAGATTTGCGGCCACCGAAAACGTGAAAAGAAATATCAAAATGTGGTGCTCAAAGATGATTGAAAAACGTGCTTAAAGAAATTCTAAATATCGAGTATATATAGTTCTTCATGTCCCCTTAAGCGTCACTTAGGTCTTGGCATGCATTTGACGGCTTCGAGTTTGTTGGGATGCAACGCGGCCGCTGGTCTTCTTGCTAGGTTGTGGCATAGCCAACTTGCTCCTCTTGATGCTTGACGGACCTTCTTGCTTTCTTCATAACTTGAGATCCAACCGTGGGATTGGACTAAAAGAACTTCGAGGTGAAAGCCAGCTGATAAGGATACCTTGTCTCCAAATATAAGTTTGATCTCGTGGTGGGAAGGTCTCCATCTGATGTTGAACTTATGTCCTCAAGCACTTATCCCGGAAATGTCCGTTTTGCTCCAAAATTTTCCTCTTTTGCTAAGATTTCTTGAAAAGAGTCTTGAACAACCAAATAATCGAAATCTAGTGTTTATGCATGAAATCCATAGTGAAATGCTTATTAAAGCATTCACTTATAATAGTAAAAACGGGCGAAATATGCATGTTATCATTGTTTCCACTTAAAGTGAAGTCTGATTTCGTGGTTGTGTTTATTGCTTTTCAAAAAAAAGTCGAAAATCAGTTTGGAAAAAAGATCAAGGCCTTTCAAAGTGACGGTGGAGGAGAGTTTGTCAATACTCTCAAAAATCACCTACAACATCACGACATAAATCATCTCATGTCGTGTCTATCAACGCCTCAACAAAAAGAAATAGCCGAGAGAAAGCATCGACACTAAACGAAATTGAGCCTGACTATTCTTTTCACAACCAAAACTCCACTAAAGTTCTGGGTAGAAGCCTTTTACTCTGCAAACTTCATCAGTAATTTGCTTACTTCTGTTTCGTTACAAAAGAAGAGTCCTTTTAAGCTTTTGTTTATTAAACAACCAACATACTCGTTTCTTCGGGTATTTGGTTCTGCCTACTATCCATGTCTTCTCTCCTAAGGTCAACACAAGTTCGAACCATGCTCGCTTCAATGTGTTTTTCTTGGTTATCATCCATAGTACAAAGGATATCAGCGCCTTTATTCACTCATAGGACATGTATACATAAGTAAACATGTAATCTTTGACGAGGTTTGCTTCCCTTTTCCTGACAGATACAAAGACTTTGCTACTCGCCACAACACTGGTCTAATAAATGCTTGACAAACTTCCGACACCTATGCCTCTGCACGTTGTGAGCTACTTACACTTCCATCTCAGATTACAGAGTATCCAGAGGAACCAGAATTGGCTTCTCCACCTTTATTCTCCCATAATCGTCATCACCACATGACTTTGTTCCATTGATGTGTGCATATTTTACACTGTTTTAGCATCCATTTAGCATAACATTTGCATCCATACTCACTGCCATTTGATAGTTTTGCATTAGTTTCATTCACTTTAGGTATTAGATGCATGTAGGATAGAAATTTGCATATTTTGTCCCATTTTGTATCTTTTTAGGTGATTTAAAGATTAAACTAGAGATTGAAGTATGGAGACCAGCTTGGACAAGGACTTGAGGAAGCTCATGCAAGGGGAGGAGCTGAAAGGAGCTAACCGGAATTCACACGACCCAATGACGCGAGTAAGATTGGTCGCGTAGAAGGATGCCAGACAATGTCTTATGGATAAGGCTTGCGGATGACGACAAAGAAGGGACACGTACTCATGCGACCAAGTGACGCGACCAAGCAGTCGCGTTCCTTCCCTCTGTCTTTTTTTCTCTTTACTTGTTATGGTCACCTTTTTTCTACATTTGACAGCCGATTATTTTCTGTTCTTTTGCACACTTTATGCTTTTTGTAATCTTCTTTCTTTGAAAATCAAGCCACCA
Source organism: Alliaria petiolata (assembly GCA_020283515.1). Lineage (NCBI taxonomy): Eukaryota > Viridiplantae > Streptophyta > Magnoliopsida > Brassicales > Brassicaceae > Alliaria > Alliaria petiolata. The sequence continues at coordinate 38,184,531 of JAHZTW010000001.1, forward strand.
TTTTTGGTGTTCTTGGTTCTTGAAGATCGAACCTTTAATATAATTTCTTGCTTATTTTTTTTAGTTTATTGCATTTTATTCTTTCATCCTTAGTTATCAAGACCTCTAATCATGTTTACTCATCTCTTTCTCATGGATTTGATATGATCGAACATGATAAGTGAGTAGTTGAAACAAGAGTTTTTATCTCTTGAAGCAATTTCTCAATTGCTCATATCATTGCAATACTTGAGATATAAATCCATCTTGGGAGTTTGATGCAAAAGGAATACAAAGTTTGGTGTAAGCTAAGCCAAATTCGAAATTAAGTGACAAGGGACAATTAAAAGTAAGCTACTAGCTAAAGGAAACACTACAAGACTAAGAATATGACTTAAAACCTTAATTAACACTAATCAAGCACTAATTAAGCGATTAACTACTAAGCAAAATTACCAAATTACTAAAAACGAAACCTATGGATGGAATCATTGATTTGGGCAATCAAATGGACAACTTTGCAATCATTTAAGCAACTAATCAAGCCATCTCTATGCCTAGAACACTTAATAAAGACTAATCCATGATGTGTGGCACTAATCCCTTTCCTAATCACCCTAATGAACTAATGATGTTTTAGCATTAAAATGATTAGCAAGCATTAATCACAAGTCTAAATGGCATGATAAACACCCTCGGTAACTAATATCTTAGGCTAGGAATGTAAATCTCTTAGAAAGGTGGTTCAAGCATTTCATCAAACACTTGGTGGGTGTATGAAATGCTTATGATCCAAATAGCAAAAGATTAGCTATTTAGCATTAAATACTCCTTAATAAGAAGAGAGATGAAAGAATCTATCCTAGATTGTAAGATTGAACCATTAAAAAATCCTAAATCTAACTTATCCCCAAGTTCCTAAGAAACTACTCACTAATCATAGTTAAGCACACCAAATCCATAATGAGTGATAAGTTAAACATGATTCGAGAAATGATAATAAGAAATCTAAGAGAGATATTGCATTAAACTTAAAGATTTAAGCAAAATACAAGGTTTTCTCCTAAAGAGGATAAAAGTTTAGTCTAAGAAAATAGAGAATAAAAGTTGACCCAAAAATTAGGTCATTTTAGTATTTATATGGGGACCTATAAAAGTGACAAGAAAGGATTCGTCAGTGTTCGGATCGACCAGGCTCGTCGATTCGAACGCCTGGATGTTTTGATCGAGGTATCTCGTCGATCCGGTTGCTCGATCCTGACCCCTGTTTTCTTGGCTTCTTCCTCTTGGCGTCTTGGTTCGGATCGACCTGGCTCGTCGATCCAACATGTCGATCCGAACCCCTGGATATATGGTTCGAGCAGCGCGTCGATCCAACTCATCGATCCAGTACGAGAAATCATCTTCTTCATCTTCTTGATGACTTCTTGCCCCTCCAATTGCTATGCCATCCTTCTCCAACTCTATTTATGCCTCCATAGCATTCATTTCACCTAATCAAGAGTCCAAATGCAACAAAATATGCAAAGACATCTAAAACTCTAAATGATCAAAATGCAATACAATGATGCTTAATTAGGTTCCTAAATGATAAGAAACTTACGCTAAATGGAGGGAAATATGATGCAAAATATAGACATATGAACTCCCCCAAACTTGCCTTTTACTTGTCCCCAAGCAAATGAAACACAAGCTAAGGAGAGAGGTTTGAAGGCGGGGACTCAAATCCAAAGGTGTCAAGCAAATAAATCAATTCAATGGTCCTTGTTCTAATCCTACGATGCAGTACACAAACTCTACTCCAAAGAACTTAGCCATACTCATCACACATTGAATCTCAAATCAAGACTTGTCTATTCCAAACAATCCAAGAATCCTAACCTTTAACATTCATTAAAGCTAAAACCGTGGATCACACTTATGCATTTAAAACCGAATACATTTGGCTAGGGACAAGGTTATGAGATAAAAATGATCTCATTCATGCGGGTACTCCAAGCTATGGTTTATCTCAAAAAGGATTGAACTTATGCATAATGCTAAAGGTAAAAGGCAATGTATGCATACATGACTAGACTCTCATCTACCCATATAGACTAACAATGATCCTAATTCCCCTCTCATTCATTTTTTTTTTTTTTTCTCACTCACCCTCTAGAGATACCCATAATCAAGCAAGAAAACGCTAAGTACAAACCCACAAGAACTTCATCAATCACATTCACTTTAGGGAAACTTCTTCAACCTTACTTATAGCTAGTGGTATGGCCATTCAAATATTAGCTCTTTTCTTTTACTTTGATAGCTCTCTTCTCATATATTTTTTTTCTTTCTCTTATGCACTTGGCCATTTTGGCTCTTTTTTTAGATATATTTTTTTTTCTAGAGAGCTATCTCCTTTTTTTTTCAACTTGAGCTTTTAATCAAGACAATTCAAGACCAACCACTTAAAATTATGTATCCCTTTCTATTCAAACTCCAAACACCAACTTCTTCTCAAACTCGAAACAAGGTAAGCATATTCTACAACACCCGTGAATTCCCACCAAAAATCCAGCTTAAAACTAGCTTCAATATGCAAAGCTAGCATCAATATGAGAGCCTATACATGTCGCCCTAAACCTAACACTTTATGTCAAGTTCAATCAAAAATAAGGCCTCACAATTTGCAATCACACAAGAGTTTTGGCTTGAAAGGAGGGTAAGGGTTAAGGTGTGGTGCTCTATTTAGGCTTACAAGAGAGCACCACACCTTAACTCATAAGTTTCTTATGAGTTTCTTATGATATGTCCCCGGCAACGGCGCCAAATTGATAGTAGGATTTTTCCACTTTCAATTAATCTCTACTACTCATGTCATTGTAGTATTTGAGATGTCAATCCATCTTGGGAGTTTGATGCAAAAGGAATACAAAGTTTGGTCTAAGCTAAGCTAAATTCGAAATTGAAGTGACAAGCAACAATTAAAAGCAAACTACAATCTAAGAGAGACACTACAAGATTAACTATATGAAACTAAGCCTTAATTATCACTAATCAAGTACTAATCAAGCGATTAACAACTAAGCAAGATTACCAAAATACTAAAAACGAAACCTAGGGATGGAATCATTGATTTGGGCAATCAAATGGACAACCTTGCAATCATTTAAGCAACTAATCAAGCCTTCTCTATGCCTAGAACACTTAATAAAGACTAATCCATGATGTGTGGCACTAATCCCTTCACTAATCACCCTAATGAACTAATGATGTTTTAGCATTAAAATGATTAGCAAGCATTAACTACAAGTCTAAATGGCATGATAAACACCCTAGGCAACTAATATCTTAGGCTAGGAATGTAAATCTCTTATTAAGTTGGTTCAAGCATTTCATCAAACACTTGGTGGGTGTATGAAATGCTTATGATCCAAATAGCAAAAGATTAGCTATTTGGCATTAAGAACTACTTAATAAGAAGAGAGATGAAAGAATCTATCCTAGATTGCAAGATTGAACCATTAGAAAACCCTAAATCTAACCCATCCCCAAGTTCCTAAAGAACTACTCACTAATCATAGTTAAACCCATCAAATCAAAGATAAGAGAAAGGTTAAACATGATTAGAGAAAAGATTAATAGAAGTTCAAGATAGATATTGCATAAAACTTAAAGATCCAAAGCAAATACAAGGTTTTCTCTCAAAGAGGCTAAAAGTTTATGACAAGACAAGAGAGAATAAAAGTTAAGATAAAAATTAGGTCTAAAGAGTATTTATAGGAGGGACCTATAAAAGTGACAAGGAGGATTTGTCTGTGTTCGGATCGACCAGGCTCGTCGATCCAACTGGTCGATCCGAACATCTGGATGTTTGGTTCGACGTGTGTTGGTCGATCCATGTCGTCGATCCGAGCTCTTGTCGTCCGGCTTCTCCTTGACGTCTTGGTTAGGTCCGACGTAGCTCGTCGATCGGTGTCATCGATCCGAACCCCTGGATATGTGGTTCGACGAGCTCGTCGATCCGTTTCGTCGGATTGAACTCCTGGAAATCTTGTTCGACGTCTTCGTCGAACCGTCTCGTCGATCCGTCGTCCTGGAATTCTGGTCCGACGTCTTCGTCGATCCGACTCGTCGAACCAGTACGAGAAATCTTCTCCTTCATCTTCTTGGTGACTCCTTTCTCCTCCAAGTGCTATGCAATCCTTCTCCAGCTCCATCCACGCCTCCATAGTGTCCTTTTCACCTGATCAAGACTCCAAATGCACCAAAACATGCAAAAGAACATGCAAAGAGATCCTAGACTCTAAATGATCGAAATGCAATACAATGATGCTAAATAAGGATCCTAAATGATGACAAACTTACACTAAATGGAGAGAAATATGATGCAAAATATAGACATATCAACTCCCCCAAACTTGCCTTTTGCTTGTCCACAAGCAAATGAAACACAAGCTAAGGAGAGAGGTTTGAAAGTGGGAGCTCAATATCCAAGATAGTTAACAATAATAATCAACTCAATATCCTAGTTCTTAATTCTAGAATGCATGTGAATACTTCCTACTCCAAAAGAGTTAGCCATGCCCATCTCAACATTCAAGTGTACTAAGAATTTAATCAAAACAAGTCTCCCTATCAAACCAACTCTTTAACATTCATTAAGATCAAAACCATGAATCATGACATTGCAAGGCTAGTGAATTCATTTGGTTTAAGGACTGGGTTTTGAGATAAAAATGATCCCAATTCATCCGGTTTTGCATTTAAGTAAGGGTAACACTCAAAAGGATTGAACCATATGCATAATGCTAAAGGTAAGAAACAAGTGATGCATACAAGGATAGACTATCATCTACCCGAAATACTATCAATGATCCTACACCCCTCTCATTCATTTTTTAGCTCACTCAACCCTCTAGAATCTACCCTTTCATCAAGGCTTTTGTGCCTTGCTAAACCCTTTGAATTTCGAACATTTTTCTCTTTTTAAAGCCTTAAGGGGGAACTTCTTCAACTTAGCAATTTCGGTGAATGGAGTAGTCTACACTTATTAACTTAGCTCTTCTTTTGATTTCTAGGTGGCCTTGCATATATTTATATATATTTTTTTTCTTTTGGCCCTTTGGCTCTTTTGATTTCTTAAGACCACCTAACACTTTTTATTTACTTAGAGCTATTCCTTTTTAAAACCCAAGACTCTCCATTTCAAACCATTCTTCCCCTTACTTTCCACCAACCCTTTTATCCATCATCTCTTTCTTCCCAACTTTTCCACAACTCATCAAGTATTATCACAACCAATTAAACCCCCAAATCCTAAGCCTAAAGCTAACCTCAAAATGCAAGGTTAGAATCTACATGAAAGTCTATACTTGTCGTTTCAAACCTAACACTTTATGCTAAGTTCAATCGAAATAAAGGCCTCACAAGTAGTCACACAAAAACAATTGGCTTCAAAGGAGGTAAGGTTTGGTAGGAGTTCTACTTGAGCTAGCAAGAGGGTGGCAAAGTGAGTAAGAAAGCTCAAGTATTTTCAATCCATGAATTCACTTTCAATGCAAGCATGATAATTAAATGTCCAAATTCGGTTTAAGTGAGTAGAGTTGGCTATCAAATTCAAGACCATATTTCAACCAAAAACTAGTGACAAATGAGGTGGTCCAAGCATGGTTCTTCCTTACTTTCAAATTCATTCACAAGCATTAAAGAACTACTAACTAGGGTATTGAATTGATTACAAGAGTTAAAAATCTACAAGGATAGGCTCATCATTGCTCCCAATGCATATGCAAACAACCTAAATGAGAAAAATTCTAGACTCAATCCTAAAATGTTAACAAGTGCAAATGCAAACTAAATGATATTTTTTTTTTAAATTTTCGAAATTTTTTCATTTTTTTGGTTTTTCTATGCCTTAGATGAGACTCAAATATGCATGCTAAAGAAAAATAAGATCACAAAAGACAAAGTCAAATACCATACTCCCCCAAACTTAAATTACACAGTCTCTTGTGTAATCCAAGCTTGGAGAAGATTTCAAAATGCAAAAATAAAAACTAAATGGTATTTACAATGATTTGGAGTGGTACCTTGATCAAAAACGCATGGAGGAGGAGGAGTAGGATGGGTTGCTTGATTGAGGGGTGGGAAATCTCATAGCCCTCCATACTCAACCTAAGACTTTTCAAAACTCAAAGAAACATGATTATAGAATAAAAACAAGAATATATACAAGGATAACATGGGAATGCCTCCCAAGAGCGCTTGTTTAAAGTCACTAAGCTTGACTTTTCAAACCTTTTACACATTGGGAGGGTCATGGAGTGGATGTGAAGTTCCTCCTCCCTTCTCGATGAACATGGTGTTTGCTCCAATGTCTAACACCTTCTTCTTCTTCTTAGACCTCCTTCTTGCCCTCCTTGGTGGCTCAGCTATATGTTCCACCACATTGATTCCATCAAACATAGCAAGAAGACTCACACCATCAAAGCTTGACCCATCATACTCATTGTGGTCCGAGGTATCATTATCCTTTAGCATCACACAAGTGAATCCCATCAGCTGCTCCTTTTTATATGGTGGTTTTTCATCAATTTCAATAGTAGCACATGTGATTGTGCCACAAAAACCCAAGGTAGAAGGCTTCATAGGATAGAAGACCTTATCATTCACACTCTTGAGAATCACCCTCTTGTTGGTGAAATCAATGTTCGCTCCAACTGTATTGAGGAAGGGAGTTCCTAGGAGAAGAGGTAGCCTTGCTGCTTGAACCAAGTCCATGATTATGAAGTCAGTTAGGACTAGACACTCACCAATCTTCAATGGATAATCTTCAACAAGGCCTATAGGTTGTCTTGAGGAAGCATCAACAAAGGTAATAGGTGAGGGATACTTCTTTAGATTTGTAATCCCAAGGCTCTCAAACATTTCAAAGGACATCACATTGACACTTGATCCTGAATCACACAAAGCTTCAACAATCTTTAAATTTCCCAAGAGAGCAAGAAATCAAAAAATTTCCGGGATTACCAAGCTTTGGAATAGTCTTAGGCTCATCCCTTGTTGTGCTTGGTGGATCAAGGCTTTCAATCAGCTCTTTTACCTCCTCCCTATTAGCTAGCAAGTCTTTGATGAACCTTATTTGATCCTTGACCTTAGACAAACTCTCCCCCTTGGGCAAAGGTGCACTAACTTTCTCCATACTTCCTCTGAAGCAAGAAATCAAAATCCGCTCAGGATACAGGAGTGGTGGCTTATAGATAAGGGGATCACAAGCTCCTCCTTCACTCTTATTAACCACTTCTTTTATATCCTCTTCAACTCTTGCCTTTGTAGAAGTTTTGGGTTCATCAAACACTTCTTTACCCATTTCTGTAGCGACAACCATGGAGTCATTTTCAAGGACCACCTCCCCATCTTGAACTTCAATGTCCTCATTGAATGTAGATGTATCATAAGGAGCTTCGAATAGTTGCTCAAACTCTAGTACAACAAGCTCATACTCATCTTCATCAATAGAGGAGATAGCATTGCAATACTCTTTTGGGTTAGCTTCGGGTTTACCGGGTAAAGTGCCTTGAGAATTGGAGGTAGAAGCCTTGCCTTTGTTCTCAAGTTGTCTGAACTTGTGTTGAAGACTTCCTATTTGAGTGGCAAGCTCATTAAGTGTAGAATCCATCCTTGTGTTAATCTCAGCAATCTTCTTTCCCACATTATCATCACTACTGGCTTTGCCTTGAAGTATTTGTTGAAGCATTAGTGGAATGTTGTCTTGTGGAGGACCTTGTGAAGCTTGAGTAAAACTTGGTGGAGCATTGTACTTAGGACCACCATTGTTGCCTTGGTTTCCTCCTTGGTAGTTAGACCTTGGTGCAAAACCCTTTTGTTGATTGTTGTAAGGTACTAAATGTGTGCATTGAGTAGCTTGTGGAGGGTAGACTTGGTCTTCGGGGTTGGCAACATTAGTACTTCTATAAGAGAGGTTTTTATTCCTCTTATAGTTGTTGTTGTAGTTTTTGTTGTTGCCTCCTTGGCCTCCCACGAAATTTACCACTTTTTGACACTCTTGAGACTCAACTTGATCATCACAATTTTCTTGATTCTCACTAGCAAAATGTACATGCCTTTGAGTGGAGGACATGAGCTTGTCCATCTTGTCATGTAGAGACTTCATTTCTCTCTTGTGAGATTCATATTCACCTCCCCTTGGGGCTCTATCATAGTCTTCATTGTAATTACCATCACTCAAGGCAAGATTCTCTACAAGCTCCAAACCATCTTCTACTTCTTTTCCTAAGAAGTTTCCATTATTTGCTGTATCAAGAAGCATTCTAATCTTTGGAAGGACCCCTCTATAGATGGTGCTTAGTAGAGATTCTTGGGTGAAGCCATGTTGAGGGCATTGAACTGTGTAGCCCTTGAACCTATCTCATGCTTCATTAAAAGACTCATTATTCTTTTTAGTGAAACTTGATATTTCATTCCTTAGCTCGGTAGTCCTTGAGTTGGAGAAGAACTTTGATAGGATTGCCTTCTTTCATTCATCCCAAGAGGTGATGGTTCCTTGAGGCAAGGTTTTCTCCCATTGCCTCGCTCTATCCCCAATAGAGAAGGGAAAAAGTCTCAATTTGAAAGCATCCTCACTCACACCATTCATCTTGAACAACCCACAAACTCTATCAAAGTTATCCAAGTGATAAAGTGGATCCTCCATTGGTAAACCATGGAACTTGTCTTGTTGAACAATGGAAATGAAAGCTGGCTTGACCTCAAAGGTGTTGTTGTGAACTGGTGGAGTTTGAATACCATATCTATTTTGATGAATATTTGGAGCATCACCAGCCCCAATAATTCTCCCTTGTCTAGGCGCATGCAAAGGGTTCCATTGCCCCTTTGTCCTTGCGCCATGTTTGGTGGTGCAACACCTTGAGGAGCTTGATCCCTTTGTTGCTCTTCCATTCTCAACCTCTCTAACCTTTCAGCTTCCCTTCTTGCAATCCTAGCAACCCTTTCTAACTGATCAATCTCTTGAAACCCTTGGAAGTTGTTGTCTCCTTGTGATGTCAAATGCATTCAAGCTAAACTGAAATCTAGAAAAGTAGATGGTCAAAAAACACAAAAGAAGAAATTAGTCTCAAACTAAACTTAAATCCTAGTGATCAAACAATCGCAATATAGCAACGGCGCCAAATTGAAACAAGAGTTTTATCTCTTGAAGCAATTTCTCAATTGCTCATATCATTGCAATACTTGGGATATCAATCCATCCTGGGAGTTTGATGTAAAAGGAATACAAAGTTTGGTCTAAGCTAAGCCAAATTCGAAATTAAGTGACAAGGGACAATTAAATGAAAGCTACTAGCTAAAGAAAACACTACAAGACTAAGAATATGACTTAAAACTTTAATTAACACTAATCAAGCACTAATTAATCAATTAACTACTAAGAAAGATTACCAAATTACTAAAAACGAAACCTAGGGATGGAATCATTGATTTGGGCAATCAAATGGACAATCTTGCAATCATTTAAGCAACTAATCAAGCCATCTCTATGCCTAGAACACTTAATAAAGATTAATCCATGATGTGTGGCACTAATCCCTTTCCTAATCATCCTAATGAACTAATGATGTTTTAGCATTAAAATGATTAGCAAGCATTAATCACAAGTCTAAATGGCATGATAAATACCCTAGGCAACTAATATCTTAGGTTAGGAATGTAAATCTCTTAGAAAGGTGGTTCAAGCATTTCATCAAACACTTGGTGGGTGTATGAAAGGCTTATGATCCAAATAGCAAAAGATTAGCTATTTAGCATTAAGAACTCCTTAATAAGAAGAAAGATGAAAGAATCTGTAGCACCCGTATCCCAAAAAAATTAAATGGTCAAACCGGACAGGACGTGGTTCGAAGAAATGGAGGTTCAGTCGAGTGGATATTCGAACGGATGGGACGGCTGGACGTAGTCGAGTGGCGACTGGACGTAGTCGAGTGGCGACTGGACGTAGCCGGGACGGACGGTCAATGTCCGAGAGAAAATGGGATAAGTTCGAGTGAGGACACGCTAGAGTCGAGTAAAAACGGCTAAGTGTTGGGAAAAAGGGGCTAGGCCCGTGGGCCGAGATTTCTCTCGATGAAATCCTGAGTTTTCCCAGACGGAATGGGAAATCTCGCGAGTTCGGACAAGGCGGTTCGATTTGGCCGAGAGAAAAAGGTTTATCGCGCGATGGTTGAGCCGGTACGGGCTATAGCCGAGAGAAAGTCGGATCGGACCGGGATAAATCCTACTGGAACCAGGAAACGTCGGTTTAGCCGAGTTACCTAGGGTTTTGCGAGTATATAAGGTATTTTGTGAGACTTTTCTCGAGAGAGCCGCATTATTTCAAGGAAATAGAGCGTGAGAGAGAAAATAATCGAGAGCAAAACCTAATATCCCGAGTGTTCCGAGAGATATCCGAGAGAGATCGCGAGCTAGCCGTACGGATCCGACTATCGGCGAGAGATTTTGGTAAGCGATCGGATATTTCTTTTAGTATCAAGTTTCCATCGAGTAACGTTGGATTAATCGAAGTATTTCATGGGGTTTCTGAGGGGATACAGAAGTTAGGTTGAAGAAAAGTGAACGGATCGAGAGATAGCCGAGGAGAGTGAGCTACGGACGAGCGATAGCCGAGGAATCTCTAGGGCGGTCGACTATCTTCGTTTCCAAGCAAGTTTCACCGAGTTTTCTTCCGACTAATCTGTTCCTAGGCGTGTCAAGGTGAGTGCGTGACTGTGGCTGAAGTCCATGGATCGAGGAATTGCTAGGGTTTTATGTTTATCATGATTACTTGCGTGAGTTTGTGTGTTTGGTTGTCTGTGTGCTTTGCAAGTATTAGCATGACATGATAGACGATTGTGTGGTGTTTACCGTGGCTAGGTTGATGTCTAGATAACCGCTGGGTAATCCCGATCATGTGCTACCATAGGAGATGTGGTATTCTCGCTATAGTAGACATGAGTCTTAAGAAGGGATTGACCTTGGGTTAGGCTAGATGATCAAGGCCGAACATAGGTTGTTGTTTTACTTGCTTAAGTGTTTATGTGAATGTGTAATCTGACGCATGATTGCGTGATTGGCTTTGGCTATGTGTTACGGGATGACCGTACTCACTAAGTATTTATGATAATACTTACGCCTCTCTTATGTGTTGAGTGTGCAGGATCTAAGAAGTTAGTGGAGCGAGACCCGCGGCAGTGATGGACATGGATGGAGCTGGCGGCTGCGGCTGCTGCTGCTGCGAACGTGGCTGCTGTGGATGCGGCTGCGGTCGGGGCTGAGAACGTGGCTGGGAATGCCGCGGGTGTAGGAGCTGGGGTTGTTGGGAACGCGGCTGGAGTTGCTGCGAATGCTGCACCAATTGGGTTAGAGGCCGTGTTGGGCTTGCTAGCTCAGGTGCTGGAACGGTTGCCAGTGGTCGCGCCAGTACCGGGAGTGGTACCGGCCGTGGTACCACAAGTTGTGGTGGAACCGGCTGTTGGGAACGTGGTCTAGGGAGCGGATCAGGTCGTGGTGATCCCGTCTTACCTCTCAAGGTCTTGGACCATATGTCAAGGCTAGGAACCAAATTTTCTCTGGTGGTTCTATGCCTATTGATGCGAAAGAGTGGAGGGTGAGGCTTAAGCGGAACTTTGAGTCTATCCGATGTCCAGAGGGCTATAAGCGGGACATAGCTGTTCACTACTTGGAGGGAGATGCACACACGTGGTGGAAAGGGATCGTTGGGAGGCTGGTAAACACGGATTGTTCGTATGAGACCTTCGCGGCGATGTACCGGAGTAAGTATTTCCCCCAAGAAGCTTACAACGAGTTGGAGAAGGCGTTTTTGTACCTTCACCAAGGGACGTTGACTGTGAGGCAGTATGAGACTCAGTTTAACCAGTTGAGGAAGTATGTGTCTCATAAGTTTGATACAGAGGAGAAGCTGATTCGTAGGTTCATGAGCAGACTACGAGTGGAGCTGCGGAATGGGTGTCTGGTTCGTGATTTCAGGACGGAGGCCGAGCTAGTGGAAAAGGCGGCACTGCTGGAGTCAGGACAGGCTGAGGAAGCTTCGATGAGGACTGAGGCAGGGACGGCCGTGGCCAAGGCTGGCCAAACTAGTGGACATAATTGGAAGTTCGGGAAGAACATCCCGAACAAAGGGACCGGAGGTCGCAGCGTGTGCCGCAAGTGTGGCAAGGCTCACGTTGGGGAGTGTAAGAGTGGCACGGCAGGATGCCACATATGTGGGAGCTTGGAGCACCGGGTCAGAAACTGCCCGGAAGAGGACTTGCGTGTGGTTCGCGTGTCAGACAGTGAGAGTGTGGTTCGGGTATGCTACGGTTGTGGAGAGCCAGGGCATTTTAAGCGTGAGTGTCCTAAGGCAGGTGTGATCGAGCAGGCTGCGTCGCAAGGGAAGCGAGCGGGAGACGCACTTGCAGCACCGACAAAAAGACAGGCCATCATGCCGCGGACGTATGCGATGACTGCGTCAGCTACGGACGAGCCGATCACTTCTCAGCCGATTACTGGTACGTGGGGTACTTACCGTTTCATTACGATATCTTGCGTGTTATGTGTGTTAGCATCGTATCTTAGCATTCTAGGGAACGAATGTGTAGGGACCTTGCTAATGGGTGAGGTGGAAACCCATGCTTTGTTTGACTCGGGAGCGAGTCATTGATTTGTGAATCCAGAAATTGTTGGGAAAGGAGAGTTCTGAAAGGAACCTGGTGAGGACTTTAGATTAGTTATGGCGTCTGGAGGCCAAGTGATGTACTCACTAGGGACTGTTATGAATGTTGGCGTCTGGATAGGCGAAGTAAACATGCCGACGGATTTGGTTATTTGCAATGTCAAGTCATACGACGTGATCTTGGGTATGGATTGGCTAGGCAAGTACAAAGCGCATCTGGATTGTCACCGAGGAAGGGTGCAGTTCGAGAGAAACGGGAAGGTCTTTGTTTATCAAGGAAGTAGACCAACCTCAGGAAGTTTGGTGGTGTCGGCGATTCAAGCAGAACGGCTAATAGAGAAGGGCTGTGAAGCTTATCTGGCTACGATCACTACCACATAAGGGGGACCGGATGTAGACTTGAGAAGTATAACGGTGGTGCGTGATTTTGAGGACGTGTTTTTGCATTGGCAGGACTGCCACCAGCTCGTTCAGATCCATTTACGATTGAACTTGAGCCGGGGACAGCTCCATTGTCCAAGGCACCATACCGGATGGCGCCAGCTGAGATGGCGGAACTAAATAAGCAGCTAACAGACCTGCTGGATAAGGGGTTTATACGACCGAGTAGTTCACCGTAGGGTGCGCCTGTGTTGTTCGTGAAAAAGAAAGATGGAAGCTTCAGGCTTTGCATTGACTATCGCAGACTGAACCGGGTGACCGTAAAGAACAAGTATCCACTTCCAAGGATAGATGAGTTGTTGGATCAACTTAGGGGAGCTGTTTGGTTCTCTAAGATCGATCTGGCTTCAGGGTACCATCAAATACCCATAGAGGAGACCGACATGCGTAAGAAGGCCTTTAGGACGAGGTACGGCCATTACGAGTTCGTGGTCATGCCGTTTGGTTTGACGAATGCGCCAGCTGCATTCGTGAAGTTGATGAATGGCGTGTTCAGGGAGTACTTGGATGAGTTCGTAATCATCTTCATAGACGATATCTTGGTGTATTCGAAGAGTAAAGAGGAACACCAAGGTCACTTAAGGGCGGTTCTGGAAAAGTTGCGGGAGCAGAAGTTATATGACAAGCTCAGCAACTGTAGCTTCTGGCGAAGGAATATATGGTTCTTGGGCCACATTGTGTCAGACAAGGGAGTGTCCGTGGACCCAGAGAAGATTCAGGCCATAGAGGATTGGCCAAGGCCGGAGAATGCATCAGAAATATGAAGTTTTCTAGGATTGGCCGGATACTATAGGCGGTTTGTCAAAGGCTTTGCAAGAATGACTCAGCCAATGACGAAGCTGACTGGAAAGGACGTGGGATATGTCTGGTCAGCCGAGTGTGAAGAGTGCTTTTCGAAGTTAAAGGAGTTACTTACTAGTGCATCCGTACTGGCGTTGCCAGAACCAGGTGAGCCGTACGTGGTATACACGGATGCGTCCCAGAAGGGGTTGGGGTGCGTCCTGATGCAGACTGGTAAGGTGATAGCCTATGCTTCGCGACAGCTGCGAAAGCATGAAGGGAATTACTCTACACATGATTTGGAAATGGCGGCTGTAGTATTTGCACTTAAGATATGGAGGTCGTACCTATATGGAGAGAAGGTGCAGATATACACGGACCATAAGAGCTTAAAGTATATCTTTACTCAACCGGAGCTGAACTTGAGGCAACGTAGATGGATGGAATTGGTAGCGGACTATGACTTAGAAATAGCATATCATCCAGGAAAGGCCAATCTGGTCGCGGACGCGTTGAGCCGGAGGAGAGCCAACGTATCTGCAGAACGGGACATGTTAAGGGCGTTGCGGCTGAATGCAATAACAGACGGGGTAGAAACGTTGGGTTTGGAAGCTGCAGATCAAGCCGATGTGTTGACTAGGATTCGGATCGCTCAAGAGCAGGACGAGGATCTGAACAAGGCGTCACAAAACGATAAGGCTGAGTATCAAACTTCAAACAATGGGACATTGTTGTAAACGGACGGGTATGTGTTCCTAACGTGAGGGGGTTAAAGGACGAGATCCTTAAAGAAGCACATCAGTCGAGGTTCTCGGTTCATCCGGGGATGACCAAGATGTACCAGGATTTGAAAAGGTATTATCATTGGGTCGGGATGAAGCGCGATGTGGCTAAGTGGGTAGCCGGTTGTTCGACGTGCCAAATGGTCATCTTGGATCGATTGACTAAGTCTGCTCACTTCTTACCAATGAAGAAGATGGACGGAGTACCAAAGTTGGTGGACATGTACATTGATCAGATCGTGAAGTTACATGGAGTGCCAGTGAGCATTGTTTCGGATCGTGATCCAAAGTTTACTTCCAGGTTTTGGAAGGAGTTTCAGGTAGAATTCGGGACTAAGCTGCACATCAGTACGGCGTATCATCCGCAGACTGATGGACAGTCAGAACGGACGATCAGAACTTTGGAGGACATGCTAAGGGCGTGCGTACTGGATTGGGGTGGTAGCTGGGAGGACTACTTACCGTTGGCAGAATTTGGGTACAATAATAGTTATCATAGGAGCATCGAGATGTCTCCGTATGAGGCGTTGTATGGCCGGCCGTGTAGAACATCATTGTGTTGGACACAAGTGGGGGAGTGTAGCATAATGGGGCCAGCAGTGGTCGAAGCTACTACAGAAAGGATAAGGTTGCTAAAAGTTAAGCTGAAAGAGGCAATGGACTGACAAAAGAGTTATGCGGACAAGCGTCGCAAGGACTTGGAGTTCGAGATAGGCGATATGGTCTATTTAAAGACAATGGCATATAAAGGGAAGGAGCGGGCGTCGAAGAACGCTAAGCTGAATCCGAGGTACATGGGACCGTACCAAGTGTTAGAACGGATTGGCGCCGTGGCTTACAAGCTGGACTTGCCCACGGAAATGGGAGTGTTCCACAATGTATTCCATGTGTCTCAGTTAAGGAAGCATATAACCGAGCGGGAGACGGTTATAGAAGAACCACCTGCAGACATGCAAGAGGATCTTGCAGTAGTGGCTAGGCCGGTTCGGGTAATAGACCGAAAAGAGAAGACTAGGCGCGGAAGGCTAGTCAAGAAGCTCAAGGTCGTATGGGATTGCGACGGGCACGAGCAAGTGTCGTGGGAAAAGGAGGCTAGGATGAAAGCCGATTTTCCTAAGTGGTTGGATAAGATACAAGCCGAGAATTAGATTCGAGGATGAATCCAAACGAGTGGGGGAGAGTTGTAGCATCCGTATCCGAGAAAACTGAAATGGTACAGCCGGACATTACGTGGTACGAGGAGCTGGTCGGTTTGGTCGGGTGGTGGTACGAACGGATGGGAGGTTCAGGCCGTAGCCAAGGGACGGCCGGACGTAGTCCAGAGACGATCGGATGGAGTCGTGTGACTGCTGGGACGTAGTCGGGATGGACGGACGATATCCGAATAGGAATGAGAAAAGTTCGAGTGGAAAACGACTAAGTGTCGGAATAAAGGGCCTAGGCCCGTGGGCCGAGTTTTCTCTCGATGGAAACCGAGTTTTCCTAGGCGGAACGGGAAATCTCGCGAGTTTGGTTAAGACGGTGCGGTCTAGCCGAGAGAAAAAGGAAACTGGCCGAGAGAAAAAGGAAAATAGCCGAGTAAAAGCGAAACTGGGCCGTGGGCCGTGACTGATGTCGGCTTAAATCAGATTGGGCACGTGGTTAGTCGAACCGGTACGGGCTTTGGTCGTGGAAAAATCGGATCTAACCGGGATAACTCCTACTGGAACCAGGAAACGTCGGTTTTGGCCGAGTTACTTAGGGTTTTGCGAGTATAAATGTGTTTTTGAGACTTCTCTCGTGGCTGCCGAGTTATTTCAAGGAAATAGAGCGAAAGAGAGAGATTAGTCGAGAGAAAACCATAAGGAGCATGAGTTTTCCGAGAGTTAGTCGAGAGAGATCGCGAGTCAGCCGTACGGATCCGACTATAGCCGAGAGAATCTGGTAAGCAATCGGATAATTCGTTTAGTATCAAGTTTCCGTCGAGTAACGTTGGACTAATCGAAGTGTTTCGTGGGGTTTCCGAGGGGATACATAAGTTAGGTCGAAGGAAAGTGAACGGATCGAGAGATAGCTGAGGAGGGTGAGCTACGGACGAGCGGTAGCCGAGAAAGCTCTAGGACGGTCGACTATCTTAGTTCCAATCGAGTTTCACCGAATTCTCTTCCGACTAATCTGTTCCTAGGCGTGTCAAGGTGAGTGCGTGACTGTGGCTAGTGTACATGGATCGAGGAATTGCTAGGGTTATATGTTTATCATGATTGCTTGCGTGATTTGTGTGTTTAGTTGGTTGTGTGTTCAGCAAGATAGCGTGTTGCATGATAGACGATTGTGAAGTATGGATGTGGCTAAGTTGATGTCTAGCTAACTACGGGGTAGTCCGGATCATGTGCTAGCTTAGGAGATGTGGTATTCTCGCTATAGTAGACGTGAGTCTTAAAAAAAAAAAGGATTGACCGTGGGTTAGGGTAGATGATCAAAGCCGAGTGCGAATTGTTTTTATGTGTTTAAGCGTTTATGTGAATGTAGAATCTGATGCATGATTGCGTGATTGGTTCTAGTCAG
Organism: Alliaria petiolata; assembly: GCA_020283515.1. Classification (NCBI taxonomy): domain Eukaryota; kingdom Viridiplantae; phylum Streptophyta; class Magnoliopsida; order Brassicales; family Brassicaceae; genus Alliaria; species Alliaria petiolata. Next base: position 38,201,760 of record JAHZTW010000001.1, read on the forward strand.
GTGTTACGGGATGACCGTACTCACTAAGTATTTATGTAATACTTATGCCTCTCTTATGTGTGGAGTGTGCAGGTTCTAAGAAGTAAGTGGAGCGAGACCGGCGGCAGTGAAGGATACGGATGGATCGGGGATTTGGGTTTTATGTTCTGGTTATTTAATCGTTGAACTTGTTGTTAGTTTATGGGCCTTGATGTTTTTCGTTTAGGGTGAGCTAGATGATTGGATGTATTGTTTAGCAAACCATGTTGTTTCTGATTTATGAACCCCGAATCTTATTAAGCGTTTTCAATGGAAGTTTAATGAAAGGAATTGTTTGGTTAATCGCTTGTTAAATGAAATGGTTAAAGGAATTGAAAACGCGAAACTTTGAGTATATCCGATGTCCGGAGGGCTATAAAAGAGACATAGCAGTGCATTACTTGGAGGGAGATGCACACACGTGGTGGAAATGGATCGTTGGGAGGTTGGTGAACGTGGATTGTTCATACGAGACCTTCTCGGCGGTGTTCTGAAGTAAGTACTTTCCCCAGGAAGCTTACAACGAGTTGGAGAAGGCGTTTTTGTACCTTCACCAAGGGACGTTGACTGTGAGGCAGTATGAGACTCAGTTTAACCAGTTGAGGAAGTATGTGTCTCATGAGTTTGATACAGAGGAGAAGCTGATTCGTAGGTTCATGAGCGGACTACGAGTGGAGCTGCGGAATGGGTGTCTGGTTCGTGATTTCAGGACGGTGGCCGAGCTAGTGGAAAAGGCGGCACTGTTGGAGTCAGGACAGGCTGAGGAATCTTCGATGAGGACTGAGGCAGGGACGGCCGTGGCCAAGGCTGGCCAAACTAGTGGACATAACTGGAAGTTCGGGAAGAACGTCCCGAACAAAGGGACCGGAGGTCGCAGCGTGTGCCGCAAGTGTGGCAAGGCTCACGTTGGGGAGTGCAAGAGTGGCACGGCAGGATGCCACAGATGTGGGAGCTTGGAGCACCTGGTCAGAAACTGCCCGGAAGAGGACTTGCGTGTGGTTCGCGTGTCAGACAGTGAGAGTGCGGTTCGGGTATGCTACGGTTGTGGAGAGCCAGGGCATTTTAAGCGTGAGTGTCCTAAGGCAGGTGTGATCGAGCAGGCTGCATCGTAAGGGAAGCGAGCGGGAGACGCACTTGCAGCACCGACAAAAAGACAGGCCATCATGCCACAGACGTATGCGATGACTGCGTCAGCTACGGACGAGCCGAGCACTTCTCAGCCGATTACTGGTACGTGGGGTACTTACCGTTTCATTATGATATCTTGCGTGTTATGTGTGTTAGCATCGTATCTTAGCATTCTAGGGAACGAATGTGTAGGGACCTTGCTAATGGGTGAGGTGGAAACCCATGCTTTGTTTGACTCGGGAGCGAGTCATTGATTTGTGAATCCAGAAATGGTTGGGAAAGGAGAGTTCTGAAAGGAACCTAGTGAGGACTTTAGATTAGTGAGGGCGGCTGGAGGTCAAGTGATGTACTCACTAGGGACGGTTAGGAGTGTTGGCGTCTGGATAGGCGAAGTAAACATGCCGACGAATTTGGTTATTTGCAATGTCAAGTCATACGACGTGATCTTGGGTATGGATTGGCTAGGCAAGTACAAAGCGCATCTGGATTGTCACCGAGAAAGGGTGCAGTTCGAGAGAAACGAGAAGGTCTTGGTTTATCAAGGAAGTAGACCAACCTCAGGAAGTTTGGTGGTGTCGCCGATTCAAGCAGAATGGCTAATAGAGAAGGGCTGTGAAGCTTATCTGGCTACGATCACTACCACATAAGGGGGACCGGATGTAGACTTGAGAAGTATAACGGTGGTGCGTGATTTTGAGGACGTGTTTTTGCATTGGCAGGACTGCCACCAGCTCGTTCAGATCCATTTACGATTGAACTTGAGCCGGGGACAACTCCATTGTCCAAGGAACCATACCGGATGGCGCCAGCTGAGATGGCGGAACTGAAGAAGCAGCTAACAGACCTGCTGGATAAGGGGTTTATACGACCGAGTAGTTCACCGTGGGGGCGCCTGTGTTGTTCGTGAAAAAGAAAGATGGAAGCTTCGGGCTTTGCATTGACTATCGCAGACTGAACCGGGTGACCGTAAAGAACAAGTATCCACTTCCAAGGATAGATGAGTTGTTGGATCAACTTAGGGGAGCTGTTTGGTTCTCTAAGATCGATCAGGCTTCAGGGTACCAGCAAATACCCATAGAGGAGACCGACATGCGTAAGAAGGCCTTTAGGACGAGGTACGGCCATTACAAGTTCGTGGTCATGCTGTTTGGTTTGACGAATGCTGATATATCATGGTTTTTACCCGTTTTTAGGCCATGACACCAATGATGGTCGGCCAAGTTTCCCAATTTCTATCAGAAAAAGGAAATCATCTCAAGCTTGAAGAATTACAAGTCTGCCCTTGGACAAAAAATCCCCTTCTATAAATAGTTTTCTGGCATTGTCTAGCCATGACACCTTATCATTATTTTTTGTTTTTGATACTTAGAGAGAGATTGATCCTGTGCTTTTGGGGAGACAATTCTAACTCATCTGACCCAGATTTCGAACCCCTGTATCATTCTCTATTCTTTTATGCAATTTATTTCAGCCATGATTTGTGTTTACATTATTATGTCTGAGTAGTTTGCTAGTTAGGTTAGGATGATTTAGGGTTTGATTAAGAGTTTGTAGAATCACTAGAATTATTAGGGAAATCAATTGGATCTTCACCTTGATTTGTGCTTAACTTGATTCTCTGAATTGATCACTTAGAAATCAAACCTTAGGTTATTTAATAGATGCGAGAGTATTATTAGTAACTTGATCTAATCATAGGTGAGCAAAATATCTATTCCCAAAGAGATTTGGTTTAAGTATTTTGTGAACAAATCGAACCTGTTCTTATTGCTTGCCTTAATTGTTTAAATTCACAAAGAGATTTGAGATTTAGGAATCTAGTGATATGTCTATATTTTGCATCATTCTAGCATCCTTTAAGCATAAGTTTCTCATCATTTAGAGTCTAAAGTAGCATCATTGTGTTGCATTGTATCATTTAGAGTCCTAGGGTCTTTTGCATGGTTCTTTGCATACTTTGTTGCATATTGGTACCATAATCAGGTGAAAAAGGAGGCTTTGGAGATGAGGATGGAGCTGGAGGGTGATGCTAGCTACTTGGAATGGCAAGAAGGAGCAAGGAGAAGGAAGCAGACGATTTCTGAAGATGGATCGACGAACCAGATCGGCGAAGGTCGTCGATCCACAAATCCAG
>JAHZTW010000001.1:38217619-38245776 GCA_020283515.1 Alliaria petiolata
GCTAAGGTAGCGAGTATCGGGGTCATCCCGACGGAACCAAGCCGATATGGGGACACAACTACCAATAACGAGCAAAGACAATATGGGGAACCTCCAATTTCGGCTACATATCCTCCCCAAGCCCCTCCGTATAATGCAAATGCTTACACTCAGCAGGCATTTACTCCTCTTCCCCACTGTTACTCTCAACATCAACAATATCAAGCTAAATACTCACCACCACCATATGGACATTACGGTTTCTACCCACAACAACAGCAAGATTCTGACATCAAGAATCTTCTCACTCAGCTGGTTCAAAGTCACTGTAGCAGCACCCAGGATATCAAATCAATCAATTCACGTTTGGACAAGCAAGAAGAACATATCAAGCTAATCCAACAACCAATGCACAATGCACCAACTACTCAACCAGCCTACGTACAAGCTGTAACTCTAAGGAGCGGTAAGATTCTTGCACCAAAAGCTCAAGATCCGAAGATCAGCGACGCTTAAGATCTAGTGGGGGGGGGACAGCTCTGACAAATCAGAAGTCAACAATGAGGTAGAAGAGGTTCAAGAAAGTATTGAAGATCAGCTGTTCACCAAACTCAGAGAAAAAAATATCGGGATGACACCGATACCTGCTGCTCGTTTTGAGAAACCAAAAGAACCACGATTTGTTCCCCCCGCATACAAGCCTTCTTACCCCTTTCCAGGAAGGTTCAAGAAGGAAATCCTTGAGAAATACAGAGCTCAGTTTGCAGAGCATCTGAAGAAAGTGGAACTCACCATGCCGCTCATGGATGCTTTGGCGTTGGTACCACCGTATCAAAAATTCATAAAAGATGCAATCTTAGCAAGAACGAAAGAACTCCAAGGCATGATGGTAATGACAGAAGAGTGTAGCGCCATTATCCAGAAGAAAGTAGTGCCGAACAAGCTAGATGATCCGGGAAGCTTCACTCTCCCATGTTCAATTGGTCCACTCACATTCAACAATTGCCTTTGCGATCTAGGGGCAAGTGTGAGCCTCATGCCACTATCAATAGCTAAACGACTGGGTTTCACGTCATACAAGCCAAGGAGAATATCTCTGATATTGGCAGACCGATCTGTAAGGATGCCTAAGGGACTACTCGAAGATGTTCCCATCCGGATTGGCGATATCGAGGTGCCAACCGATTTTGTGGTGCTCGAAATAGACGAAGAACCGCGAGACCCTCTTATTCTTGGGAGACCTTTTCTAGCCACGGCAGGCGAGGTGATTAATGTAAAGAAAGGCAAGATTAAGCTGAATCTCGGAAAGGATATCATCCTCAAGTTCGACATAAAAGAAGTGATGAAGAAACCCACCATAGGAGGAAAGATATTCTAGGTAGACGCAATGGATAAGCTGAACGATGAACTCTTTGAAGAGCTTTCTTTAAAAGATCCATTGCTTGTCGCTTTGACAAAAGAGGAGAGGCAGCACGGGCATGTGGAACAGGAGAGCGAGGTCTATGTTATGCATCTGGAAGCGAGGAAAGCCATTGAAGATGATGGATATCAAGAGGACTTGGAGCATGGGAGGCACAAAATCGCCTGGAAAACAAAAGAAGGGACATATCGAGATCAAGCCGATATGGATACAACGAGCTCGGAAGGCCAAGGCACGAGAGGAAATTGGAACGAACTAGACGCTCCAAAACTCGAGCTCAAACCTCTTCCAGAAGGGCTAAGGTACGCTTTCCTAGTTCCTAACTCATCTTACCCAGTCATTGTTAATGAAAACTTAAATGAATTAGAATTGTCCTCCCTTTTACGTGAATTGAGAAAGTTTAGGAGAGCAATTGGGTATTCCTTGTATGACATCAAGGGCATGTCCCCTTCTCTCTGCACACATAGGATACATCTAGAAGATGAATCTATGACTTCTGTAGAACATCAAAGAAGGTTAAACCCTAATTTGAAAGGAGTTGTAAAGAAAGAGATTCTTAAACTTCTAGATGCGGGTGTTATCTATCCAATTTCGGATCGCACTTGGGTTTCACCTGTCCATTGTGTGCCCAAAAAGGGAGGAATCAAAGTAGTCAAGAATGAGAAAGACGAATTAATACCCACACGAACCATAACAGGCCATAGAATGTGTATTGATTATAGAAAATTAAACTTGGCCACAAGGAAAGATCACTTCCCCCTCCCTTTCATAGACCAAATGCTGGAAAGGCTAGCTAACCATCCATACTACTGTTTTCTGGATGGCTATAGCGGCTTCTTCCAGATACCGATACACCCAAACGATCAAGAGAAAACCACATTCACATGCCCATATGGTACCTTTGAATATCGAAGGATGTCATTTGGGTTATGTAATGCACCATCAACTTTCCAAAGATGTATGATGTCAATTTTCTCTGACCTAATAGAGGAAATGGTAGAAGTGTTTATGGACGATTTTTCTGTGTATGGTCGCTCTTTCGGTGTTTGTTTGTCAAATTTGTGCAGGGTACTCAAGCGTTGTGAAGAGACAAACTTAGTACTCAATTGGGAGAAGTGCCACTTCATGGTCAGAGAAGGAATAGTGCTTGGTCACAAAATATCGGAGAGAGGTATCGAGGTCGATAAGGCGAAAATAGAGGTAATGGTGCATTTGAAGCCACCCACCACGGTGAAAGAAATCCGTAGCTTCCTTGGTCATGCAGGCTTCTACAGAAGGTTCATCCGTGATTTCTCCAAGATAGCCAGACCACTCACAAGGATCTTATGCAAGGAAGCCGAGTTTGTCTTCGACGAAGATTGCCTCCAAGCGTTCAGCACAATCAAGGACGCACTTGTGAGTGCTCCCATAGTTCAGGCTCCTGATTGGGACCTTCCATTCGAGATTATGTGTGATGCGAGTCATTATGCCGTGGGAGTTATTCTCGGCCAAAGGAAAGAGAAGAAGTTACACGTGATCTACTACGCAAGCCGGACACTAGACGATACCCAAGTGAAGTACGCCACGACCGAGAAAGAACTATTGGCAGTCGTGTTTGCCTTTAAGAAAATCAGAAGCTACTTAGTGGGATCAAAGGTGATCGTTTACACGGACCATGCTGCACTAAGGTATATCTATGCGAAAAAGGACACCAAGCCGAGACTGCTAAGGTGGATCCTCCTGCTACAAGAGTTTGACATGGAAATCCTGAACAAAAAGGGAATAGAGAACGGTGTAGCTGATCACTTATCCCGGATGAGGATAGAAGATTTGATTCCCATCAGTGATGCTCTACCAGAAGAACAGCTCATGATGGCAGACGTCCTAGGAGGAATGTACCGAGTGAACAAGAGTTTGGAAATTGTAGCCAGCATGGAAGAAAACGACATTCCTTGGTATGCAGACTACATCAATTACTTGGTGAGTGGGGATATCCCGAATGACCTCGATGCTTACCAGAGAAAGAAATTCTTCAAGGACATTAATTATTTCTTCTACGACGAGCCATATCTCTTCAAGAGAGGGATAGATGGGATCTACAGAAGATGTGTGTCGAAAGGAGAAGCGAAAGGGATCATATTCCATTGCCACGGTTCAGCCTACGGTGGCCACTTCGCCACGTTCAAGACCACAACAAAAATCTTGCACGCAGGATTCTGGTGGCCAAGTTTATTCAAAGACACTCATGAGTATGTATCCTCTTGCGAAGGGTGCCAAAGGAAGGGGAAGATTAGCAAACGGGACGAGATGCCACAGAACCCGATATTGGAAGTTGATATTTTTGATGTATGGGGGATTGACTTCATGGGGCCATTTCCTTCCTCCTATGGCAACAAGTACATACTAGTTGTTGTTGATTATGTCTCGAAATGGGTCGAAGCCGTAGCTAGCCCCACCAACGATGCAAAGGTAGTACTAAAGCTATTCAAGTCAACTATCTTCCCAAGGTATGGAAACCCAAGAGTGGTAATAAGTGACGGTGGTAGTCATTTTATCAACAAGCTGTTCGAAAATCTCTTAAAGAAGCATGGAGCCAAGCATAAGGTAGCTACACCATACCATCCACAGACAAACGGGCAAGTCGAGATATCCAATCGCGAGATCAAGGCGATATTGGAAAAAACAGTCGGAGCCACAAGAAAGGATTGGTCAGCAAATTTAGACGACGCTCTATGGGCATACAGGACCACTTTCAAGACGCCCATTGGAAGGTCTCCTTACGCCCTCCTATATGGCAAGGCTTGTCACTTGCCCGTGGAACTTGAGTACAAGGCTCTATGGGCCATCAGACTCTTGAATTTCGACATTAAGACAGCTCAATAGAAGAGGCTAAAAAACCTACACGAGGTAGAAGAGATCCGCTTAGAAGCATTCGAGAGCTCACGGATCTACAAGGAGAAAACAAAGGTCCTCCACGACAAGAAGATCAAACCGAAGGAGTTCGCACCAGGGAATCAAGTGCCGCTATACAACTCAAGATTGAGATTGTTCCCCGGGAAGTTGAAGTCACGATGGTCCGGACCATTCACCATCATGGAAGTATTGCCATACGGAGCTGTGACACTGTTCGGAAGGGACAGGGAGGATTACACGGTGAACGGACACAGACTGAAGCCATATTTGGTGAATGAGAAATACCAATTACTGGAAAAGACTGTGGTTCGTCTCCAAGACCCCAACAAAGCTTAAACGGTCTGGAAAAGTCAAGTTATGAGACTCTAAACAAGCGCTCTTGGGAGGCACCCCAAGCTTATCCTTATAATTTACTTTGCTATTTTTCTCTCTCTTTACATTATCAAGAACAATTATGAGTGGAACGGTGATATAGATTTCAGGACGTGGAGTATCGGGGAGCCATAACGGGAAGAAAACTGGATGAATTGGTCGTTACGGCAGTGAGACCCATGTACCAGCCAGTGTGAAAGACTCACACTCAGAAATCGGGTCGAGATAACGATCTAAAACCGTTATAGAAGTATAACCTGGCAAGACAAAACGGGTTCACCCCGTAACGATCAACCAGATGCAGTTGCATCCGTCTGCAGATTACTGAGTCACACGATACCGGACTCCTCCAACGGTCACAGCCCGATATAACCAGGGGTAACACTTTCAAACCATTGTACATTTTGCTTGAAATTTTGCATTATCATAGGACCATATTCTTCCTTTCTTCTATCACACAGAGACTGTGTGATTTAAGTTTGGGGGAGTATGTAGTACATGCATTCAAATAGATTAGACATCATGCATTCATAAAATTGCATAGAAAAACACAAAAAAAAATTTGAAATTTTTTTGAAAATTTATCCCACAAAAAGAACTCATGTAGTTGCACTTCCATGTTAGGATTGAGTCTAGATGCATTCATTTAGGATTCATAAGCATTCGCATAGGGTGTTAGGTATAACGAATCCTTGTAAATAGCCATTTTTAAGCCATGAACTCAATGCCTTAGTTCTTGTTTGTCTGATGCATTTCGAATTAGACTGAGCTTAAGGCAGCACCACGTTTGGAATTTGTCCTGTGAAATTCAGTTTCGACTTGATGCATTGCGATTTGAACCATTTCTCTAATGAACTTGAACCGTTAATTTGAAAATCTAATTATCTCGTTCGTATATGTCAAATAGCTCATGGATTTCACTTGGACTTTCTTTTCCCTTTTTACCTCCCTCTTGCTAGTCCAAGTACCAGACCACACCCTTAACCGAAACCATTGTTTTTAAACCAATAAACACTTTTGTGAGGGCATGTGAGGCCTTTGCACCATTTTCGAATCTTCTTAGGCAAAAAGTGTTGGGTTTAGATCGACAAGGTTAGATTTTCATGTAGACGTTGGCTCACATCTCGGGTAAACACTAGGTTAAGTGGTTTGGTTACTGAAACTGCTTAACACCGAAATCAGAGGCCGATATTGCTGGGTAGACTAGGAAAAAGGGGTTATATTCCAACTTGATCATGCATTGACAGTAGGGAAAGAAATAAAACCAAAGAGTCAGACGGGGACACAAATAAAGGAGATGGCGGCAACAAATGAAGCTCGAAACCAAAAGAAGAAAAAGGCGATTCCAAGAGAAAGCAAAAGAAGGCCAATCAACAAAGCATAAATCCGGCCAGCAACACCGAAGGTGAAACACAAGGAACGCAACAAGGAGGCAGAAAGCCGAAACCGATCTCCAACAAAGAAGAAGTCCCCCGAAGATGACCAGGAAAGGTAATATCGAGGAATGATATCGGGATAACGGCGAAATGCCGAGATAAAGGGTAGCTTAGGAGGGAGCAATTTAGACTAGGGTAGGAAACGAAATAGATGTTTTGGATAGATGGTAGTCTAGCCTTGTATGCATCCATTGGTTTTTACACTTAGCATTTTGCATTAAGAAGGTTCCTTTCATGAGTGATCCCATCTAAACACTTAACCCGTTCGCGCTATGAGTTTATACTTAGCTCGTGACTTTACCCTGAGCTAAATGAGTTAGTTGACAGGCATGAATGAGATCCACGTTTTAAATTTCATAATGAATGTGAAAGGGAATTGGAAATTTGAATGTGCATCTAAGTTGGGATTGTTTTCGCTTGATTATTGTGATGAATGTGGCTAAGGTTTTTTGGATAAGTAGAATTCGACTTGCATCTTAGAAACCTGAACTTTGACATTGATTTGATTTCCTTTAAATGGCGTTTTGGATTCAAACTTACACCTTTTCTTTTAAAACCTCACCCCTCCAGTTGAATTATACTTGAGGACAAGCAAAAAGGCAAGTTTGGGGGTGTTGATATCTCTGTAAATTGCATATTTTTGGCACACATTTCATGCTAGTTAGGATTTCATTCTTGCACTATTATCTTAGTTTGCATCACATTTTCACCCATGATAGGATTAGATGCATTAGGTTAGGTTTTTGCATAGTCTTGCATGTTTGGAATGTGTTCTCAGGTGCTTAGGATGATCCGAAGAAGAGACCAAGGAGGGAGGTTACAAATGGAGAATGAGCCGGTAATATCGAGCATGTAGCAGCGGCTTAGTCCCGAAAGGAGAACCTCGGTGCGAAGATCCAGCAAGAGGATTGGGTGAAGACGGATATCGGAGCAAGGCAACGGGAAATGCCCGATTCAAGTACCAAGGAAGGCAAGCCTTCAAGACATGACCCCGTTATCCTTGCCCGATACGGAGACTGCCCGAAGAATCAAGAAGAGTTAGCGTTTTGGCTTGTCCATAACGACGTAAGCCCGAAACGCTAAAAGCCAAAAAGTACCATTTCGGGAAAGTGGTCCCAAAGTTTATGTTTTTCCCTTTTTGTATAGATACCTACTCCCTCACTCTTATCTCTTCATCACGTTTTCCACTTTATTTTCTGTCTTCTTCTAAAAACCGAGAATTTGTATTTTTCGCCATTGAAGCTTGTTTAAAAGCTTTGATTTTTATGCAATCTTGAAGTTTTAAGTCTTATAACTAGTCTTACTTTCTTAAAGCTTCTTCCTTTTTCTTGTTTTTTGATTATCTCACGGCTTATGAGTTACTCTCTCATCCTTATGGATTTTGAGGTTTCTCAAATGGCTTGTGAGTAGTCTAATTCGGTTTTAGGGCAAAGGATAGGGAAAAATGAGTTAAAGCTCCAACCTTTGATGCAGATTTGTGCTTAATCCATCTTAATCCTTTCTTATTTGATATTATTAACGCTTACTCATCTTCGCTATTTGAACTTTTCCATCGAGCTTCTTCAAACAAACGCCATGTTTGAATGTTTGCAAGGACCAATCTCATAAGAGATTCGCTCATCCTAGCCTAAGAGATTAGATGCCTAGGGAGCGTTTTGGCATTAGTAGAGTTGTCTATTCAAGCTTGCTGTTTTCATGGATCACTACGTGATATCAAGGTTAGGTCGTGAGACAGCAAAGAGACTTATACCACGACAATGGATTAGTCCAGATCCTGAACTCTACGCTAAAGGATTAGCCTTATAGGAAGTAAATCCAGCATCAAATGAAAGATCTTTAACGTTTGGACCCGCAAAACTCCCTTGTCCTGTAAACCGATTCTTGCTTTCTTTTACAAGTTCGTATTTTAGCCAATCTTATCTTCGGTTCTTTAGCATATTTAGCTTAAATACTTGTTTTCTGCTCTCTTAGTATCTTAGTCTCAGATTCTCACCATTTCACCTTTTTCTTTTATCCATCTTAGCTTGTGAAAGAATTCCATAAATGCAATGCCTCGAAATCTCTCATCGGATTGATAAGACCCATAACCTATACTACATTCGGTTATAAGTAGTGGGTCATTGACTAAGTACAACCCATACAAAAAAATCTACTTATCATGCACAAGGACAACAAGGCCACTGATATACTCTCATATTTCGCATATTTAGCTTGCATTTAGGATAGGTTTTCATCTATCAATCCCGCATTATAGCTTAGTTTGCATCATTTACAACATTTTAGGCCCTAAAACTCCTTGCATTAGCATTTGCATAGTTTCTTGCATATTTGCATACTTTTCAGGTTGTTTGGTACTTGGAGCTTTGGAATCTATGCTGGAGTTTGAGGAATGTTCGAGAGGATGGCTCAGGAGTTCGTGGAAGCACCAAGAAGGACTCGCACAAGGAGAATGGAGCTGAGATCGAGAGCAGATCGGACCAAAGGACTCGATCTAGACGAGATCGAGTAGACGATCGAGTAGCTGACCAGATCAGTCGGGAGATCGAGTAGGAAGATCGACTGAGGCGAAACGTTCGCATAGACGGCAAGGAGATCGAGTAGGGAGATCGACCAAGTTACTCGACCAACTCCAGATCGACCCGAGAGATCGACTACCGAGCTCGATCTCTGACGCCAGGCGCCGCCTTATCCTCTTGTTTCTTGCTTTATACTTTTTGCTTTTTGTATTTTTGTGAGGGACCACTTTTGAGATGACAGCTAATCCTTTTGGGATCAAGGGAGGATATTCTCATTGTCATCTTTCTCTTTTAGGTCTAGCCACCATTTTTCTCTCTAGTTTTTATGTTCTAAGTTTTCTTCTTTACAAAAACCTTGTACTTCTTGATTTTAATCCAAGTATTTCTAGTTTTTATTGCTTCAATCTTCTTCTCTGCTTAATCCGAACATGTTGAATCTCTCTAAACTTATGTTTGTGAGTGGTTCGATCATGACGAGTGAGTAATCCTCCTTGGTTTTGCGTTTGGGGGGATAAGGGAGTTTTCATGGTTTGAGCCTTGGCTTCCTTTAGTTTTTAATCAAAATATCTTCTTGGATTTGGGGGTTTAAGGCATGAGGATCTTGAGAAAGACTTCTAGATTCCAGGGATTTCCTGTTCGTAGAAAGTTCTAGGGAATCCCTTAAAACCAAGTCCAAGATACTAACTCATCCCTTCCTACACACCATAGATGCGAGGGGGGTTAGTAAGACCATTGTTTGAGAGCTTTACTTCACGTTTCTGGCTTCTTCTTTCCACCACGATCAATGGGTTAGGAGGAAGGAGTGAGAAAAGGTTTTACACCACAAACCATGGGTAAAACCAGATTAGCATCTCAAGGTCTAGAGAAAGCTCACAAGAGATGAGTAGATCCATTTTGTAAAATCCAAAGGCTCGAACTTGAACCCCTTTAAACATGATCCCCAAACGCAAACCCTTCCTTAGCCTTTAAGAACACAAAATCAATTTCCTTTAGTTCAAAGTCTAGATCTTTTGGCTTAAAAGTCATCTAGTAGTCTTTTTCTTGCTTAATAGTTCTATAAATTCGTAAAGTAGTGTTCTTGTATTTTCTAGTATTTTATAAATCCCTAAGTAGTGTATTTCGCATCCTGGTAAAATTTCAAGGTCATTAGATTTTTATTTCTAGTTTTCAAAAATCCTTTTCCTTAGCTAGATTTTCTTTGATTTATCGCATCTTAGATCTAGATTTTCTAAACCTAGTAGTTGCTAGTTTAAAATAATTAGAAGTCTTCAGCTATCTAGTAGACATCCTTCCCGAGTTTTAAAAATAGTTTCTCAAGCATTTCTGTAGTTACAATTATTTTATTTCGGATTTTTCCCTCTATTATTCGGATTTCACTTAGATTCACAAAACTTGTGTATTCTTGGTATTGTTCGACCCCCATTTGGATTGACCCTTAAGTATTGCAATGACATGAGCATACTAAGGTTTTTGAGCACAGAGAAAACCTGTTATCAGCCACCAGGGACCACAAGGTCCACAAGGCGTTCAAGGACAGCCTGGTGTTGCAGCTGCTCCAAGGGCTGTGAGGCAAATCGGTGCGGGAGATGCACTGATATCGAATGCAAGCCGCCACGGTATTCAGCCACCACCAGTGCAGAACAACAACTTCGAGATCAAAAAAGGTCTCATCTCCATGGTGCAGAACAACCGATTCTTTGGTCTGCCCTAGGAAGACCCACTTGACCATCTCGACCAGTTCGACCGTGTCTGCGCCATGACCAAAATAAACGGAGTAAGCGAAGATGGATTCAAGCTGCGTTTGTTTCCCTTCTCACTAGGGGACAAAACACACGCATGGGAAAAGACACTGCCACACAGATCCATTACCTCTTGGGCAGATTGCAAGAAGGCTTTCCTGACAAAGTTCTTCTCCACATCGAGGACAGCCCGATTGAGAAACGAAATAAGTGGTTTCACTCAGAAATGGGAGCGATTCAAGGGTTACACCACCCAGTGCCCTCACCATGGATTCAGCCAATAATCACTCCTCAGCACACTATATCGAGGTGTCATTCCCAAGATTCGGATGCTGCTCGATACAGCGAGCAATGGAAATTTCCTAGCAAAAGACGTTGAAGACGGTCTCGAGTTAGTTGAAAACTTAGCTCAGAGTGACTCCTCTTACCACGAAGACTATGACAGATCCAACCGTGGTTCAAAAGAAGAAGTGGATGAAAGCCGGAGAGTGATCAAAGAGCTCAATGAGAAACTTGACAAGTTACTACTTGTCCAAACCCAAAAAGAAGTCCATTTCGTGGAAGAACTCACTCAAATCCAAGAAGGGGAGGATGTTCAGTATAAAGATGTTAACTACATCAACGCTCAAGGCGGGTATAACACTTGGAGACCAAACAATACCAGACCTACCCTCAACAACAGGCAGGAGGAGCAAAACAATTCGTGCCCTACACGAACCAACAAGGCTTTGTACCACAGTTCTAGAATCAAAACGGCTACCCGCCACGACAACACGCCGGTGGACCTCATGGCTTCCCACAACAACAAGGAAACCCAAATGCTCAAGCTGGTTTTGACTTGGAAGGAACTCTAAAGCAACTTCCCCAAGGACAAACACATATCCAGGCGGATATGCACAAACGTTTTGCTGAAGTGCATAACAAGATTGATGGTGTCAACACGGAACTATCCGGGAAGATAGAAGCTTTGACTGCTCGTGTCAAGACACTCGAAAACAACAAAGGCATTGCATCCACAAGCGAAACAAGCAACCTTCCTGGAAAATCCGTCATGAATCCAAAGGAGTATTGCCAAATGATCACCACTTTCGACGAGGAGAAACGAGATCTACCCGAAATCACTTCTCCAAAACGGGCTCATGTCGATGAGGACATCGACATCCTAAGAAGGGGAGGAAGTTCTAAAAATTTGGCAATCCCTGAAGAGAGAGCACCATTCCTGCGAGTCTATAAACCACCAATGCCATACCCACAGAGGCATAAGAAGCGTCTCATAGAGGAACAAGAGGCCGAATTGTTCGAAACATTGAAGAAAGTTGAAGATTTATTCAACAATGCCGACGAGACCAAACCTATTCCAGATTTCCTAGTAGCTTTGAAGGAAAAGCTATATGCCGATGCAATGGCGACAATTGGAAGAAATGCAGCTGCTTATGAAGAAAAACCTAAAGAAGAAATCTTAGTAGTGAAGAAGCTCGAAGATCCAGGGTCATTCACTCTGCCTTGCACGCTCGAAGGAATCACCTTTGATAACTGTTTGTGTGATCTCGGGGCAAGCATCAATGTGATGAGTTTAGCCACAGCCAAGCGTCTCGGCTACGACACTTATACCGACTGCAAGAAGCCGTTATCACTGGTCGATGGGAGTGAAAGAAAAACTGTTGGGAAGTTGTTGGACTTACCTCTCATGATTGGGAATGTGCTACTGCCAAGCGACTTCCTGGTGATAGAAATGGATCAAGATGTCAAGGAGACCCTCCTATTGGGAAGACCATTCCTCGCTTCTGCCGGTTGCGTGTTTGACTGCAAAAGCGGCAGAGTAGAGCTAAGACTAACCAGAAGCTTGGTAATGCATTTCGATACCAAAGGAAAAAGGGTCAATGAGAAGGAACACGCATACTCCATTGTGCTCAAAATACGATTGAGAAGACCAAAGATCCATCCTTGGAAATATGCTATGATGGAGCTAGCTTTGATGGGGTCTGTCTCAATGAAATATTCGAGGGGCAACCAGAAGAAGTCCAAGAAGAACCAAAAGAGGTGATAACTTGCAAGAAATCCTATGTGAAAGGACCAACCCTCGGTGATCTTCTGGAAGCTATGACTCTCAAACATGTTCTCTACGATGATGGCAAGGTGAGATACAAGCTGAAATGCAAGGGAAAGGTTAGACCCTTTGCTTACCTTAAGGTGATAAAAGACACCGATTTGACCAATCAAAAGGGTTCTAAGGCAAGCAAAGAGGGAACCTCCAATGTATCTCTAGCTGATTTCATCTCGATGATCAAGGAAAGTAAGGATCCTCCCACAAGATCGAGGGGTGCTCATTTCCCCCTTTCACACTGAAAAATAATCGAGGAACCCCAAGCTTATCCATGTACATATTAATGCTTTTTCTAGTTTAGTTTAATGATTTCAGGATCCCCTGAAGGCTAGGGTGGGGTCACTTGCAATAAGAGGAGCTAAAACCTATGAGAAGTTGTCTAGCACAGCAACGGGATGTAATATCGGGTTAACACCACGATATTATCCCTGGGCATTCTCTGTCGAGCAGGCACAACGGTGTGTAGCCAATATGGAACGAAGCCCATGCCAGACAATCTTTACCAGGGTTAAATATCGGAAACCAGCCGATATCCGAAACGTCAATCATACCATATCGGAGTCAACCCGATATGGCCATCCAGGTAACATGGTAATTAGGATTAGCCAATCCGAGAAAAGCGCTCAAATTTATGGCCCACTTTTCCGGATAAGGCAAGTATACTTGGTTGGGGTTAACCGACAACTATTCTTCAAACCAAGAAACCCTAGTCAAACCCTTCTCTTCCCCATATCTCCTCTTTATAAAAACTATCGCCTCTCTTGTTTTCATTCCCCATCACTCTCAACACCAGAAAATTGTCTTTGGCCTCTAATTTCGCAACTCGAATCTGTTCATCCTTCCAAGAATTTTTGCAAATATCGAGCTAAGGTAAAAATCTGCTATAGAACGATATGATTGAACATTGCTTAGAATTGTTTAGATTCGCTGTATTAGGGTCTTGAGAGTTGATGGAGGAACGTTTGGAAGACAAATTTTGCGTAATCACTTAGGTATTTTGTAGGATTTTCTGGAATTTCGGCATGTCTATTTGAGAGGATAAGCTTCATGGCTAAACCTTTTTGAAATGTTGAGATTCTGGAGATCCCCTTTCCCACCTTTTGCTTAACACATGCTTGTCTAAATTCTGAATCTATGAGAAACAACTTATATGAAACATTATTTATCTTTCACGATTTAGGATTTGTCCAGATCTAGTAATAATTCAAATATGTTGCTTGGGTCTCTTTAGTCATGAATAGAGTAGCCTTAAAGTTTAAACATGCATGCAAGATAGCTTTTGCTTTTGATGTTTTTCTTTGTACTTACACGCTTGCGAGCGTTTTTTTTTATAGGTACAATGGTGGAAGCAACAAGAAGCGGAGCTATTCTTGGGAGATCGAGGGATTACTAAACTGAGAAGAGAGACGAAAAGAGACCAGTGGGGAGTTCAAACCGAGCTGTCATAATTCGCTCGCCCACACGCACGTCGGGAAGAAGAAGTGCTGGATCCCGACCCATACTGGTCGATATGCGTGCAGCATTCAGGCGAATGGAGTTCAAGGCCACACGCTACCCCCATGAGGAAACAATGGCGGAGCTGGGCATCTATGAAGACTGCCAGATCCTTTTCAACGCGATGGGTCTGAGGAAATTCATGGAGAACGCCTACGCGTCTCACGACGAAGCAACTTTCAAGTTCCTGACAACACTGGAAGTGACCTTCTACGCCTTTGGAGAGGAGACTCCAGAGGAAGATGGCGACGGTTACATCCGTTTCAAATATTACAGCGAGACACACCGAATGTCGTTTCGTGATATCGAGTCGATATTCGGATTCAGCCAGGGCGATATGCGAGAAATGACCCTCAACATAGAAAGGGAGGAGCTGGAGGCACGGTGGGGGCACATTGGGGTAGGCACTTACAAGCCCGGAGTGAACAAGAGCACCAGGATAAGGCACCCAGCCTTAAGGTATGTTCAAAGAGCCATTGCACATACATTCTTTGCAAGAAAGGAGTGCGGGCTGTCCTGATCAAAGAGCTGGAAATAATAAATGACGGTCTGGTAGAGATCATTAAAGAGACCCGAAATGGAAGGGAGCTAAAGTGAAGCAGACGGAGCACTGGGCTAATCACAATTTTGCTCAAAGAGCTCCTCCACTACAAGTCGTGGATGATCTCCACACCAAGCGAAAAGCCTCAAATAGGCTGTGGAGGAGTCGTATCTGCCATCTTGAAAGGCGCTGGTGCCGATCTTGAGGAACTAACACACGGAATTCGCTGGATAGACATTGATTACTTGAAAAAATGCCAATTTCTCGGGAAGCCATATCGGCATGGACACCGATATCAGTTAACCCTTCCTTCAGAGAGAGCAGCCGTGATGTTCCTACCCAACCCATACCTTACCACGATAAGAGTACCTCAACATCTGGATTTCGAGCCGCAGGACGAGCATCTGTTTCCCTATGGAGCTGACTTCTATGGAGACTACAAGGAAGAATATCGGGAGGAAGCCGATATGGTCGTTGGAGAGGAAGAAGGAGATGAAGACGACTATGAGGACCCTACGGACGAGTACAGTTTCCCTCTCTATGGAGCGGATCGTTACCATTTCGACCCAATCACAAGCGCGACTCATCGAACCCTCAAGACAGCCAGTCCCCGATACCGGAATCAGACAACCCTTCCTTCTCGACCAGTGTGGACACCACGTCCTCACATCACACCGAGCAATGAGGTACCACTCCAGAACCTTTGTACATAAGCATTTACTTTTTCTTTGCCTTTTGCTTGAATTTTTGCATTATCGTAGGACCATATTCTTCCTCTCTTCTATCACACAGGGACTGTGTGATTTAAGTTTGGGGGAGTATGTAGTACATGCATTCACCTAGATTAGACATCATGCATTCATAAAATTTGAATAGAAAAACACAAAAAAAAATTAAAAAGTTTTGAAAATCTATCCCACAAAAAGATTCATGTAGTTGCATTTCCATGTTAAGATTGAGTCTAGATGCATTCATTTAGGATTCATAAGCTATCGCACAGGGTGTTAAGTATGATGAATCCTTGTAAATAGCCATTTTTAAGTCATGAATTCAATGCCTTAGTTCTTGTTTGTTTGATGCATTTTGAATTAGACTGAGCTTAAGGCAGCAGCACATTTGGAATTCGTCTTGCGAGATTCGGTTTTAACTTGATGCATTGCAACTTGAAACATTTCCCTAATGAACTTGAACCGTTAAAATGAAAATCTAATTATCTCGTTCTTATTTGTCGATCAACTCATAGATTTCACTTGGACTCTCTTTCCCTTTTAACCACTCTTCTGCTAGTCCAAGTACCAGACCACACCCTAACCCTAAACCTTAGTTTTAAACACTTTTGTGAGAGCATGTGAGGCCTTTACACCATTTTCGAATCTTCTTAGGCAAAAAGTGTTGGGTTTAAGTCGACAGGGTTAGATTTCCATTGTAGACGTTGGCTCGCATCTTGAGTTAATACTAGGTTAGGTGGTGTAGACACTGAAAACGGCTTAATACCGAAATGTAAGGCCGATATTGCTAGTTAGACTAGGAAAAGGGGGGAACGACTTTTGATTGATCATACAGAAAGGGAAAAGAAAAATACCAAGGGGTCAGACGGGGACACATATAAAGGACATGGCGGCACCAAAAAGCTTGGAAACAAAAGAAGAGAAAGACGGTTCCAAAAGAAAGCAAAAGAAGGCCAAACAACAAAGTCTAAATCCGGCCAACAACACGAAAGGTGAAATGACAAGTAAGCTGCGAGATAATCAAAAACAAGAAAAGGAAGAAGCTTTAAGAAAATAAGACTAAGGTATAAGACTTAAAACTTCAAGATTGCATAAAAATCAAAGCTTTAAACAAGCTTTAATGGTGGAAAATACAAAGTCTCGGTTTTTGAAAGAGAAGACAGAAAATAAAAAGTAGAAAGCGTGATGAAGAGATAAGAGTGAGGGAGTAGGTAGTTATACACAAAAAGGGAAAAACATAAACGTTGGGACCACTTTCCCGAAATAGTACTATTTTGGATTTTAGCGTTTCGGGCTTAAGTCGTTGTGAGCAAGCCGAAACTCTATCTCTTCTTGATTCTTCGGGCAGTCTCCATATCGGGCAAGGATTTCGGGATCACGTCGTGAAGGCTAGCCTTCCTTGGTACTTGAATCGGGCACTTCCCGTTGCCTTGCTCCGATATCTGTCATTTGCGCATCCTCTTGCTGGATCTTCACACAGAGGTTCTCCTTTCGGGACTAAGCCGCTGCTACTCATCTAAATCGGCCCCCGTGGTCGTGATCCATGCTCGATATTACCGGCTCGTTCTCCATTTGTGACCTCCCTCCTTGGTCTCTTCTTCGGATCATCCTAAGCACCTGAGAACACACTCCAAACATGCAAGAATATGCGGAAACCTAACCTAATGCATCTAATCCTATCATGGGTGAAAATGTGATGCAAGCTAAGACAAAAGTGCAAGAATGAAATTCTAACTAGCATGAAATGTGTGTCAAAAACATGCAATTTACAGAGATATCATGAAACGCAAGGAACGCAACAAAGAAGCCAGAAAGCCGAAACCGATCTCCAACAAAGAAGAAGTCCCCCGAAATGACCAGGAAAGGTGATATAGAGGAGTAATAACGGGATTAAGGCGAAATGCCAAAAAGAGAGGGTAGCTTAGGAGGGAGCAGTTTAGACTAGGGGAGGAAACGAAATAGATGTTCTGGGTATATGGGAATCTAGCCTTGTATGCATCCATTGGTTTTTACCCTTAGCATTTTGCATTAAGAAGGTTCCTTTCAAGAGTGATCCCACCAAACACTTAATCCGTTCGCACTACGAGTTCATACTTAGCTCGTGACCTTATCCTGAACCAAGTGAGTTAATTGACAGGCAAGAATGAGATTCACGTTTTAAATTTCTTAATGAATGTGAAAGGGAATTGGGAATTTGAATATGCATCTAAGTTAGGATTGATTTCGCTTGATATTGTGATGAATGTGGCTAAGGCTTTATGGATAGGTAGAATTCGACTTGCATCCTAGAAACCTGAACTTAGACATTGAGTTGATTTCCTTTAAATGGCGTTTTGGATTCAAACTTACACCTTTTATTTTAAAACCTCACCCCTCCGGTTGGCTTTTGCTTGAGGACAAGCAAAAAGGCAAGTTTGGGGGTGTTGATATCTCTGTAAATTGCATGTTTTTAGTACATGTTTCATGATAGTTAGGACTTCATTCTTGCACTTTAGTCTTAGTTTCCATCACGTTTTCACTCATGTTAGGATAGATGCATTAGGTTAGGTTTTTGCATAGTCTTGCATGTTTGGAGTGCTTTCTCAGGTGTTTAGGATGGTCCGAAGAAGAAACCAAGGAAAGAGATCTCGGATGGAGGACAAGTGAGCAGTATCGAGCTTGGATCACGACCTCGTAGCCGATGCGGACAAGGGCAAGATGAACCTCGACGAGTAGCAGCGGCTTGATCCCGAAAGAGCCACCTCGGAGCGAAGATCCAGCAAGAGGATTGAATGAAGACGGATATCGGAGCAAGGAAACGGGAAGCATCCGATTCAAGTTACAAGGAAGGCAAACCTTCACGATATGATCCCGAAACACTTGCCCGATATGGAGCCTGCCCGAAGATTCAGAAGAGTTAGCGTTTCGGCTTGTTCACCACGACTTAAGCCCGAAAACCTAAAAGCCAAAATAGTACCATTTCGGGAAAGTTGTCCCAACGTTTTAGGTTTTTCCTCTTTTATGTATAAATACTCTCTCCTCCACTCTTATCCTTATCATCACGCTTTCTAGTTTTGCTTTTCTGTCTTCTCTTTCAAACCGAGAACTATTTTGTATTTTCACCATTGAAGCTTGTTTCAAAGCTTTGATTTTTATGCAATCTTGAAGTTTTAAGTATTATTGCTTAGTGTATTTCAAGAAAGCTTCTTCCTTTTCTTATTTTCGACTATCTTGCAACCCATGAGTAACCTTCTTATCCTTATGGATCTTGAGGTTTCTCAAATGGCGTGTGAGTAGTCTTTTTAGGATTTTGATGGGTTGAAAGGACCAAGGGACTCTCGGGTTTATATTTCTTGCTTAGCTAAAACATAAAGTTAGATTCTTTCTTGTTTATCATTCCCAAAGCTTAGTCTAGTCTGGCCATCTAGCCTAAAGTCCACAGGCGGCTTGACACGAACGCCACGTGCTTGCTTAGCCGGATCCATGAACAAGAGTTTGATTTCTTAGGCTAAGACTAACCATCTGTCTAAGAGTCTTACAGTTCAATAGAGACGTTATAGATGCTTGTTTCTTTTATTGTACCGCTATGCGAGAGCTAGTCTATGGTGATAGAGATTCAATGAGTTTAGACCCAAATGTCATGGGCTAAACGAGTTGAGGATCCTTTTACCTGTGAATCAACATCAGAAGACCAAGTCTTGATGTGATCCAAAAGCTCTAGCTTGATAAAGCGAATCCGAGAGTCACCTAGTTCATGAAACCCGTCTTGATCCTTCTTTTACCTTGAAAACTTATCTTTTTACCATTTAAATACATATTTCCTGCTTAATATCCTTAAAGTTTTCTTATTTATGGTCTTGAGTGACACAAGATCAATCCGTTAGCCGTTTTTTTGTAGTAAAGTCTCAACCTTTATCTATTTCGAACTTGACTTATAACCCGATATGACCGATCTGTTCACTAACACTCCCAAACTGGTTTGATACCCCATACACTGTACTGCTTTCGGTTGATAGTGTTGGGACATTGCTAAAAGGAAGCAAAAATCCTATTTATCATGCGGCCAACTGCCACTTCGCCTCGCCACAAAAAGCTCTTGAGGCGGCCAGTCCACTTCATCAACAACTCATTCCTCCTTCAACTTTTTGTCAAGTCTTGGTTATTTGCAACTTTTCCCACACGCCACTTTCAAGTAAGTGGACTTTTCCAAACTTGAACTTGAATTTACCTATATTTTTCACATCTACTCGACTATTTCAAAATGGCGACAATGCGATTTAAGTCTGGGAGGTTTCATTTATTACTAATACTATTTTATTTCATGGGTCTTTGCATGCAATTTTTCTTTTTATCGAGTCAAAACTTTTTTTCGCACGTTGATTTCTAGTGTACTCGAAGGATCTTACGTTGATTTCGCACCTAATGAACCAAAATTTCTTGTCAAGGGGTTTGAGGTACATTGAAGTTAACTCCTCTTTTAAACTCTAGCAAGATGCGATAGGTGCAATCTCTCTTTGATCTTCCCTTATATATAAAAAAAAGAAAAGAAAAATCTTAGTTTGAGAACGACAACTCTAGTTGCTCAAAGAACAATGACAGTTCGCAACATCATAAAAACGTTACAAGGAACGAAGAAGTGATCGTTCTCGGATTTAGAAGAAAACAAAAGAAAAGAGAGAATAAGAAAGTGGATACAAAAAATAAAATGGAACCCTAGAAAAGTAGGAAGAAATCGACTAAGGGAAGAGAAAATAGGAGAGTTGTATCCGAAAATGTCTTTGTTTAGATGTTTGGAAGAGAAGAGTTTAAAGTCTCTTTGATTGATACTACCGGGAATGAGACCGCACGCCTAAATGAGTATAGAAATCAACAAGAGAGTGCTCGAAATACTCTAAGGGACCATGAACCGTATTCGGGACGGATGAAAAGCTCAAGGTAACTAAACTTAAACGTTTTGAGTTTAAATTCCGAGTTACGTAGCTCAAACGGTCGATTGGTAGATTTAATGAATGCCCAATTATTGGTGAGTTTCCACTTTTTTAAACCACTCTTCATTGTTTAGATTTTTGTTTTATTTGAGGACAAACAAAGGTTTAAGTGAACACTTTAATAAGTGTTTCATCGATATTTTACCCATTTTAAGGAATACGAAAGAGATTGTCCTCATCATGGATTCTCCGAAGAAAGCATGATGAGCATGTTTTATGGAGGAGTTGATTACCAAACTAAACTCTTACTCGACACCGCAAACAATGGCGATTTTTCTACAAAATCAGCAAAGAAGGCACATATCTTGGTGAGTAACTTAGCAACTAGATTTTACAATAACCAAACTGACTATATGTGCTTACGACGCCATGCGAGAGTAGGAAAAGCTAGGCAAACAGAGTCACCAGGCATGATGAGTTTCTTTTCGGAAAAGACGCGCAAAATAGATGGTTTGTGCGAAGCTGAGAAATCTTATAAAGAGGAAAGCGTACACTACGTTGGAGACCTAAGGCTCGAGACCATGATAAAAGAACTTGCTGCCTCTAAAGAGGAGTTTAATATAAATTTTGAGTTTTTTTCCGCGGAAATCAAAAGAATCGAGGAGCAAACCGGCAAAGCAATTCAGATTAAGGATAAACTTGTGGAACCATCTCTTATCCAACATGAAAAGTCATATCACTGTAATGATGTGCAATTCCTGAATCTCATGAGTATGCAAGCTTACAAAGAACCAGGACTCCCGAAGAGCTCAAATGAGAAAGAAGCAATAGAAATAACTGATGCAAGAGATAGAAACCTCGATAAGGAAACAAGGACGCAGGAGAAACTAAGAAAGGACGAATTACTACCACCTCCAACACATGTGTACACACCTAAAGCACCTTACCCTATCTGTTTGAAAGAAACAAATCTCATGAAGTAGAGGACACTAATGGTGATGCAAGAACAACTCTTTCAAATGCCTTCAATGATTAAGGATCCGGGAATTGTTGTGGTTCCTAGCTCAATCAAGAGAGTATAATTTCCTGACCCTCTTATTGATACAATTTCTGGAGCTAATCTCATAACTAAGACCATTGCAGAAAGCATATGAGTTTCGAACCTCCAACCGCCAAAGATGTCCATTCACCACGAAGACTCTTCTTCACTAAATCTGTTCGGTTTCATGCCAAACTTGCTACCTCAAGTTTAAGATGGTCTCAAGCCTACTGATTTTCACGATGTGGAAACAAAGATGGATAAAAATCAGTTGCCTATCATTGTCTCTTCACCCCTCACATCTTTTAAAGCCTTGATATACCATACGAACCAACAAGCGAGCTTGTCCCAAACCGAGAAGATCATGGTGTAAAGAGATCACATGTGATTCAAGTTCGACTTTGTCTTATATGATACTTGATGGCGACCCTATTGGATCCAAAGTGAAGCTTAAAGGATCCTAAAAACCATTCCAAAGCCCAGTGTCGTCACCTGATATATTGATAACATGCATATTTTACCTATTTTTACCATCATAAGTATATGCTTTAATAAGCATTTCACTAAGCTATTAATGTATATTTAGTAGTTTTCGAGTATTTGTGTGTCCAAGACTCTTTTCATGAAATCTTAGGAAAAAGGATGCAAAACGGAGCAAAACGGACATTTTCGGAACGTGAGCTTTATGACAGAAGTTTAGGACAATACGAAGACCTTCCCACCACGGGATCAAGCTGAATTTTGGTGAAAAGGTAGCCTGAAATACCTTTCAGTTCGAAGTGGTTTGAGTCCAATCCCACGGTTGGATCTCATGTTATGAAGGAAGCAAGAAGGCCCGTCACACACATCCTCAGAAGAAGTGGGGTACGTATACTCGTATACTACCACCTTGTAACCACTTCGCTCAAATAAAAAGAAAGAATATTTCAACTCGCATCTCAATACATTATCATTTGCCTCGTCGGTTGTTGGCCACAACGGACGAACGATTACATCCTTCACGGATTCTAACTCATGCTTTCTCGCTAAGCAAAGGAAGTTCTCAGACATCCTCTACGGATTAAAGCACGATATATAAATCATGGCTAGGTATACCCTAGTCAAACATCATTGGGTAAATCCCATACGATGTTCTTTATGTTTTGTCGGAAAGACGGTTAAGTAAGTCGAGTTGGGTTTGCAAGTCTTAAAGCTGTGGCAAAACATCCTAAACCCAACAACAATTCGTCCTAAGCAACGTTGGTCTGATAACACCTCACGAACATAATATTCACGGTTGGTCGTAGAATACGAGGTACCCATATATGTTCAAACGTAAACCCAGCAAACACTTCGCTTCTCGGCAATGCTGGTTATTTACATTACATTGGTCAATCGCGACCAAGAGACTGTGGCTCGTCTGAGCGCAGCTCGTCTCTCAAAACACTTCGGATATTTTTGTACCTGATGTGCACAATCAAGTTCGAAAGGACCAAATGTGTTCAAACTCAAACCCGGCGAACGATTCGCTTCCAAGCAACGCTGGTCTTAAACGACTATGATAAACGTCGAATTTGTCATAATAAATATTCACAGTGAACGCTCGAGAAAGTTCGCATTCGGCCTAATCTACGCCTAATGAAAACAGACAACTACTATCCGAGCACTTCGCCTCGCCAAAATTCAGAAAAAATAAATTCATAGCAAAACAAAGCATCTCAAACCATTCAATATAAAGAGCAAAAGCACCATGTTCAAAATACAAAGCGCGGCCGGGAAAAAGGCTGTGCAACATAACACCAAAAATAAGAACGAGAGGGGTCATGATAATAAATAAAACAACGACGCGATACAAGTCAGATTGGTCTCTCAAACAACTTTGGACACCTCTGGTATTCTCTCTTCGGATCCCTTGTGAGACGACACGATCACCGGCACGAGGGTTTTCTCGACGAGCAAGGCTTCTACTCCCGGGGTGTTAACATTGGACCCCGCTAGATCCAAAAAGCCAACCCTCGAACCCAGAAGCTAGATCGATTCACAACCCACGATTGGAAGCCCAGAATCAGATGAAACCAGTGACACCTTAAGATCTTCCCGAAGGTCAGTCGCAAGACGTTCAAACTCGGCATCAGCATCCACGAGCTCCTTCTTCCACTTGGTCAACGTGTCCTTCTTGTCGTCCAATGTGGGAGGATTCTCACCTTGGAGGATTTCGATGAGCTTGAACGTCTTTAGAGAAGCAGCTGAAGTGATGAAGTCAAGAGGCTGGAATTTACGACCTCAGTGTCGATCGACACACTCAGTGTCGATCGACACCAAGGGTAGACGACCAAAAGTGACGGTTTCCAATCAGAAAAAGGAAAGAAGAGCAAGTTCTGAAGAATTACAAATCTACCCCTGAACGAAAAATCCCCTTTTATAAATAGTTTTCAGGCATTGTTTAGCCAGAGACCTGATCATTATTTTCTGTTTTTGAGACTTAGAGAGAGATTGATCCTGAGCTTTTGGGGAGACAATTCTAACTCATCTGAGCCAGATTTCGAACCCCTGTATCATTCTCTATTCTTTTATGCAATATTATTCAGCCATGTTTTGTGTTTGCATTATTATGTCTGAGTAGTTTGCTTGTTAGGTTAGGGTAATTTAGGGTTTGATGAAGAGTTTATAGAATCACTAGAATTATTAGGGAAATCAATTGGATCTTCACCTAGATTTGTGCTTAACTTGATTCTCTGAATTGATCACTTAGAAATCAAACCTTAGGTTGTTTAATAGATGCGAGAGCATTATTAATAACTTGAACTAATCTTAGGTGAGCAAATTATCTATTCGCAAAGAGATTTGGTCTAGGTAATTTGTGAACAAATCGAACCTGTTCTTATTGCTTGCCTTGATTGTTTAAATTCGCAAAGAGATTTGGAATTTAGGGATTTAGGCATAGATAACTTCTGCAACGAGAGTTGATTGGTTTTACCTTAGAGTTTCGAGTTCTAGACGGTTCTTAATAAATCCCTAATAAACTTAGATTCTGCATTCTTGGATTCAAACCTGATAATTATCCTTGCCTAGCGCCTCGTCTCCTGAACTTTAATCCATCTAATTCCGATTTATTACTTGCTTTAATTGCTTAGTTTTCAATTTCATTATTCGACCTAGCATAATCTAAACCTAGAAACCATAAGTGTAGCTTTAACTTCCCTGAGGATTCGATACCCCTTATACTTCAACTGCATTGCTGTGCACTTGCAGTAGTTGATTATTTGGGTAAAACCAGAGCCCTATCAAGTTTTTGGCGCCGTTGCCGGGGAAGCTAATAGCTACCTAACGGGATCTAGTATTAGGATTCTGTCTAGGTTTTTGTTTTATTTTTGTTACTGATTTAGTTCTCTATCTTTTGTTTCAGGTGCATGCCCAGTACCAGGAGCAACAAGGAAGAAGAACTAGTCACTTTGAACCAGGAAATCAACCGTCTCGAACGTACGAACCGCAAGTCTGCACGAGCATCGATCGACACACCAGGGGTCGATCGACACCGTTCTGCACCAGCATCGATCGACACACCTAGTATCGATCGACACCTTGCGCAGAAAGAGATGGCTGAACCTGTAATCATGATACGCAACGAGGATGGCGACTTTGTTGACCTGCAGGGCAACAGAAGGAACGCCCAAGGTCAGAGACTTGATGAGGCTGGCGCCATCATCGTCGAAGCTGCAGAAGCTGGACGTGGAAGAACACTAGGCGAATACAACCGCCCAGACCAGTTCTATGCCAATAGAGCTGCGATCCGTCCTCCTGCATTCCAGAGGAATGACTTTGAGCTGAAGCCCGCTTATTACACTTTAGTGGCTCAGCATCTCTTTCATGGACTTCCCAGTGAGCACCCTATGGACCATATCGAAAGATTCGAGGACCTCGCATCAAGCATCAAGGCCAATGGAGTGACCTACGACTACATTTTCTGCAAGCTCTTTCCTTACTCACTTGCAGGCGATGCGTCTTACTGGCTGAAACAGCTTGATCCAGGATCCTTGAACACTTGGGAAGAAACAAAGAATGCATTCTTATGCAATTTCTTTGATGATGCAAGATCTGAGGAGCTGCGGATGAAGATCACTACATTCTCCCAAGGACCTGCTGAAGCATTCAAGGCTTCATGGGTGCGATTCAAGG
This sequence comes from Alliaria petiolata, assembly GCA_020283515.1. Lineage (NCBI taxonomy): Eukaryota > Viridiplantae > Streptophyta > Magnoliopsida > Brassicales > Brassicaceae > Alliaria > Alliaria petiolata. The sequence goes on from JAHZTW010000001.1 coordinate 38,242,942, forward strand.
CCTGCCAGAGGGACTGCCCACATCACGGTTTTAGCAAACCACAGCTTATCGGTATCTTTTACCGAGGGATTGATTGGAGGTACCAGATGGCCTTGGACGCTGCAAGCAATGGCAACTTCAACACAAGGATTCCGGAAGCTGCGATAGAGCTTATTGAAAATTTGGCTTCTAGTAAAAGCAACAAGAATGCCGACTTCGAGAGAAGACAAAGCGCAGGACAAGCTGGAGGAAACCAAATCGCCGAAGTCAATAGGAAGCTGGACAACGTACAAAATCTCTTGGTAGGGAAGAAGCAAGTCCATTTTGCCAATGAGGTGGAGTCATTCGAACCAGAGACAGACTGTGAAGAAGAAGACGTGAATTACATCAACGGAGGAGGATTTCAGGGCCAGCGCTATGGGAACCAGCAGGGAAACAGGAACTTCACTGGGAATTATCAGAAGAGTTCCTTCACAGGAAATCAAAACTCTTCTGGTTACACGCCGAAACCCCCATTTCAGAGCAGCAACTACACTAGGAGCTATGGAAATTCTTCATACCATAAGCCACCTCCGCAAGACAACAAAATGGAGGCCATGCTTGAGCAAATATTGGAAGGACAGCAGAAGATGACAGTGAGCTTCAATGGCAAGATTGATGCACTATATGAGGACCTGAATGGGAAGATTACCAACATACATTCTCACATGAAGAAACTGGATATTCAGGTTGCTCAAACCGCAAAAACTGTTAACAGACAGGAAGGATTTCTTCCAGGGAAGACGGATACCAATCCCAAACGCCACGTGAATGCCATTGCGCTAAGGAGTGGCAAGACACTTCAAACCGTGCAGAAAAGAGAGCTCGGCACTACAGAATTCGAGGAGCTTGAAGACACAGAAGATGCTGCGGAGCAGAGTGTCGATCGACACCACCTGTGTCGATCGACACCCGAGGAGATGAACGACAAATTAGAGAAACGCGACGCGCAGGATTCAACTCCTCCAGAGACCAGTGTCGATCGACACCAAGAGGGTATCGATCGACACCCACCACGGACTGAAGCAGATCGAGCTAAAACCAAGACTATTGCTGAAGAAAAAGTTTACAAGCCAAGGATCCCTTTCCCTATGATCACAAAGAAGAGCAAGAAGGAGCTGCTGGAAGCCAGATGCAAGGCTATCATGGATAGACTAGTGGTTGAAATTCCTTTGATGGATCCCATTAGAACTACTCCCATGATAAAGAGATACTTGAAGTGGATGATGACCAACAACGTTGACATGGAAGAAGGCGTGATGATGATATCAGAGCAAGTCAGTGCGGTCATTCAGAACAGGCTACCAGAAAAGCTCTCCGATCCAGGGAGCTTTGTTCTAGATTGCTCCATTTTCTCAGACAGATTTGGAAGGTCTCTATGCGATTTATGCTCTAGTGTCAACTTGATGCCTCTTTCGGTTGCTCTCAGGATGGATATGACGGATTTCAAGGCCACCGGAATCTCTTTAGTCCTTGCAGATCGATCTATCAGGATCCCTGAAGGTGTTTTGGAGGATGTTCCTATCAGAGTTGGAAATTGTCTAATACCCACAGACTTTGTGGTATTAGCCTATGATGAGGAACCCAAGGACCCTCTGATACTTGGTAGACCATTCCTGGCTACAGCCGGAGCCATCATTGACGTAAGGAAGGGAAGGATCGCACTAAACATTAGTGATTTGGTGATGAACTTCGACATGGAGAAGCTGATGAAGAGACACACAATTGATGGACAGACCTTCTACGTCGATACACTCACCAACCTTGCTGAAGAGATCTTCAAGGAAGACCATCATACAGACCCGTTGGAGCGAGCTCTGACCACTTCTACCAAGGATATTGAAGACCTCGACGTAGCTGCTGCTGGTTACGCAAAGATGATGGACGCAAGTGAGCAAGTGATGCAACTTATCGCACAGGACGATCTGTGTCGATCGACACCACTTGGTGTCGATCGACACCATGCGACATCAAGCTCAGATGCATCACTTGGCGATTGGAGTGAGATCAAAGCACCTAAAGTTGAGCTTAAACAGCTCCCTGCCGGGCTAAGGTACGCATTTCTTGGTCCCAATTCGACTTACCCTGTTATAGTCAATGCTTCATTAAACAACGCAGAGCTCACTTTGTTGCTAAGCAAGCTGCGCAAGTATCGCAAAGCTCTTGGCTATTCTCTTGATGATATTTCAGGGATCTCACCAGACTTATGCATGCATCGGATTCACCTTGAGGATGAGGCAAAGTCATCAATTGAACACCAAAGGAGGCTGAATCCGAACCTGAAGGAAGTTGTCAAGAAAGAGATCATGAAGCTGTTAGATGCAGGGATCATCTATCCCATCTCTGATAGCGCTTGGGTCAGCCCTGTTCACGTGGTCCCTAAGAAAGGAGGAGTCATCGTGGTGAAGAATGAGAAGAACGAGCTGATTCCTACAAGGACTGTGACTGGTCACAGGATGTGCATAGACTACCGGAAGCTGAATTCCGCGACCAGAAAGGATCACTTTCCTTTGCCTTTCATTGATCAGATGCTGGAAAGGTTGGCGAATCACCCATATTATTGCTTTCTAGATGGATATTCAGGGTTCTTTCAGATTCCTATCCACCTAGATGGCCAGGAGAAGACCACTTTTACATGTCCCTATGGCACTTTTGCATATCGCAGAATGCCATTTGGACTTTGTAATGCTCCTGCGACCTTCCAGCGCTGCATGATGTCTATCTTCACTGACATGATTGAGAAGTTCATGGAGGTCTTTATGGATGATTTTTCTGTCTATGGATCATCCTTTAAAGATTGCCTAGAGAACTTATGTG
>JAHZTW010000001.1:38258753-38289334 GCA_020283515.1 Alliaria petiolata
CATTCCGCAATGGACTTGATCTTTTCAGGATCCACGGACACTCCCTTGTCCGAAACAATGTGACCCAAGAACCCGATGTGCCGCTGCCAAAAGCTACACTTGCTCAGCTTGGCAAACAACTTCTGCTCACGCAACTTCCCTAGAACAATCCTCAAATGCTTCTCATGTTCTTCCGGACTCTTCGAGTATACTAGGATATCGTCTATGAAAATAATCACAAACTCATCCAAGTACTCTCGGAACACGCCATTCATCAACTTCATGAATGCAGCTGGCGCGTTCGTCAAACCAAACGGCATGACCACGAACTCGTAATGACCATACCTTGTCCGAAAGGCAGTCTTCCTCACATCCAGTTCGTCTATTGGTATCTGATGGTACACAGAAGCCAAATCAATCTTCGAGAACCAAGTAGCACCCCTGAGGTGGTCCAACAACTCGTCTATCCTTGGAAGTGGATACTTGTTTTTTTACCGTAACACGGTTCAACCCTCGGTAATCGATGCAAAGCCTGAAGCTCCCATCCTTCTTCTTTACGAACAGAACTGTTGTGCCCCATGGTGAACTGCTTGGCCTTACAAATCCCTTGTCCAAAAGATCAGCCAGTTGCTTCTTCAGTTCAGCCATCTCGGCCGGAGCCATACGGTAAGGTGCCTTAGACACTGGAGCAGTTCCCGGCTCAAGTTCAATCGTGAACGGATCTGAACGAGCTGGTGGCATCCCGGACAAAGCTTGAAAAACGTCCTCAAACTCTTGTACCACTGGAATGTCTCCTAACTCCACGTCTGGCCCAACCTCTTCCGTAGATATCGTCGCTAGATATGCCTCACATCCCTTCTCCAGCATCTTCTCTGCTTGTATTGCCGACACAACCAAGCTACCAGAAGTCGCCCTAACTCCTTGGTAAACTAGAACTTCTCCATCCCTTTCGAACTTCACCCTTCCTCGATGACAATCCAAATGCGCTTTGTGCTTACCGAGCCAATCCATTCCTAGGATGACATCGTAAGACTTGACCTCACAAATCACTAAGTCTGCTGGCATATCCACTTCGCCAATCCAGACTGACACGTCTCGGACCGTCCCTAGTGAGAACATCACTTGGCCTCCAGCCGCTCTCACTAGTCCGAATTCTTCTCCGGGTTCCTTTTGGAATCCTCCTTTTCCAATCATTCCTGGGTTAACAAAACAATGACTCGCTCCGGAGTCGAATAGAACATGGGTTTCCACCTCACCCATTAATAAGGTCCCTACATTCAACCCCAAGAATGCTAAGACGCTTATCCAAACATGCAACACACAAAACTCAAGAAAAACCGTAAGTACTAAAACTTACCGGTGATCAGTCGAGAAGTGGTCGGATCTCCAGTCCCTTCCGCGGTCGTGGCATACACCCTTGGTGTAACGTTCGACCTCTTAGCTGGTGGCGCCAGCGCCTCTCTTGCACGCTTAAGCTGATTAGCCGCTTGCCCAGCCGCTCCTGCCTTTGGACATTCACGCTTGTAGTGTCCCGGCTCTCCACAGCCGAAGCACACCACACCTGCGCTTCCTCCGTCCGACACTCTCACCATCCTCGTCTCTGGCTCAGGACACTCCGCAATCTTGTGGTTCAGACTACCAAAACGAAAGCATGAGCCAATTGTACGCTTACATACGCCCATATGCATCTTTCCGCAAGTACCACACACGCTGCGGTTTCCATCTGACTTGGCTGGAACATTCTTTCCAAACTTGCGGTTCTGTCCCCCGGACGCTTGACCACTCTTGGCCGCTACCACCACCGTTCCAGCCTTAGACAAAGCTTCCTCTGCCTGTCCAGACTCCAGCAACGCTGCTTTCTCAACCAGCTCCGTGACCGTTGCAAAGTCACGCACCAAACACCCGTTACGCAGCTCGACCCTTAGTCCACTCATGAACCTTCGGATCAGCTTCTCTTCGGTATCATGGTCACGTCCCACATACTTGCGTAACTGGTTAAACTCAGTCTCGTACTGCCGAACCGTCTTGGTCCCTTGGGGCAAGTACAAGAACTCGGCCTCCAACTGATTGTACGCCTCCTGCGGAAAGTACTTGCTTTGAAACATAGCCGTGAACGTCTCATACGAACAATTCGGGTTCACCAAACGTCCTGTGATCCCTTTCCACCACGTATGTGCAGTACCCTCCAGGTAATGCACAGCTATGTCTCGCTTGTACTCTTCCGGACATCGGATAGACTCGAAGTTCCTCTCAAGCCTCATCCTCCACTCGTCGACCTCGATAGGCGCAGTTCCTCCCGCGAAGAACTTGGTTCCCAACCTCGCCATATGATCCAACACTTTGAGGTAAGACGGAATCACCACGGCCTGACCCGCTTCCTCTACAACCACGTTCCTAACGTCTGGCACAACCACTGGTGGTGCCACGGCCGGTACCACTCCCGGTACAGGCGCAGCCACTGGCAAACGCTCCAACACTTGAGCTAGTAATCCCAGCACGGCCTCCAGCCTATCTGGAACAGCTCCCGCAGCATTCCGAGCCACGTTCTCAACTCCACCCACAGCCGCATTCGCAGCAGCCGCGTCCGCAGCAGCAGCAGCCGCAGCATTCGCAGCCGCAGCCGCAGCAGCCTCAGCCGCCACAGCAGCCTCGACCTCATGCTGGTTCCCAACCGCATTCTCAGATCAAGAACTCCCCGAGTTCGCAACACCATTCAACCTTGCAGCCCTAGTCCTTCTCGGAGCCATCTGCAAGACAAGACAACTATCGGTTAGCCCGTAGCTAACCGCAACCAAGAGTTCCCAACTCAAACAACAACAAACCGCGAGACTCGGCAGTGAAAGGTGGATTTATCTAACCCCAACTATGCTAATGAACTGTCCTAGAATCGACCATGCTCTGATACCAAACTGAGGCGACCCGACCCAGTAATCCTAACCAGGCCGTCCGTCCTTAAACAATTTCGACCAACTTACACACTTATGCGGAATTTCAACTTTTCTCATTAACTCAACACAATTCGATTCTCAAGAACATTCATTCTCATTGCATAAATAATCCACATTCCAATACATAAAACCGAGGTTCAAAAATCATAAACTAACTTAGCCAAATTCGATTAAGTTATCAATAACACCAAAGCCAAAATCCGAAACAAGTCTAAATAAAATAAACCCCCAAAGCCCAATCCTAAATCCACTCCTTTCTTCACTGCCTTCGAGTCCGCCTTCAGAACTAACGGTCCTGGACAACATCTTTACCTGCACACTCAACACATAAGAGAGGCATAAGCATTACCATAAATGCTTAGTGAATACGGTCATCCCGTAACACCTTAGCCAGCAAATAATCACGCTTTCATGCTAACAATTCTAACACGATATCAACACACTTAGCAAGCAAGCAATCAATCAACCAATACGCATGACCATCTAGCCTAACTCTGACCCTCTAGTCTTATGGACTCGGTTTCCTCCTTAGCGTGAATCACACATCACCTAACCCAGAGAAAACGATCCTGCCTCGGCCACAAGCTAGCTAAACAATCACATAATCTCACGGTCACCAAACCGCAACACAATCACATAAACATTGACCTTGCTAAGCATAAAACCCTACTTACACAAGCGATCAATACATATCAAAATCCCTAGCAATCTTTCAATCCATAGATGCTAGCCACAGTCACGCACTCACCTTAGACAATCAAACGAACGGTTTTAGTCGAAGGAAACTCGGTGATAACTCGAACAAAAACAAAGATAGTCGGACACCAACGTGCTCCCTCGGCTATCGCTACGACTCGTACCGCGAGATCCAATCCCCTATCGGCTATCTCACGATCCGAACACTTTTCCTCGAACCAAACTCTGAATCCCCTCGGAAACAGACCAAAACACACGGATTAGTCGAACAACTCTCGACAAAATCCTAACACAAACAAAGATATCCGAGCACTTACCGAAGCTATCGGCCGGAATCAAGTGCTCTCGACTATCTCTCGATCCAATCCGAAAACCTTCGGATAACTTCGATCCTTCCTCGGTAAAACGCCTATCCTCAATCGAATCTCTCGATCAGAATTCGCAGAACTCTCACGGAAAACTTGATCTCTCGATGATCTCACAATCTCTCGGGAAAAACTCTTTTTCTCTCGAGTAATGCGCGGCTGCCCGAGAAAAATCGCATAAAACTCCTTATATACGCGAAACCCTAGGGATAAACCGCCTATCCTAGCGTGTTTTCCCTTTTCTCTCGGCTAGAATCGGTTTGTTTTAAGTTTCTCTCGGCTAACCGATCAAACTTTCCTTTTCTCTCGGCAGTTTCCCAAACCGCTCGGCCAAACTCGAGAAATCCTATTCCGACTAGGAAAACTCCAATTTTTCTTCGGCCAAACTCAAGGCCCACGGCCCATTCTCAACACTTAGCCGTTTTTCCACAATTTCCCTTGGTCACGACCCTTAACCTCACGTACGCGCTAACACGTACCACGGTATGGTACCACCCTCGTACCACGTACGTGCTACGTACGTACCGCGGACATTCCACGATCGTACCACGGTCCTGTTCTTACGTACCAAAATGACGAACCTCCATCGTACCAAACTTATATACAACGACCCAAATCATAATTACTGGTTACAGATGCTACAATTACCCTCTGGTTTAGACATTCTATTGCATAGTGTCCTTTCCCGTGACGCTTAAAACAAGTAATATCTCTGGATCTTTGAGCTGGAAACTTTTTAGCTTCAGGTTTATTACACTTCGGAGCCTCTGGTGTTGGCTTCTCGAATCTTGATTCCACCTCAACAGACTTTCCCTTGTCTATGTTACACTGAGGCAGTGGATTCCAGATTGTCTTGCTCTTGTTTGTAGAAGCAGTCTTCCTCTTTATATGTTGCTCAACATGTATAGCTAGATGCAGAAGTTGTTATAGATCATGGTATCCTTGGCGCTCCACCTTTCTAGCAACTCTATCTTGTAAACCGTCCTGAAACTGTGCTATCAAAATCTCTGGTGTATCCTCAACCTCCAATATGTTTCTAAGAGTTTCGAATTCTTCAAAGTACTCCTCTATTGATTTGTTTCCTTGAGAAAGCTTTTAAACTCTTCTTTGCAACTCTCTGTGGTAGTGTGCAGGCACATATCTCTTCTTTAGGTTGAATCTCATATCTCTCCAGGTGCATACTTGATCATTTCTATGCCTTCTTCTCTTTGAAACGTCTCTGTCCCACCAAGCTAATGCATCCTCCGTGAGTTGTGCAGCAGCAAGGGACACCTTTCTTGGATCAGAATACTTGTAGTATTCAAAAATGTACTCCATTCTCCTCTCCCAATCCAAGTAAGCATCTGGATTGATCTTTCAAGCAAAAGTAGGGGCAGTGAGCTTGAGATCTTTGCCTCCATCTCTTGCATAATTATCTTCTCTGTTTCTGTCTCTGGGGTATTGTACTCTTTGATTGTAATTTTCAGCAGGATCTGGCGGTACTTGTTGTCTCTGTTGGCGTGGAGGATCATCCTTTAGGTCTGGCATATCATCGTCCTCTTCTTCTTCTGCAGGATAGTTTCTCTGCCCATGAACATTGCGAATGGTCCTCGGCATGGTGCAGGAGCTTGTGGTGGTGGTGGTGGCTGCTCAATACGAGTTATGCGTTCTCCTAAAGTGACTTGTGTTTGTTAGAACGCGTCAAAAACGTAATACATCAGTAATACTAAGTAAGACAAAATTCAAAATTAAAATTTACATAACAATTGCATATATAAGTATATCAGTAAATAAAAAGGTGATAACAATCAAAGTATTTATCACTAATCATAAGATAAGATTCTAATGCTTATGGACATTCAAACTTATTGATATGTGGATAAAAATTGTATTTACAAAGCTCATTTACAATATAATGGATTCAATGTATAATATATCCATATTTTTTGTTTACAATACAAGTTTGAAAAGTTATTTTTGACTTACCGAATGATAAATTTCTGTTGTGTAATATTTAATTAATGATAAAGTTTTTGAACCAAATGATGAATATTTTATGTTTGGATCGTTTTCGTACTTGAAATTGGCAAGATATAGCTTTTGGTAGTGTTTATAAGAAAAATTGATAGAAAAATAAGACGAAATATTTCCCTAAAAATTCCAAAAATAAATGAATGTAAACTCATTTCAAAATATTACATGGAATTTTGAATATTTATTTTTTTGATTATTTTGACAACACTCAATAGATAACGTTTTTACTCTAAAATTGAGTAGATAATTGTAAATTTTTGAAAATATTTTATAAAGATATTTTGATTGATATTTTCTTTATATGTCATAATAGCCGAGAGAGGAAAATTTATAGTTAGAAAAATGTTTTGACAATTAAATATCAATTTACTCAATCGAATTAATATAATCAGTTCACATTTTAAGCAATTTTAGGGATTGAAACACAATGAGTCCACAAATCATCTCTTTTCTTCAAGTAATGGGTTTCGTTGGCAACTAAGTGAGGTCTGTCTGCAATGTATTTGATAAGTGTGGCAACACGCATCAGCAATGGTTCCATTACAAAAGACAACACCGATAATATGTAACGCACATTTAGGCAAGATTTTAAGAAGGCAAGAATCCCATAATATTTTTGCTTCAGCTTCTTCGATAGAGAAAGCAGGAACAAACGCACACACCAAAGTTACAACAATGAATCGAGCAGTCATTTGGGAAGTAATTTTAGTCATGTCTGCCAACGTTTTAGAAATATGTGACTTATTTTTATGGTATATAAAGATTGTTTTGTTTTTGTTATTTTTGAAATGAATGTAGGTAACATATTTATAAGTGACTCAAACCCCAAGCACATCTATCAAAACGTATTTTAATGTAAACGTCAAACACTAATGCAATTTAACGTAAATGTAATAATACCATGAATGCTATTATTATTAATTTCACTATCATCATTAGACTTTAAAAACATATTTTTAAAGTTTAATTTGTGTCAACACTTTGAACCAAATTATTATATAATGGGTAAAATTTAATTAAATTAAATATACTTATCAATACTTTATTCAAAACAAAAACACACATATTCGTTATATACAGATTATTTTAGATTAATGATACATTGAATATATATAACTAGTAAAACAAACATTTTAACAAAATTATTTATATATATCATTTAATGTTTGGTTAACATAAACAAAAAAAAAAATATTAATTGAAGGTATTTTTCTTAAGTTTTGATAAGATCGAAAAAATTATCCTGAAAAATTATAGAAAATACTAAATTTTTGAATTTAAAAAAAAAAAAAAAATATTTATACATTAAAATAATATAATAATCACACTTCAAAAATTTATTTCCTAAGCTCTTACATTCCATGATTATCTAAAACTTTATTATAAAGAGAGATGGGTGTTCAAAATTGTGCAGCCTAACAAGTAAAGATATTCTTAACAGTAAGTATATTATAATTTAAGAATAACCTCAAATGACTACATAAAACTTTATTCAAAAGTTTGACATTTTGAAACAGTAACAACAAAGTANAATATGTAACGCACATTTAGGCAAGATTTTAAGAAGGCAAGAATCCCATAATATTTTTGCTTCAGCTTCTTCGATAGAGAAAGCAGGAACAAACGCACACACCAAAGTTACAACAATGAATCGAGCAGTCATTTGGGAAGTAATTTTAGTCATGTCTGCCAACGTTTTAGAAATCTGTGACTTATTTTTATGGTATATAAAGATTGTTTTGTTTTTGTTATTTTTGAAATGAATGTAGGTAACATATTTATAAGTGACTCAAACCCCAAGCACATCTATCAAAACGTATTTTAATGTAAACGTCAAACACTAATGCAATTTAACGTAAATGTAATAATACCATGAATGCTATTATTATTATTTTCACTATCATCATTAGACTTTAAAAACATATTTTTAAAGTTTAATTTGTGTCAACACTTTGAACCAAATTATTATATAATGGGTAAAATTTAATTAAATTAAATATACTTATCAATACTTTATTCAAAACAAAAACACACATATTCGTTATATACAGATTATTTTAGATTAATGATACATTGAATATATATAACTAGTAAAACAAACATTTTAACAAAATTATTTATATATATCATTTAATGTTTGGTTAACATAAACAAAAAAAAAAATATTAATTGAAGGTATTTTTCTTAAGTTTTGATAAGATCGAAAAAATTATCCTGAAAAATTATAGAAAATACTAAATTTTTGAATTTAAAAAAAAAAAAAAAATATTTATACATTAAAATAATATAATAATCACACTTCAAAAATTTATTTCCTAAGCTCTTACATTCCATGATTATCTAAAACTTTATTATAAAGAGAGATGGGTGTTCAAAATTGTGCAGCCTAACAAGTAAAGATATTCTTAACAGTAAGTATATTATAATTTAAGAATAACCTCAAATGACTACATAAAACTTTATTCAAAAGTTTGACATTTTGAAACAGTAACAACAAAGTATAACATTTGTATTCACAAAACTACGGGAGTTTTAGTTTGTAGAAATTTTAAACAAAAGGAGATTAATACACATTGGAAGTATCTGTTCCATATATTATTTTATAAACATGTAATTGATACACCAAGTTTTAACCCTATAAAAACTATTACAAATGCACAACAAGTATTGCAGTAATGTAAGAATCGAATCAACAAGGACCAAGTGTCATACTATGATTATTTAGAATGAAACTAACTTAAAACACCAATATTGTTTCTAGGTCACAAGTATGAAATGAAAATAACTAAACAACGATGTAAAGATCAATTAAATAAGCATTAGGTCAAGGGCAAGTTAACCAGAATTTGGAGATCATGAAACAGACACTTATTTACGAAACAAATACGGGCAAGTATTGAACTCAAACATGAATGTTTAACCAATCCACTGTCGTTGTATCAATCACTTTATCTAGCAACCTAAGATTCTAAACTATCGTTTGAACTTAGAATTATAAACAAGCACTAGCGCGCAAGTTCGATTTGTTCACGTATCACCTTAGCATCAGCTTTCGTTGGCTAAGGACAATGCGCTCGCCTATGTTCTGTCAAGATACCTATAACACTTTTGAGGAATAATTTAAACCTTAAATGAGAGAGTATGTGATCAATTAAGTCTACGCAATGAACACAACGATAGACGAAGATAACTGATGAATAATCCCAATCTATGTATAATTCAATGATTTTTATATTCATTTAAAAGACTTAACCTAAATATGGAACTACTCAGACATGGAAGCAGAGAACAAGCAAAGAGATGAAGAGAAATTTGTAATCAATAGATAAGAAATCCAAAGGGGTTTAGAAATCTTCTTCAGAGATGCAGACACTCCTCTCCCCAAGCTTACAAAGTCCCAAAACCAAAAATCTCAGTAGAAAAGAAAGCACTCTCCAAAAGCACCTAAAATAATGTGTAAATAGGTCTATGGTAGAGATAGATTGATTTAGGATGATTCCGGGGTAAAACACGAAATTTTAGATTTCTTTTTTTCGTCTAGGGATTGGATCGATAGATCTGGTTTTTGAATGGTCGATCCAATATCGAACGGTCGATCCAAAATCGTTCGGCATTGCTTGTTGATGTTGGATCAATCGATCGATGAGTGGATCGATCGAACCGATAAGTTTCTGGACTTTTCTGCACATGTTTCTTCTAATGTTAAACTTGAGACATCAAATTTCTGCATCCATTTATGTTCTTTTGCACCTAAAATGACTTCTTTTCACCCAAAGCGACCTAAAACCTGAAAAGACTTGATAAAGTACTGAAAGACTTTAAAAATACAGTTTGACTCGAAAAACCATTGAAAACCTTTGTTAGAACACGTCAAAAACGTAATACATCAGTAATACTAAAAAAGACAAAATTCAAAATTAAAATTTACATAACAACTGCATATATAAGTATATCAGTAAATAAAAAGGTAATAACAATCAAAGTATTTTCCACTAATCATAAGATAAGATGCTAAGGATTATGAACATTCAAACTTATTGATATGTGGATAAAAAATCATATTTACAAAGCTCATTTACAATATAAAGGATTCAATCTATAATATATCCGTATTTTTCGAAACCATTCAAGTTTTTGTTTCCAATACGAGTTTTAAAAGATATTTTTGACTTAAACGAAATGTAAATTTCTGTGGTATAATATTTAATTAAAGTTAAAGTTTTGGAACTAAATGATGAATATTTTATGTTTGGATCGTTTTCGTACTTGAAATTGGCAAGATAAAGCTTTTTTGCTAGTGTTTATAAGAAAAATTGATAGAAAAATTAGCCAAAATATCTGCCTAAAAATTCAAAAACAATTGAATATCAACTCATTTCAAACTATTACATGGAATTTTTAGTATTTGTTTTTTTGATTATTTCGACAACACTCAATGGATAACTTTTTTACTCTAAAATTGAGTAGAGAATTGTAATGTTTTGAAAATATTTNTGGCAGCGGCACATCGGGTTCTTGGGTCACATTGTTTCGGACAAGGGAGTGTCAGTGGATCCTGAAAAGATCAAATCCATTGCGGAATGGCCAAGACCTGAGAATGCCACAGAAATAAGAAGTTTCCTAGGATTGGCTGGCTACTACAGGCGTTTTGTTAAAGGCTTTGCAAGTATGGCTCAGCCGATGACGCGTCTGACTGGTAAGGATGTTGAGTTCATGTGGACAGCCGAGTGCGAAGAGTGTTTCTTGAAGTTGAAAGGAATGCTCACAAGTGCACCAGTGTTGGCTCTACCTGAGCCGGACGAGCCGTATGTGGTGTACACGGACGCTTGTGGGAAGGGACTAGGTTGTGTCCTAATGCAACACGGGAATGCGATTACATACGCGTCAAGACAGCTAAGGAAGCATGAGGTGAATTATCCTACGCATGACTTGGAGATGGCGGCTGTAGTCTTTGCGTTAAAGATATGGCGATCATACTTGTATGGTGGGAAGGTCCAAGTGTTCACGGATCATAAGAGTTTGAAGTACATTTTCACTCAACCTGAGTTGAATTTGAGGCAACAAAGATGGATAGAGTTAGTCGCAGACTATGACCTGGAGATAGCTTATCATCCGGGAAAGGCTAATCTCGTTGCTGATGCACTAAGCCAGAGAAGGGCTAGTGTATCATCTGCTAAGGATATGGAGGGAATTGTGAATCTCCTAAGGACGTTAAGGTTGAACGTTCTAACGGAGGATACGAAACTGTTGGGTTTAGAAGCCGCGGATCAGGCTGACTTGTTAGCGAGGATCCGGCTAGCTCAAGAAGAGGATGAGAATTTGATTAAGTTGTCTAAAGCTGACAATACCGAGTATCAAACTTCAAGCAATGGGACGATTGTGTTGAATGGTCGAGTATGTGTTCCTAGCGTGAAAGAGTTAAAGGAAGAGATCCTTAAGGAAGCACATCAGTCTAGATTTTCGGTTCATCTGGGGATGACCAAGATGTACCGCGACCTGAAAAGATACTATCATTGGGTCGGGATGAAGCGGGACATGGCCAAGTGGGTGGCTAGTTGTCCGACGTGCCAGTTGATTAAGGCAGAGAATCAGTTTCCGAGTGGTTTGTTGCAAACATTACCAATGCCGGAATGAAAATGGGATATGATCACAATGGACTTTGTGATGGGTTTACCGAAGACTAAGAATAAGCATGACGCGATTTGGGTCATCGTGGATCGATTGACCAAGTCTGCTCATTTCTTACCTATGAGAAAGACGGATGGAGTGCCTAAGCTAGTAGAGCTATACGTGGATGAGATCGTGAAACTGCATGGTGTGCCAGTGAGTATAGTGTCCGATCGTGATCCGAAGTTCTCTTCACGGTTCTGGAAAGAGTTTCAGAAAGAGTTTGGGACGAAGGTACACATGAGTACTGCGTATCATCCGCAAACGGATGGTCAGTCCGAAAGGACCATCAGGACGTTAAAGGATATGTTAAGAGCGTGTGTTTTGGATTGGGGTGGTAACTGGGATAGTTATCTACCGTTGGCAGAGTTTGCGTATAACAACAGTTATCAAAGGAGCATTGATATGTCTCCGTATGAAGCGTTGTACGGAAGACCGTGCAAGACACCGTTATGTTGGACCCAAGTGGGGGAGCGGAGTGAGTTAGGACCTGCTATAGTCGAGGAGACTACATAAAAGATTCGGTTTCTGAAAGTTAAGCTGAAAGAGGCTCAAGACCGGCAAAAGAGTTATGCCGATAAGCGCCGTAAGGACTTAGAGTTCAGTGTGGGCGATATGGTTTATTTGAAGGCCATGACTTATAAAAGGGAAAAGCCGAGCAATGTTTGATGCTAAGTTAAGTCTGAGGTACATGGGACCATACCGAATTTTGGAAAGGATTGGACCAGTGGCGTATAAGTTGGACTTACCGCCAGAGATGAGTGCGTACCACAATGTGTTTCACGTGTCACAGTTGAGAAAGCATATGACCGAACGTGAAAACATTATATCCGAACCACCGCAAGATTTGCAAGAGGATCTGACCTTGGAAGGTAGACCGATCTGTGTGGTTGGCCGGAAGGAAAAAGTCAAGCGTGGTGAAGTGGTCAAGATGATCAAGGTCGTTTGGGATTGTAACGGCAATGAGCAAACGACTTGGGAAAAAGAAGCAAAGATGAGTACAAAGTTCCCAAAATGGTTCGAGAAGCTTTCGGAAGAAGTGGAACCGGATTCGAGGACGAATCCAAACTAAGTGGGGGAGAGTTGTAGCATCCGTAACTAGTAATTATGATTTGGGTCGTTGTATATAAGTTTGGTACGATGGAGGTTCGTCATTTTGGTACGTAAGAACAGGACCGAGGTACGATCGTGGTATGTCCGCGGTACGTACGTAGTACGTACGTGGTACGAGGGTGGTACCATACCGTGGTACGTGTTAGCGCGTACGTGAGGTTAAGGGTCGTGACCAAGGGAAATTGTGGAAAAACGGCTAAGTGTTGAGAATGGGCCGTGGGCCTTGAGTTTGGCCGAAGAAAAATTGGAGTTTTCCTAGTCGGAATAGGATTTCTCGAGTTTGGCCGAGCGGTTTGGGAAACTGCCGAGAGAAAAGGAAAGTTTGATCGGTTAGCCGAGAGAAACTTAAAACAAACCGATTCTAGCCGAGAGAAAAGGGAAAACACGCTAGGATAGGCGGTTTATCCCTAGGGTTTCGCGTATATAAGGAGTTTTATGCGATTTTTCTCGGGCAGCCGCGCATTACTCGAGAGAAAAAGAGTTTTTCCCGAGAGATTGTGAGATCATCGAGAGATCAAGTTTTCCGTGAGAGTTCTGCGAATTCTGATCGAGAGATTCGATTGAGGATAGGCGTTTTACCGAGGAAGGATCGAAGTTATCCGAAGGTTTTCGGATTGGATCGAGAGATAGTCGAGAGCACTTGATTCCGGCCGTTAGCTTCGGTAAGTGCTCGGATATCTTTGTTTGTGTTAGGATTTTGTCGAGAGTTGTTCGACTAATCCGTGTGTTTTGGTCTGTTTCCGAGGGGATTCAGAGTTTGGTTCGAGGAAAAGTGTTCGGATCGTGAGATAGCCGATAGGGGATTGGATCTCGCGGTACGAGTCGTAGCGATAGCCGAGGGAGCACGTTGGTGTCCGACTATCTTTGTTTTTGTTCGAGTTATCACCGAGTTTCCTTCGACTAAAACCGTTCGTTTGATTGTCTAAGGTGAGTGCGTGACTGTGGCTAGCATCTATGGATTGAAAGATTGCTAGGGATTTTGATATGTATTGATCGCTTGTGTAAGTAGGGTTTTATGCTTAGCAAGGTCAATGTTTATGTGATTGTGTTGCGGTTTGGTGACCGTGAGATTATGTGATTGTTTAGCTAGCTTGTGGCCGAGGCAGGATCGTTTTCTCTGGGTTAGGTGATGTGTGATTCACGCTAAGGAGGAAACCGAGTCCATAAGACTAGAGGGTCAGAGTTAGGCTAGATGGTCATGCGTATTGGTTGATTGATTGCTTGCTTGCTAAGTGTGTTGATATCGTGTTAGAATTGTTAGCATGAAAGCGTGATTATTTGCTGGCTAAGGTGTTACGGGATGACCGTATTCACTAAGCATTTATGGTAATGCTTATGCCTCTCTTATGTGTTGAGTGTGCAGGTAAAGATGTTGTCCAGGACCGTTAGTTCTGAAGGCGGACTCGAAGGCAGTGAAGAAAGGAGTGGATTTAGGATTGGGCTTTGGGGGTTTATTTTATTTAGACTTGTTTCGGATTTTGGCTTTGGTGTTATTGATAACTTAATCGAATTTGGCTAAGTTAGTTTATGATTTTTGAACCTCGGATTATGTATTGGAATGTGGATTATTTATGCAATGAGAATGAATGTTCTTGAGAATCGAATTGTGTTAAGTTAATGAGAAAAGTTTGAAAAATTCCGCATAAGTGTGTAAGTTGGTCGAAATTGTTTAAGGACGGTCGGCCTGGTTAGGATTACTTGGTCGGGTCGCCTCACAAACTCTCCCCCTTGGGCAAAGGAGCACTAACTTTCTCCATACTTCCTTTGAAGCAAGAAATCAAAATCCGCTCAGGATACAGGAGGGGTGGCTTATAGATAAGGGGATCACAAGCTCCTCCTTCACTCTTATTAACCACGTCTTTTACATCCTCTTCAACTCTTGCCTTTGTAGAAGTTTTGGGTTCATCAAACACTTATTTACCCATTTCTGTAGCGACAACCATGGAGTCATTTTCAAGGACCACCTCCCCATCTTGAACTCCAATGTCCTCATTGAATGTAGATGTATCATAAGGAGCTTCGAATAGTTGCTCAAACTCTAGTACAACAAGCTCATACTCATCTTCATCAATAGAGGAGATAGCATTGCAATACTCTTTTGGGTTAGCTTCGGGTTTACCGGGTAAAGTGCCTTGAGAATTGGAGGTAGAAGCCTTGCCTTTGTTCTCAAGTTGCCTGAACTTGTGTTGAAGACTTCCTATTTGAGTGGCAAGCTCATTAAGTGTAGAATCCATTCTTGTGTTAATCTCAGCAATCTTCTTTCCCACATTATCATCACTACTGGCTTTGCCTTGAAGTATTTGTTGAAGCATTAGTGGAATGTTGTCTTGTGGAGGACCTTGTGAAGCTTGAGTAAAACCTGGTGGAGCATTGTACTTAGGACCACCATAGTTGCCTTGGTTTCCTCCTTGGTAGTTAGACCTTGGTGCAAAACCCTTTTGTTGATTGTTGTAAGGTACTAAATGTGTGCATTGAGTAGCTTGTGGAGGGTAGACTTGGTCTTCGGGGTTGGCAACATTAGTACTTCTATAAGAGAGGTTGTTATTCCTCTTATAGTTGTTGTTGTAGTTATTGTTGTGGCCTCCTTGGCCTCCCACGAAATTTACCACTTCTTGACACTCTTGAGACTCAACTTGATCATCACAATTTTCTTGATTCTCACTAGCAAAATGTACATGCCTTTGAGTGGAGGACATGAGCTTGTCCATCTTGTCATGTAGAGACTTCATTTCTCTCTTGTGAGATTCATATTCACCTCCCCTTGGGGCTCTATCATAGTCTTCATTGTAATTACCATCACTCAAGGCAAGATTCTCTACAAGCTCCAAACCATCTTCTAGTTCTTTTCCTAAGAAGTTTCCATTATTTGCTGTATCAAGAAGCATTCTAATCTTTGGAAGGACCCCTCTATAGATGGTGCTTAGTAGAGACTCATGGGTGAAGCCATGACGAGGGCATTGAACTGTGTAGCCCTTGAACCTATCCCATGCTTCATTAAAAGACTCATTATTCTTTTGAGTGAAACTTGAGATTTCATTCCTCAGCTCGGCAGTCCTTGAGTTGGAGAAGAACTTAGATAGGAATGCCTTCTTTCATTCATCCCAAGAGGTGATTGTTCCTTGAGGCAAGGTTTTCTCCCATTGCCTCGCTCTATCCCCAATAGAGAAGGGAAAAAGTCTCAATTTGAAGGCATCCTCACTCACACCATTCATCTTGAACAACCCACAAACTCTATCAAAGTTATCCAAGTGATAAAGTGGATCCTCCATTGGCAAACCATGGAACTTGTCTTGTTGAACAATGGAAATGAAAGCTGGCTTGACCTCAAAGGTGTTGTTGTGAACTGGTGGAGTTTAAATACCATATATATTTTGATGAATATTTGGAGCATCACCAGCCCCAATAGTTTTCCCTTGTCTAGGCGCATGCAAAGGGTTTCCATTGCCCCTTTGTGCTTGCGCCATGTTTGGTGGTGCAACACCTTGAGGAGCTTGATCCCTTTGTTGCTCTTCCATTCTCAACCTCTCTAACCTTTCAGCTTCCCTTCTTGCAATCCTAACAACCCTTTCTAACTGATCAATCTCTTGAAACCCTTGGAAGTTGTTGTCTCCTTGTGATGTCAAATGCATTCAAGCTAAACTGAAATCTAGAAAAGTAGATGGTCAAAAAACACAAAAGAAGAAATTAGTCTCAAACTAAACTTAAATCCTATTGATCAAACAATCGCAATATGGCAACGGCGCCAAATTGAAACAAGAGATTTATCTCTTGAAGCAATTTCTCAATTGCTCATATCATTGCAATACTTAGGATATCAATCCATCCTGGGAGTTTAATGCAAAAGGAATACAAAGTTTGGTCTAACCTAAGCCAAATTCGAAATTAAGTGACAAGGGACAATTAAAAGAAAGCTACTAGCTAAAGAAAACACTACAAGACTAAGAATATGACTTAAAACCTTAATTAACACTAATCAAGCACTAATTAATCAATTAACTACTAAGAAAGATTACCAAATTACTAAAAACGAAACCTAGGGATGGAATCATTGATTTGGGCAATCAAATGGACAACCTTGCAATCAATTAAGCAACTAATCAAGCCATCTCTATGCCTAGAACACTTAATAAAGATTAATCCATGATGTGTGGCACTAATCCCTTTCCTAATCATCCTAATGAACTAATGATGTTTTAGCATTAAAATGATTAGCAAGCATTAATCACAAGTCTAAATGGCATGATAAATACCCTAGGCAACTAATATCTTAGGTTAGGAATGTAAATCTCTTAGAAAGGTGGTTCAAGCATTTCATCAAACACTTGGTGGGTGTATGAAATGCTTATGATCCAAATAGCAAAAGATTAGCTATTTAGCATTAAGAACTCCTTAATAAGAAGAGAGATGAAAGAATCTGTAGCACCCGTATCCCAAAAAAATTAAATGGTCAAACCGGACAGGACGTGGTTCGAAGAAATGGAGGTTCAGTCGAGTGGATATTCGAACGGATGGGACGGCTGGACGTAGTCGAGTGGCGACTGGACGTAGTCGAGTGGCGACTGGACGTAGCCGGGACGGACGGTCAATGTCCGAGAGAAAATGGGATAAGTTCGAGTGAGGACACGCTAGAGTCGAGTAAAAACGGCTTAGTGTTGGGAAAAAGGGGCTAGGCCCGTGGGCCGAGATTTCTCTCGATGAAATCCTGAGTTTTCCCAGACGGAATGGGAAATCTCGCGAGTTCGGACAAGGCGGTTCGATTTGGCCGAGAGAAAAAGGAAACTGGGCCGTGGGCTGTGACTTATGTCGGCTTAAGTCAGGTTTATCGCGCGGATGGTTGAGCCGGTACGGGCTATAGCCGAGAGAAAGTCGGATCGAACCGGGATAAATCCTACTGGAACTAGGAAACGTCGGTTTAGCCGAGTTACTTAGGGTTTTGCGAGTATATAAGGTATTTTGTGAGACTTTTCTCGAGAGAGCCGCATTATTTCAAGGAAATAGAGCGTGAGAGAGAAAATAGTCGGGAGCAAAACCTAATATCCCGAGTGTTCCGAGAGATATCCGAGAGAGATCGTGAGCTAGCCGTACGGATCCGACTATCGGCGAGAGATTTTGGTAAGCGATCGGATATTTCTTTTAGTATCAAGTTTCCATCGAGTAACGTTGGACTAATCGAAGTATTTCATCGGGTTTCTGAGGGGATACAGAAGTTAGGTCGAAGAAAAGTGAACGGATCGAGAGATAGCCGAGGAGAGTGAGCTACGGACGAGCGATAGCCGAGGAATCTCTAGGGCGGTCGACTATCTTCGTTTCCAAGCGAGTTTCACCGAGTTTTCTTCCGACTAATCTGTTCCTAGGCGTGTCAAGGTGAGTGCGTGACTGTGGCTGAAGTCCATGGATCGAGGAATTGCTAGGGTTTTATGTTTATCATGATTACTTGCGTGAGTTTGTGTGTTTGGTTGTCTGTGTGCTTTGCAAGTATTAGCATGACATGATAGACGATTGTGTGGTGTTTACCGTGGCTAGGGTGATGTCTAGATAACCGCTGGGTAATCCCGATCATGTGCTACCATAGGAGATGTGGTATTCTCGCTATAGTAGACATGAGTCTTAAGAAGGGATTGACCTTGGGTTAGGCTAGATGATCAAGGCCGAACATAGGTTGTTGTTTTACTTGCTTAAGTGTTTATGTGAATGTGTAATCTGACGCATGATTGCGTGATTGGCTTTGGCTATGTGTTACGGGATGACCGTACTCACTAAGTATTTATGATAATACTTACGCCTCTCTTATGTGTTGAGTGTGCAGGATCTAAGAAGTTAGTGGAGCGAGACCCGCGGCAGTGATGGACATGGATGGAGCTGGCGGCTGCGGCTGCTGCTGCTGCGAACGTGGCTGCTGTGGATGCGGCTGCGGTCGGGGCTGAGAACGTGGCTGGGAATGCCACGGGTGTAGCAACTGGGGTTGCTGGGAACGCGGCTGGAGTTGCTGCGAATGCTGCACCAATGGGGTTAGAGGCCGTGTTGGGCTTGCTAGCTCAGGTGCTGGAACGGTTGCCAGTGGTCGCGCCAGTACCGGGAGTGGTACCGGCCGTGGTACCACAAGTTGTGGTGGAACCGGCTGTTGGGAACGTGGTCGAGGGAGCGGATCAGGTCGTGGTGATCCCATCTTACCTCTCAAGGTCTTGGACCATATGTCAAGGCTAGGAACCAAGTTTTTCTCTGGTGGTTCTACGCCTATTGATGCGAACGAGTGGAGGATGAGGCTTGAGCGGAACTTTGAGTCTATCCGATGTCCAGAGGGCTATAAGCGGGACATAGCTGTTCACTACTTGGAGGGAGATGCACACACGTGGTGGAAAGGGATCGCTGGGAGGCTGGTAAACACGGATTGTTCGTATGAGACCTTCGCGGCGATGTACTGGAGTAAGTATTTTCCCCAAGAAGCTTACAACGAGTTGGAGAAGGCGTTTTTGTACCTTCACCAAGGGACGTTGACTGTGAGGCAGTATGAGACTCAGTTTAACCAGTTGAGGAAGTATGTGTCTCATGAGTTTGATACAGAGGAGAAGCTGATTCGTAGGTTCATGAGCGGACTACGAGTGGAGCTGCGGAATGGGTGTCTGGTTCGTGATTTCAGGACTGTGGCCGAGCTAGTGGAAAAGGCGGCACTGCTGGAGTCAGGACAGGCCGAGGAAGCTTCGATGAGGACTGAGGCAGGGACGGTCGTGGCCAAGGCTGGCCAAACTAGTGGACATAATTGGAAGTTCGGGAAGAACGTCCCGAACAAAGGGACCGGAGGTCACAGCGTGTGCCGCAAGGCTCACGTTGGGGAGTGTAAGAGTGGCACGGCAGGATGCCACAGATGTGGGAGCTTGGAGCACCGGGTCATAAACTGCCCGGAAGAGGACTTGCATGTGGTTCGCGTGTCAGACAGTGAGAGTGCGGTTCAGGTATGCTACGGTTGTGGAGAGCCAGGGCATTTTAAGCGTGAGTGTCCTAAGGCAGGTGTGATCGAGCAGGCTGCGTCATAAGGGAAGCGAGCGGGAGACGCACTTGCAGCACCGGCAAAAAGACAGGCCATCATGCCGCGGACGTATGCGATGACTGCGTCAGCTACGGACGAGCCGAGCACTTCTCAGCCGATTACTGGTACGTGGGGTACTTACCGTTTCATTACGATATCTTGCGTGTTATGTGTGTTAGCATCGTATCTTAGCATTCTAGGGAACGAATGTGTAGGGACCTTGCTAATGGGTGAGGTGGAAACCCATGCTTTGTTTGACTCGGGAGCGAGTCATTGATTTGTGAATCCAGAAATGGTTGGGAAAGGAGAGTTCTGAAAGGAACCTGGTGAGGACTTTAGATTAGTAATGGCGACTGGAGGCCAAGTGATGTACTCACTAGGGACGGTTAGGAATGTTGGCGTCTGGATAGGCGAAGTAAACATGCCGACGGATTTGGTTATTTGCAATGTCAAGTCATACGACGTGATCTTGGGTATGGATTGGCTAGGCAAGTACAAAGCGCATCTGGATTGTCACCGAGGAAGGGTGCAGTTCGAGAGAAACGGGAAGGTCTTGGTTTATCAAGGAAGTAGACCAACCTCAGGAAGTTTGGTGGTGTCGGCGATTCAAGCAGAACGGCTAATAGAGAAGGACTGTGAAGCTTATCTGGCTACGATCACTACCACATAAGGGGGACCGGATGTAGACTTGAGAAGTATAACGGTTGTGCGTGATTTTGAGGACGTGTTTTTGCATTGGGAGGACTGCCACCAGCTCGTTCAGATCCATTTACGATTGAACTTGAGCCGGGGACAGCTCCATTGTCCAAGGAACCATATCGGATGGCGCCAGCTGAGATGGCGGAACTGAAGAAGCAGCTAACAGACATGCTGGATAAGGGGTTTATACGACCGAGTAGTTCACCGTGGGGTGCGCCTGTGTTGTTCGTGAAAAAGAAAGATGGAAGCGTCAGGCTTTGCATTGACTATCGCAGACTGAACTGGGTGACCGTAAAGAACAAGTATCCACTTCCAAGGATAGATGAGTTATTGGATCAACTTAGGGGAGCTGTTTGGTTCTCTAAGATCGATCTGGCTTCAGGGTACCAGCAAATACCCATAGAGGAAACCGACATGCGTAAGAAGGCCTTTAGGACGAGGTACGGCCATTACGAGTTCGTGGTCATGCTGTTTGGTTTGACGAATGCTGATATATCATGGTTTTTACCCCTTTTTAGGCCATGATATAAGTGTTTTTTATAGAGTATTTTGTTAGTTTTAGAGTCCTATTAGAGTCTTTACAGGATGGAGGGCATTTGGAGCTAAATGGAAGAAACTGGCTCGTTTTGGAGCATTTTGGAGAAGCAGCGAAGTGATGAAGTCAAGAGGGTGAATTTACGATCAAGGTGTCGATCGACACCATCAGTGTCGATCGACACCATCAGTGTCGATCGACACCAATGAAGGTCGGCTAAGTTTCCCAATTTCCATCAGAAAAAGGAAATCATCTCAAGCTTGAAGAATTACAAGTCTGCCCCTGGACGAAAAATCCCTTCTATAAATAGTTTTCTGACGAAAATAACCACGTTCTCCCAAGGACCCACTGAAGCATTCAAGGCTTCTTGGGTGCGTTTTAAGGCTTATCAGAAGGACTGCCCTCACCATATTTTCAGCGAGCCGCAACTTATCGGTATCTTTTACCGAGGGATTGATTGGAGGTACCAGATGGCTCTAGACGCTGCGAGCAATGGCAACTTCAACACCATATACCCAGCTGGCGCGGTGGTGCTTATAGAGAATTTGGCCTCTTGTAACAGCACCAAGAACGCAGACTTTGAAAGGAGACAACAAGCTGGTGCAAATGGAGGAAGCCAAATTGATGAGCTCAACAGGAATCTGGACAACGTACACAATCTCTTGGTGGGGAAGAAGCAAGTCCACTTTGCCAATGAGGTGGAGTCATTCGAACCAGAGCCAGAATGCGAAGAAGAGGATGTGAACTACATCAATGGAGGTGGAGTTCAGAGCCAAAGGTTTGGGAACCAGCAAGGGAACAAGAATTTCAATGGAAATTATCAGAGGAGCTCCTTCAGAGCAAATCAGAACTCTTCTGGTTACACCCAAAAGCTCCCATTCCAGAACAACAACAGCGGTTACACAAGGAACTATGGAAACTCTTCCTACCAGAAACCTCCAGCTCAAGACAACAAGATGGAGGCTATGATGGAACAGCTTTTAGAAGGGCAACAGAAGATGATAGTGAGTTTCAATGGCAAGATTGATGCTCTGTATGAGGACCTGAATGGGAAGATAGAGAGCTTGGCCTCTAATGTGAAGAAGCTAGATGTTCAAGTTGCCCAAACTGCAGGAGCTGTAAACAAGCAAGAAGGATTCCTTCCAGGGAAGACAAATACCAATCCCAAACGCCATGTGAATGCTGTCACATTGAGGAGTGGAAAGACCCTTCAAACCGTGCAAAAGAAAGAAGCACTGAAGAATTTGAGGAGCTTGAAGATGTAGAAGATGCTGCAGAACCAGTGTCGATCGACACCCAAGGAGATTGACGACTGATATGTCTATATTTTGCATCATTTTAGCGTCCATTTAGTATAGGTTTCTCATCATTTAGGAGTCTAATAAAGCATCATTGTGTTGCATTGTATCATTTAGAGTCCTAGAGTGTTTTTGCATAGTCCTTACATGTTTTGGTGCATTTGGAGTCTTGATCAGGTAACATGGATGCTGTGGAGGCAACAATGGAGTTGGAGAGGAATGGCACATCACTTGGAAGAGAAAGAAGTTGGAGAAGAAGAATCCTGAAGAAGTTTCGGCGAGAAGTTTCGACGAGGCTGGCCGAAACTTCTCTCCAGGACGACCGTTCGACGACTGCGTTCGATGAGCTTGGTCGAAACATTTCTCCAGGACGACCGTTCGACGACTGCGTTCGATGAGCTTGGTCGAAACATTTCTCCAGGACGACCGTTCGACCAAGGCGTTCGACGAAGTACATCGAAACTTCTTTAAACGCGTGGAGATGGATCAAAGCTTGAAGACCCGTTCGATGACTCGGTTCGACGAGGCCACGTCGAAACTTTCCTCCAGGATGAAGTTTCGACGACTTATTTCGACGAGCTTGGTCGAAATTCTCCCAGAAAAACTCTTTTTGTCTTCTTTATGGGTCCCTCCTATAAATACTTTTTAGACCTAATTTTTTATGTCAACTTTTATTCTCTTGTTCTTAGCCTAAACTTTTAGCCACTTTGGGCAAATACTTTGTTTAAGCTTGAATCTTTGAGTTTAATGCAATATCTTTCTTAGATTTCTTGTTTAATCTTTCTCTAATCATGTTTAACCTTTCTCTAATCTTTGATTTGATGAATTTAAGTATGATTAGTGAGTAGTTTCCTTAGGAACTTAGGGATGGGTTAGATTTAGGGTTTTCTAATGGATTAATCTTGCAATCTAGGATAGATTCTTTCATTCTCTCTTCTTATTAAGTGATTCCTAATGCCAAATAGCTAATCTTTGCTATTTTGGATCATAAGCATTTCATACACCCACCAAGTGTTTGATGAAATGCTTGAACCAACTTAATAAGAGATTTACATTTCTAGCCTAAGACATTAGTTGTTTAGAGTGTTTATCATGCCTTATAGACTTGAATTTAATGCTTGTTGATTATCCTAATGCTAAAACATCATTAGTTCATTAGGGTGATTAAGAAAGGGATTAAGGCCACACATCATGGTTTAATCTTGTTTAAGTGTTCTTGGCATAGAGTTAGCTTGATTAGTTGTTTAAATGATTGCAAGGTTGTCCATTTAGTTTCCCAAATCAATGATTCCATCCCTAGGTTTCGTTTTAGTTAAATTGTTAAACTTGCTTAGTTAATCACTTATTTTGTGCTTGATTAGTAGTAATGAAGGTTTAGTTTCATAGTATTGCTCTAGTAGTATCTCTTTTAGTTTGTGTTTAGCTTTCAATACTTGTTTGTGACTTGCTTTTACTATTTTAGCTTAGCTTAAACATAACTTTGTATTCTTATTGCATCATCTCCCAAGATGGATTGATACCTCAATATATTGCAATGATATGAGCAATTGAGGAATTGCTTGCAAGATAAAATAAAAGTCTTTTATCAATTTGGCGCCGTTGCCATATTGGGATTGATTGATCATAAAGATTTGAGTTTTGTTTGATACTAAGTGATCCTTTTGTGTTTATTGACCATCTACTTTTCTAGATTTCAGTTTTTCCTTGAATGCATTTGAGATCACAAGGAGACAACAACTTCCAAGGCTTTCAAGACATTGATCAATTGGAAAGGGTTGCAAGGATTGCAAGAAGGGAAGCTGCAAGGTTAGAGAGGTTGAGAATGGAAGAACAACAAAGAGATCAAGTCCCTCCATGACACATGGCGCAAGCACAAAGGGGCAATGGAAACCCCTTACATGCGCCACGCTTAGGGAGGACTATTGGGGCTGGAGATGCTTTAAATACACATCAAAATCGCTATGGTATCAATCCTCCACAGGTTCAAAACAATACCTTTGAAGTAAAGCCAGCTTTCATCTCTATGGTTCAACAAGACAAGTTCCATGGGTTGCCAATGGAGGATCCTCTAGATCACTTGGACAACTTTGATAGAGTTTGTGGCTTATTCAAGATGAATGGTGTGAGTGAAGATGCCTTCAAGCTAAGACTATTTCCCATCTCTCTTGGGGATAGAGCAAGGCAATGGGAGAAAACTTTGCCTCAAGGTACTATCACTACATGGGATGAGTGCAAGAAAGCTTTTCTATCTAAGTTCTTCTCCAACTCTAGGACCGCCAAGTTGAGGAATAAGATCTCTAGCTTCACTCAAAAGAGCAATGAGTCCTTCAATGAAGCATGGAAAAGACTCAAGGGCTACACAATGCAACGCCCTCATCATGGCTTCACACAAGAGTCTCTACTAAGCACCATCTATAGACGTGTTCTACCAAAGATAAGAATGCTTCTTGATACCGCAAGCAATGGGAATTTCTTGGGCAAAGATGTTGATGATGATTTGGAGCTTGTAGAGAATCTTGCCTTGAGTGATGGTAATTACAATGAAGACTATGATAGAGCTCCAAGGGGAGGTGATTTTGATGCTCACAAGAGGGAAATGAAGTCTCTACATGACAAGATGGACAAGCTCATGTCCTCAAACCAAAGGCATGTACATTTTGTTGAAGATAATGTGGAGGATTGTGATGATCAAGTTGAATACCAAGAGGGTCAAGAGGAGGTAAATTTCGTGGGAGGCCAAGGAGGATACAACAACAACTATAACAACAACTATAAGGGGAACAACAACCTCTCTTATAGGAGTACTAATGTGGCTAACCCCCAAGACCAAGTTTACCCTCCACAAGCTACTCAAGGAAAGCCTTTTGTGCCCTACAACAATCAACAAAAAGGTTATGCACCAAGGTCTAACTACCAAGGAGGAAACCAAGGCAACTTTGGTGGGCAAAGGTTCAACCAAGGCAATGCTCCACCGGGTTTTAATCAAGCTTCACAAGGTCCACCACAAGACAATGTTCAGCTTATGCTTCAACAAATCCTACAAGGTCAAGCCAATAGTGATGCTAATATGGGAAAGAAGATTGCTGAAATCAACACAAGGATGGACTCCTCACTCAATGAGCTTGCTACTCAAATTGGGGGTCTTCAACAAAAGTTCAAGCAGCTAGAGAAAGGCAAGGCTTCTAGCTCCAACTCTCAAGGTACTCTACCGGGAAAGTGTGAAGCAAATCCCAAGGAGTACATCAATGCCATTACTTTGAGAAGTGGAAAGGAGTTGCCTCCAAGGTCAAGTCCTTTGATCAATGAGGACATTGAAATTCAAGATGGGGAGGATAGCTTTGAAAAAGCTCAAGATGCTATAACTTTTGATGATGTATATATTGCAAAGAAGAGTAAGGAAGTGGTAAAGGAGAAGCCAAAGGAGGATTTGCACAAGAAGGAGTCAAGATTTGTTCCTCCACCCTACAAGCCTAAGCTTCCTTTTCCCGGGAGGTTTAAGAAACAATTGGTGGAGAAATACAAGGCTATGTTTGACAAGCAAATCAAAGACATTGAGCTCAAGATGCCTTTGGTGGATGCCTTTATGATGATTCCACAATATGCTAAGTTCTTGAAGGATACCGTGGCACAAAGAGCAAGGGATATCCAAGGAGTTATGCTAGTTTCTCAAGAGTGTAGTGCCATAATCCAAAGCAATGTGATACCAAAGAAGCTAGGAGACCCCGGATCTTTCACAATACCATGCGCCCTAGGTCCTCTTAGTTTTGAAAATTGCTTGTGTGATCTTGGAGCTAGCATCAACCTTATGCCCTATTCAATTGCAAAGAAGCTTGGTTTCACCAAGTACAAAGAGTGTGGAATCTCCTTGATACTTGCGGATAGAAGTGTGAGGTTACCTATTGGAGTTCTTGAAGATTTGCCTATCAAGGTTAGTAACTTCATCATCCCCACGGATTTCATGGTGCTCAAGATGGATGAAGAGCCAAAGGATCCTTTGATTTTGGGAAGACCCTTCCTAGCTACAGCTGGTGCTATTATAGATGTTAAGCATGGAAAGATTGGCTTACATCTTGGAAAAGGGATTGAGTTGAAGTTTGACATAAAGAAGACTTTGAGGAAGCCCACCATTGATGGTCAAGTATTCTACATTGAGACTATGGATGAGCTAGCCGATGAGTTGCTAGAGGAACTAGCTCAAGAGGACCATCTTGGTGTTGCTCTCACCAAACCACATGGAGAGAATGGGTACTTGGATGAGGAAACACAAGCATACATGCAAATGCTTGATTCGCGCAAGGCTCTAGATGGGGAGGAAGTTTTTACACGATTGGTAGCTTCATGTGAGGGTGAAGTGGAATGTGACCAAGACAAGAGGTCCATGGAAGTTGAGGTTTCAAGTCAAGGGCAAGAGGAAAAGCTAGAGGAGCTTGAGGATAGCGAATGGGCTAAGGACCTTGATGAGGATTGGAGCGAACTTAAGGCCCCAAAGGTGGACCTCAAACCACTTCCCATTGGACTAAGGTATGCTTTCTTAGGCCCTAACTCTACTTACCCCGTAATTGTGAATGATTGCTTGAGTGATGATGAGCTCAACTCTCTCCTTAATGAGTTGAGAAAGTATAGGAGAGCTATTGGTTACTCTTTGAGTGATATCAAAGGCATATCTCCTATGCTTTGTACTCATAGGATTCACCTTGAAAATGAAAACACTTCCTCAATTGAACACCAAAGAAGATTAAACCCAAACCTTAAGGAGGTGGTGAAGAAGGAAATTTTAAAACTTTTGGAAGCTAATGTGATTTACCCTATTAGTGATAGCACTTGGGTGTCTCCCGTGCATGTTGTCCCTAAGAAGGGTGGAATCACTGTGATTAAGAATGATAAGGATGAATTAATACCAACTAGAACCATCACCGGCCATAGGATGTGTATTGATTATCGAAAACTTAATGCTTCTACTAGAAAAGATCATTTCCCTCTTCCTTTTATTGATCAAATGCTTGAGAGATTGGCTAACCATCCCTTCTATTGTTTCCTTGATGGATATAGTGGGTTCTTCCAAATACCCATTCATCCTAATGATCAAGAGAAGACTACTTTCACATGCCCTTATGGTACCTTTGCATATCGAAGGATGCCATTTGGGTTATGTAATGCTCCAGCCACCTTTCAAAGGTGCATGATGAGTATCTTCTCCGATCTTATTGAGGAAATGGTAGAGGTGTTTATGGATGACTTTTCTGTGTATGGTGCCTCTTTTTCTGCTTGTCTTTCTAATCTTTGCAGGGTTCTACAAAGATGTGAAGAGTCTCACTTGGTGCTAAATTGGGAAAAGTGTCACTTCATGGTCAACCAAGGCATTGTGTTGGGTCATAAGATTTCTGAAGATGGTATAGAAGTGGACAAGGCCAAGATAGATGTCATGATCAACTTGGCACCACCATCAAATGTGAAAGGCATAAGGAGTTTCCTTGGGCATGCTGGGTTTTATAGGAGGTTCATCAAGGACTTCTCAAAGATTGCTAGGCCTTTGACAAGACTCCTTTGCAAGGAGGTGGATTTTCAGTTTGATGGAGAGTGCTTGCAAGCTTTTGAGACCATCAAGAAGGCACTTGTGAGTGCCCCCATTGTGCAAGCACCGGATTGGAGTCTACCTTTTGAGATCATGGCTGATGCTAGTGACTATGCCGTTGGAGCTGTGCTTGGGCAAAGGAAAGACAAGAAGCTTCATGTGATTTACTATGCTAGTAGAACACTTGATGATGCTCAAACCAAGTATGCTACAACAGAAAAGGAACTCTTGGCAGTTGTGTTTGCTTTTGAGAAGTTTAGATCTTACTTGGTGGGATCAAAGGTCATAGTGTATACCGATCATGCTGCATTGCGCCATATTTATGCCAAGAAGGAGACCAAGCCAAGGCTCCTTAGATGGATTCTGCTTCTACAAGAGTTTGACATGGAAATAGTGGACAAGAAGGGTGTAGAAAATGGTGTGGCTGATAATTTGTCAAGGATGAGGATTGAAGATGCTTTGCCAATCAATGATTCTTTACCGGAGGAACAAATTATGATGATCAAGAGCATTGCTAGTGTGCATGGAATTGGAAGAAAGCTTGAAGAGATTCAAGGCATGGAAGCAAAGAGTGAGCCTTGGTACGCTGATTTTGTTAACTACTTGGTATGCAATGAGGAGCCCACTCATCTCAACACCTATCACAAAAAGAAGTTCTTGAGAGATGTGTCACACTTCTATTGGGATGAGCCCTACCTCTATAAGAGATGTGCTGATGGGATATATAGAAGATGCTTGGCACAAGAAGAAGTTGAGAGTGTGATCTTCCATTGTCATGGGTCTAAATATGGAGGGCATTTTGCAACTTTCAAAACAGCTACAAAGGTGCTTCAAAGTGGGTTTTGGTGGCCTACATTGTTCAAGGACACTCATGAGTATATCAAGAGATGTGAGCCTTGTCAAAGGAAGGGGAACATTAGCAAAAGAGATGAGATGCCCCAAAACCCTATCTTGGAAGTAGAATTATTTGATGTTTGGGGAATAGACTTCATGGGACCTTTCCCTTCTTCTTTTGGTAACCAATACATCCTAGTGGCTGTTGATTATGTGTCAAAGTGGGTTGAAGCCATTGCAAGTCCCACTAATGACTCCAAGGTTGTGGTCAAATTGTTCAAGAGCATAATCTTCCCAAGGTTTGGTGTACCAAAAGTGGTGATTAGTGATGGAGGAAGCCACTTCATCAACAAGGTTTTTGAAGGGTTATTGAACAAGCATGGTGTCAAGCATAAGGTAGCTACCCCTTACCACCCTCAAACTAGTGGTCAAGTGGAAGTCTCAAACCGTGAGATCAAAGCTATTTTGGAGAAAACTGTGGGTCTAACAAGGAAAGATTGGTCAATCAAGCTTGATGATGCTTTGTGGGCCTATAGGACAGCCTTCAAGACACCAATTGGAAGGTCTCCCTTCAATCTTGTGTATGGGAAAGCTTGTCATTTACCAGTTGAGATTGAGCACAAGGCTTTGTGGGCTGTGAAGCTTCTCAACTACAACATAAAAACTGCCCAAGAGAAGAGGTTAATCCAACTCCAAGAGCTTGAGGAGATTAGGCTTGAGTCTTATGAAAGCTCAAGAATCTACAAGGAGAGGACCAAAGCTTTCCATGACAAGAGGATTGTAAGGAAGGAGCTAAGTGCTGGTGACAAGGTTCTTCTCTACAATTCAAGATTGAAGTTGTTCCCGGGTAAGCTCAAGTCAAGGTGGGGAGGCCCTTTTGAGATTAGAGAAGTGTTGCCATATGGAGCCATCACCTTGATAGGGAAGAATGGTGAGGACTTCACAGTTAACGGTCATAGGGTCAAGCCATTCTTGGTGCATGAGTCAAAGGAGGAGGCAAGCTCAATCCCTCTTCAAAACCCCCCTCTAGCCTAAAAGGTTTGAAAAGTCGAGCTAATGACGTTAAACAAGCGCACTTGGGAGGCATTCCCATGGTTATCCTTGTATATATTCTTGATTTAGTGCTATGATTATGTTTCTATGAGTTTTTGAAAGTTTTAGGTTGAGTATGGAGGACTTAGACTTGAAGAAAAAGGTGTGGAGGAAATTTTTAAAGAAGTTTCGGCGAACATTTTCGACGAAGCTCATCGAAATTTTTGGCCAGGGTGAAATTTCGGTGAACATTTTCGGCGTAGCTCATCGAAATTCTTTTCCAGGGTGAAATTTCGGCCAAAAGTTTCGATGAAGGCACGCCGAAATCTTCTTCCAGGGTGACATTTCGGCCAAAAGTTTCGACGAGACACGCCGAACCACATTTTCGACGATAAATTTTGGTGTATCTCGTCGAAATTTTCTTAAAACTCAGGTTTGCTTGACTTTTCTTCCTTCCTTTGACTGGTTTAATGTTGACTTCTCACACTTATATTGGACCGATTTTTGAGGATTTAAGACCCCTTCTTCCCCATATCTCTCATTCACCACGATTTTCCCCATTTACATAAGGATAAGAACTTGTTTTTCTCTTTTCTCTCTCAATTCTTCATCAAATTCTTTGATTCCAAGTGCATTAATTCTGAAATTGTTCGTCTAATTAATGTTCAAAAATTTTGGAATTTGGTTTCTTTAAACTTGTTTTCCCATGTTATATAGGGAATTAAGCTAGAATCCTCTTTAATTTCAATTTATAATCACTTAGAGGATGCTTAATTTGAATAATTCCTTGTCAAAATCTTTGAATG
>JAHZTW010000001.1:38296592-38309721 GCA_020283515.1 Alliaria petiolata
AAGCATTTTGGAGAAGCAGCCGAAGTGATGAAGTCAAGAGGGTGAATTTACGAGCAAGGTGTCGATCGACACCATCAGTGTCGATCGACACCAATGAAGGTCGGCCAAGTTTCCCAATTTCCATCAGAAAAAGGAAATCATCTCAAGCTTGAAGAATTACAAGTCTGCCCCTGGACGAAAAATCCCGTTCTATAAATAGTTTTCTGGCATTGTTTAGCCAAGACACCTTATCATTATTTTCTGTTTTTGAGACTTAGAGAGAGAATGATCCTGTGCTTTTCGGGAGACAATTCTACCTCATCTGAGCCAGATTTCGAACCCCTGTATCATTCTCTATTCTTTTATGTAATTTATTTGAGCCATGATTTGTGTTTACATTATTATGTCTGAGTAGTTTGCTAGTTAGGTTAGGATGATTTAGGGTTTGATGAAGAGTTTGTAGAATCACTAGAATTAATAGGGAAATCAATTGGATCTTCACCTTGATTTGTGCTTAACTTGATTCACTGAATTGATCACTTAGAAATCAAACCTTAGGTTATTTAATAGATGCGAGAGCATTATTAGTAACTTGATCTAATCATAGGTGAGCAAAATATCTATTCGCAAAGAGATTTGGTTTATGTATTTTGTGAACAAATCGAACCTGTTCTTATTGCTTGCCTTAATTGTTTAAATTCGCAAAGAGATTTGGGATTTAGGAATCTAGGCATAGATAACTTCTGCAACGAGAGTTGATTGGTTTTAACTTAGAGTATCGAGTTCTAGACGGTTCTTAATAAATCACTAATAAACTTAGATTCTGCATTCTTGGATTCAACCTGATAATTATCCTTGCCTAGCGCTTCGTCTCCTGAACTTTAATCCATCTTTATCCGATTTACTGCTTATTTAATTGCTTAGTTTTAATTACATATAAATCGCCTAGCATAATCTAAACCTAGACCATTAGTATAGCATCTACTTCCCTGAGGATTCGATACCCCTTATACTTTAACTGCATTGCTGTGCACTTGCAGTAGTTGATTATTTGGGTAAAACCTGAGCCCTATCAAATGCGCCATCTGCATTCATGAAGTTGATGAATGGCGTATTCAGGACAGGACGTGGTTCGAAGAAATGGAGGTTCGGTCGAGTGGATATCCGAACGGATGGGACGGCTGGACGTAGTCGAGTGGCGACTGGACGTAGCCGGGACGGACGGTCAATATCCGAGAGAAAATGGGATAAGTTCGAGTGAAGACACGGTAGAGTCGAGTAAAAACGGCTAAGTGTTGAAAAAAGGGGTGATGGGGTCTAAATAGTCGTCCGAGTTTGGAGGATTTCTTTGGGGACTCGTCAGGCTTTTAATTTGTAGGACCCTAAGCTGCAAGTGCACAGCGTGCGTTGTAGTACTTAGGGTATCAATCCACAGGGAGGAGGTCAACTGCAAAACAGAAGAATCAGGGCAACCAAAGACGCAGAGAATTGGGGTTTGGGGGTAAGTATCACGGTTTTGCAGAAAATAAAGAAAGCAGTATCACGTCTTATATAGAGGAGGTTGTCAATCTCTTCTATGACCAACGGGAAAAGGAAATCAAACTTAAGAACTTGTAAAAAGGAAATAAAGCAAGCAGTGCAGGAAAAGTTAATATTGAAGTGCGTAAATCTCGATGTAAAAGCAGATGGGGCGAACACGTTGGGAATCTTCTCGAGAAATCTATGGGGTTCTAACTAGAAATCAAACACACAAAAGTTAAGCAAGCGAGACTAGGCGATTTTCTCCAAACTGATTCACTTGTTTTAACAACCTAACTTTATCAAACCCTGTCGATCTGCGAACTTCCATTCCACAGGTATACTTTCATATCCTGCGTACTAGACAAACACGCAATAGGATCGGGACAATAAACATTCAGACATCTTTTAAAGGATGCTCTCTACCCTATTTTTGTCTAGATCTGAGATTCAGGACATTCGTCGTTCTCAAGACCCTGCGATCAGAATATAGTTCATGACGCCAGACTCATGCAATAAGAACGAATAAGGTGAGACAGAAAATCCTAATCTTCGGCCTAAAGAAATCGGTTTAACAACAGTTAATGAAATTCCCTATAGATCCCCTTAAAGAACACCCAACGAAAGTAAACTACTCAGACATAAAAGAAGAAGTAGAAAACGTGATTGATGAATGCATAACTCGTATTAATCGATTAAAATAAAAGAGGGTTCAAGAACAAATCAATCTCCCTCAAAGAACAAAGTGGAAACCACGAATCAAAGATTCGCGGCCGCCAAGAGAAGTTTGTAACAAGAGAATTTTGTGATGCTAAGTGGTGATTCTAAGTGGTGATTGCCCTAAAAAACCCAAAGGTCGAGTATATATAGGTCTTCAAGTGCCCTAGGTCGTGGATTAGGTCTTGGCTTGCATAAGACGGTTGTGGGTTTAAGTTGGGCTTCAAATGGGCTCGGGAATCCGTGAGTGGCCTGGCCGCGTGAGCGACTGGCCGTGGCGCGGCCACTGGTCGTCTGGTTTGGCCGTGACGAGGCCAGCTCGTCCTTCCGGGTGCTTGACGGACCTTCTTGCTTCCTTCATAACTTGAGATCCAACCGTGGGATTGCTCTCAAACCACTTCGAGGTGAAAGACAGCTGATAAGGCTAAATTGTCTCCAAATATGAGCTTGATCTCGTCGTGGGAAGGCCTTCATTTGGTGTTGAACTTCTGTCCTCGGGCACTGTTTCCGGAATTGTCCATTTTGCTCCAAAATATGCGTCTTTTGCTAAGATTACCTGAAAAGAGTCTTGAACAACCAAATAC
The DNA here is from genome assembly GCA_020283515.1 of Alliaria petiolata. NCBI lineage: Eukaryota > Viridiplantae > Streptophyta > Magnoliopsida > Brassicales > Brassicaceae > Alliaria > Alliaria petiolata. Next base: position 38,299,391 of record JAHZTW010000001.1, read on the forward strand.
TCGAAATCTAGTGTTTATGCATCAAAACCTTAGTGAAATGCTTATTAAAGCACTCACTTATGATAGTAAAAATGTGGTAAAATATGCATGTTATCAACTGTCCCAGACTTAAACCTTTGTTTTTCCTCAAACAAAACAGAAATCTAAGTAAGGAAAAGAGGTTTGAAAACGTGGAAACTCACCAATACTTGGGAACTGATCAAGTCTAGCAATCGACCTGTTGAGCCACATAATTCGGAATTCAGTATCAAGGCGTTTGGGTCTAGTTACCTTGAGCTTTTCACCCTTCCCGGATACGCTTCATGGTCCCTTTGAGTATTTCGAGCTTCCTCTTGTTGACTCCTTTATTCATTTAGGCGTGTGGTCTCTATCGAGGGAGTATTGGTCAACGAGACATTATACTTTCTCTTCCAAACATCTATACATAGACATTTCAGACACAACTCTCCTATTTTCTCTTCCCTTAGTCGATTTCTCCCTACTTTTTTAGGGTATCATTTTATTTTTTCTATCGACTTTCTTATTCCATTTTTTTCTTTCTTCTTAGCTTGAGAATGATCACTTCTTTGAAGTTTACATGATTGCTGCGAACCGTCATTGTCCTTTAAGGAACTCTTGTTGCCATTCCCGAACTAAAACCTTTCTTTCTATATTTTTTTTTCTTTTCTATAACAAGGGAAGATCAAGGAGAGGTTGCATTGCATCTACTTAGTCATACTAGAGTCTAAAAGAGGAGCAAAGTTCGAAGTACCTCAAGCCCCTTGACGAGAAGATTTGAGTCATTAGGTGCGGAGTCAACGCAAGATCCTTCGAGTACTCTAGAGATTAGAACTTTCTCCGCTGGAATGATCCACTCGCCGTGTTCAACTTAGTAAACCTTGCTTCTAAATCCGTGAGAATGGTCATTAAGGTTCCTTGTTCAAGATGACTTGTACCTAGCAAAGTTCATAGTTTCCGACTAAAAGAAAAAAAAGTTTTGACTCTATAAAACGACTCGATAAATGATGTAAGTATGCATAAGACTCATCAAATAAAAGCATAATTAGTAATATAAGAACCCCCCCCCCCCCCCCAAAACTTAAATCAAACTGTCCCCAGTTTGTTTAAATCGAGTTGAGGTGAAAAAGATAGGTAAATTCAAGTACAAGCTTGTGAAGACTTACTTGAAAGTAGCGTTGGGTTTGGTATGGGTGGATGGGCATGTTGTATGATTGAGCAAAGGACTTGATCATTATCCTTATGTCCCTGCTCATAGTCGATTTGATTGAACAAAAGAAATCAAAAACTTAGCTCGAAAGGAAATGTGTTGTGCGGTTGAGCTTCCTTGCTTCGGATGGTGGTGGTGGGCGTGTGTGGGTGATGGATGAGGATGGTGATAGGCGTTTGGTGGTGATGATTGGCTCGCCTTTGATGTGAAGAACAGGTACTCCGGTTGCTGAGTACTCGTCTTGGTTCCTTGACCTTTGATAACACCGTGAATGAGAGATGGAAAATCTTCCGTCCTTGCGTCTTGAAGATTGCGTCACCTCAGAAACTTGACTTGAAGTTTGGGTCTATGCTGGCGTATCCAGTGATCTGTTCGGGATCCAGGAAGACAGGTGTTGCTAGTATGAACTTCAATGCCATATTAAATCCTTACTTGGCTTCGGTAAAGGCCTTGGCTGCGGAAGAGAGAAGCTAGTCTTCGGGAACTTTCCTCTTCGCGGTTTGGTGAAGGAGGTTGCATCTTCTTTACATCCTCTGGAATCGTGGTGTTCTTCTTCGTTTTCGTGGATACAGGTCCGTTAAACGTGCTGGACGAAGTAAGTAGAGAGATGGATCATTAACTTGGCTTGACTTGGATGGAGTCTTGTCTTGTCTCGCCATCTTTGATGCAACAGCAATGTGTCGTGGTTGTGGAAGTGATCTTTGCGGTCTTTAGGTCGTGTTAAAGCCATTGAATCAAGGAGGATACTTGAAAGGCATGAAACAGGTTGAAGGAGGTCCGGTTTGGTGAGGTCGGGACGGAAACGTCTTCAGACGAAGGCCGGCCGCGCGACGGGTTTTCGCGGCCGCGGCCGAGCGTCCTTCGTCCGCGCCATCGTGGCTCGTGGCGCGGCCAGGCTCCTTCTGGCCGGCCGACGGGCGGTTCGTCGCCCGGTAAGTGTTCTTCGGGTTTCCTTCTTCATTTTTTTGGTCTTTTCTGGTTTTTCTGATTTTTTGTGCTTTTGAGGTTTATGAAAATGCTGTAAACTAAGAAGAAACCAAAACTAAAAATTAGTATGGTTAAAGAGATAAGAAAGAGAATACCTAAAATGGGTTGTCTCCCATTGAGCCGCTCTTGTTTAGAGTCCTTTAGCTAGACTTTGGTAGTTTGGGAGCATAGTTGGAGGTGGAGTTCGAACTTAGGCAAGGTCTTTTTGCCTTCTGTGCGGCCTCTTCTGCTAAAGGCTCCTCGAGTCTCTCCATAATGGCATCTTCATCCTTCTCAAGAAGGTGTTTCTCTTACCGGGTCTCCATTGAGCTTCGAGCTTTCTTCCCGGCTCTTGCGAATTAGTAGAGATGTTGTATCTCTTGCTTAGTCTCATCACTCTCGTGGAAGTAGTACCCGATCAAGTGCTCCTTCCATGCTGTAGTGAAGGTAGTCTCAGGAGGAAGGCTCTCAACTACCTTGTCGAATTTCGCAAGGTCTTCTCTGCTGATCAGGTCGCGAGTCTTTCCAACCTTCTTATACCTATGAACGTCCATGATTCTTGGCGTGGTGGCGTTGAACCTTGCTTGCATGAAGTGGCATTTGATTATGCTTGCGTCTTCGCTGCTATCTTTGAAGTACTCCTTCAGACCCTTCTTTTCTAGAGCCTCTTCTATACCAACATATATCGGGATCTTCCTTGCCTTCTTATGAAACTCGATGAGTCTTTCTCTTTTGATGCGATCCTCAAATCGTGATTTTTCCTGCACCCTCTTGTCGTTTGATTGGCAAGTTAGGACTTCATCCAATACTGGCTCTGGGGGTGACATTCCATGGATTGGAAGCGTTGAAGTTCGACGCGGCCGATGGTTCTTTTAGTATCAAGTTTCCATCGAGTAACGTTGTACTAATCGAAGTATTTCATGGGGTTTCTGAGGGGATACAGAAGTTAGATCGAAGAAAAGTGAACGGATCGAGAGATAGCCGAGGAGAGTGAGCTACGGACGAGCGATAACCGAGGAATCTCTAGGGCGGTCGACTATCTTCGTTTCCAAGCGAGTTTCACCGAGTTTTCTTCCGACTAATCTGTTCCTAGGCGTGTCAAGGTGAGTGCGTGACTGTGGCTGAAGTCCATGGATCGAGTAATTGCTAGGGTGTTATGTTTATCATGATTACTTGCGTGAGTTTGTGTGTTTGGTTGTTTGTGTGCTTAGCAAGTATTAGCGTGACATAATAGACGATTGTGTGGTGTTTATCGTGGCTAGGTTGATGTCTAGATAACCGCAGGGTAATCCGGATCATGTGCTAGCTTAGGAGATGTGGTATTCTTGCTATAGTAGACGTGAGTCTTAAGAAGGGATTGACCGTGGGTTAGGCTAGATGATCAAGGCCGAACATAGGTTGTTGTTTTACTTGCTTAAGTGTTTATGTGAATGTGGAATCTGACGCATGATTGCGTGATTGGCTTTGGCTAGGTGTTACGGGATGACTGTACTCACTAAGTATTTATGATAATACTTACGCCTCTCTTATGTGTTGAGTGTGCAGGATCTAAGAAGTAAGTGGAGCGAGATCGACGGCAGTGATGGACATGGATGGATCGGGGATTTGGGATATATGTTTTAGCTATTTAATCGTTGTACTTGTTGTTCGTTTATGGGCCTTGGTGTTTTTTCCGTTAGGTTAAGCTAGATGATACGTTGCATTGTTTAGCAAACCGTGTTGTTTCTGATTTATGAACCTCGAATCTTGTCAAGTGTTTTTATTCAAAGTTTAATGAAAGGCATTGTTGGTTAATCGCTTGTTGAATGAACTGTTTAAAAGAATTAAAAACGCGAAATTTGACTAAGTATAGAACGGCCGTTAGGTGGTACGATGGGAGGCACGGCCGCGGTACGGATAGCCGGGTCTGGTCGCCACAGAATCTATCCTAGATTGCAAGATTGAAACATTAGAAAACCCTAAATCTAACCCATCCCCAAGTTCCTAAGAAACTACTCACTAATCATAGTTAAGCACATCGAATCCATAATGAGTGATAAGCTAAACATGATTAGAAAAATGATAATAAGAAATCTAAGAGAGATATTGCATTAAACTTAAAGATCCAAGCAAAATACAAGGTTTTCTCCCAAAGAGGATAAAAGTTTAGGCTAAGACAATAGAGAATAAAAGTTGACCCAAAAATTAGGTCATTTGAGTATTTATAGGGGGACCCATAAAAGTGACAAGAAAGGATTTGTCAGTGTTCGGATAGACCAGGCTCGTCGATCCAACTGCTCGATCTGAACGCCTGGATGTTTGGATCGAGGTATCTCGTCGATCCGGTTGCTCGATCCCGACCCCTGTTTTCTTGGCTTCTTCCTCTTGGCGTCTTGGTTCGGATCGACCTGGCTCGTCGATCCAACAGGTCGATCCGAACCCCTGGATATATGATTCGAGTAGCGCGTCGATCCAACTCATCGATCCAGTACGAGAAATCTTCTTCTTCATCTTCTTGATGACTTCTTGCCCCTCCAAGTGCTATGCCATCCTTCTCCAACTCCATTTATGCCTCCATAGCATCCATATCACCTAATCAAGAGTCCAAATGCAACAAAATATGCAAAAAATATGCAAAAACACCTAAAAATCTAAATGATCAAAATGCAATATAATGATGCTTAATTAGGTTCATAAATGATAAGAAACTTACACTAAATGGAGAGAAATATGATGCAAAATATAGACATATCAGTAGTTTTGTTTTGGGTTTGAGGATGTGTTAGATTAGGATGTTGTGGGTGCTAATCTTTGATGTTCAACACTAAAGCTTGAATCTTTCCTTCTCTTTTATCTCTTTTAATGCTAGAATGACATACACCATGCGTTCTATGATTTGAGAGAATCTACCATACAAAATATGTTCTTGGATTCCCTGAAAAATCTAAAGAAAGAGACTTGCTAGCAAGGCACAAGAGAGTGGTGGACCTATGGAGCTTGTTAAGTCACCATTAAAGCTGTTTCCTTTTGTTTGATAAACACCTTGTCACTAACGAGAGTTAGGTTGGATTTGGGATTCATCAAAGGGATCTTCACCACGATAGTGGGTGATCTCGATTCGAGGTTTAGACTCGGGATAATAGTTGTTTCTTGCATGAAGAACATCAAAGTTTGGTACTTGATTCATCCCAAATCGATGAACCCATCCAAAAACACATCTTTTATCATATTTTCAAATTGTCTACTATTCATCTAGTTAAAGTTTGTTTCTTTTATCTTGATTTGCATTGGTTTGTTGTCTTATAGTTTATTTCCTGCATTTTCTCCTTAAAGTTTCGTCTTTTACTACTTTTGGGTTCAAGATTGCATTTTTATACTCTCTTGGGCTTAAAAGTTCATCTTTTACCATCATAAAACAATCCCACCTAACTTAATTAAGGTTCTTTCTACTCTTAATGCATATAGTATCCCAGATTGGATTGATCCTTAAGTATTGCAATGACATGATTAAGGTTGAGTAATTGGTTACAAAGGTCCACAAAATCCTTGTATCAATTTGGCGCCGTTGCCGATTTGGTATTGTTTTAGACATTAGGATTTGGTTTCTAGTTAAGACTAGGCTTTTATTTACATTTTGGTTACTGATTTTCCAGTTTACTCCGTTTGCATTTCAGGTACGCTAGCAGTTGACGCAATCACTTTGCTCGTGTCAGTTACTTGCAGTCAACACACTTTGCCTGAAGCAAGCTACGCGATCAGGCTGGTTACGTTGTGTTGACGAACTTGAGGTCCAAAGCAACAACAATATGGTTGAAGCTCATGACAACTTTTATCAGCTGGTAGTGCAAGAAGAAGAGACATAGCAAGAGTTGAAAATATTCAAAGGTTCAATATGGAAGCTCCACAAGAGCAACAAGCACCATTGGGTGCCGCGGCTGCAAATGGAAAACGTCCAGCATGGGTTATTGGAGCAGGAGACACTCCAAACACACACCATAACTGATACGATATCACCCCACCAGCTGTGCAGAACAATAACTTCGAGATAAAGTCGGGGTTTATCAACATGGTTCAAGGAGATAGGTTCCATGGGTTACCAATGGAAGATCATTTGGAACATTTGGATAACTTTGATCGTATATGTTGGATGATAAAGATAAATGAAGTTAGTGAAGACGCTTTCAAGCTCCGCTAAATCCCCTTCTCACTTGGCGATAAGGCAAGACAATGGGAAAAAACCTTCCCCAAAGTACAATCACATCTTGGGATGAATGCAAAAAGGCCTTCTTGTCTAAGTTCTTCTCAAATACAAGAACGACTAGGCTGCGTAATGAGATATCAAATGAGAAATTTAATGAAGCTTGAGAACGATTCAAAGGCTACACAATGAAGTGTCCTCATCACGATTTTAGTGAGGAATCCTTTCTCAGCACAATCTAGCTTGGAGTCTTGACAAAAATTTATATGTTTTTTGATACAGCTTCTAATGACAACTTCTTAGGAAAAGAAGTAGGTGAAGGCCTTGAACTCGTTGAAAATTTGACTTTAAGTGATAGCAATTACAATGGAGACTATGACCAAACCACTAGAGATACAACCGATGGAAACTTAGTCAGCAAGAAGGAGTTGAAAGCCATGACTGAGAAGATTGATCAACTCATACTAGCAACTCAAAAGCCAGTTCACTTCATTGGGGATGGAAGGGAAATTGGTAGCGAGCAACAAGAGATAGCTAACTTCGATCAAGAAGAGGTTAACTACGTGGGCGGTCAAGGGTACAACCAAAAGATATATACCTTGCATCACTTGTTACTGAATTGTTACAAAACTGGCGCATTTTATTCCATGTTATAAAACTGATGATGCATCACTTGTTACTTAATTGTTCTTTACCTTGCAACTCAAAAGATCTATACCTTGGAAATAATTTTGGTAGGCATTGTCACTGATTTTCTTCAAGACTTTTAATGGACCATCGACCCTTGGCAGAAGTTTGGACTTTGAATGGACCTTTACCGAAGCAAACTTCTGCCAACGGTTGATGGTTCATTCAAAGTCTTGAAGAAAATCAGTGCCAATACCTACAAAATTGATTTGCAAGGTAAGTACAATGTGAGTACAAGTTTCAACGTGTCTGACTTAGTTCCTTTTGTTGCAGATGATCCGGATTCGAGGTCAAATCCTTTTGAAGGGGGGGGGGGTGATATACTCATAAATTAACATGTTTTATCTCCCATTTTAGATAGCTTTTCATTCAATTATGCATTCATTTAGATACTTTTAGTCCAAATTGCATCCATATTAGAGTTTAACAAGTTTTAGCTTAGGTTATTGCATATTGTGCATATTGAGTCCTAATTAGGTACTTTGGAGGCTTGGAGGACCTCTATGGAGAGTTGGGTGACAAGGAGGAAGAAAAGAAGGGAGCCAAACATGAAGCAGACAAATTTCAGAAGTGTATCGACCTTGGTGTCGACCTACCAAGGTCGATATAGCCCGGCAGGAAGACTGAGTTCTCAGACGATTGTATCGAGCTGCTAAGCTCGATACACGGGCCACCCGGAGTTTTGAAGACGTCGTATCGGGCATTCGTATCGGACTACTAAGGTCGATACACATCTCATCCGATGATTGAAGAATGGTGTATCAGGCATCTGTGTCGAGCTACCAAGCTCGACACACACCTTGAGGAAAGCCTTAGCAGCGTATCGAGCTGCATATAGACCTAGCAAGCTCTATACGCTGCCCGATTTTCAGATTTAAACCGGGTCAATACCCGGTTTGTTCCGGGTTGACCCGGGTCGTCCACTGTTCACTATAAATAGGAAATAACCTAATTTTTCCTAAGAATCTTTTAATCTCTTGTTCTTACTTAGAAAACTTTCCCTTTTGGTTTCTAAGTGATTTTGTAAGACATTTCTTTAAGTTTATGCAATCTAGTATTTATATCTTTTAATCTTTCATCTTCTATCTCTCTAATCATGTTTATCTCTATCTCTTTCATAGGATTTAAGGGATTAAGTATGGTTAGTGAGTAGTTTCATTAAGATCTAAGGACGGGTTAGATATAGGGTGTTTTAAGGATTAATCTAGATGCCTAGGGTTAGATCTTCTCTTTTCCCTCCTTGTTTAGTGTTCTAAATGCTAGTTTAGCATTGATCATGCTAAAACTAGGCCTTAGTGAATTTCACACCCACAAGGTGTTTGATGAAATTCCCAAACCAACTAAACAAGGGATTTACATTCCTAGCTCATGGAAGTGATTGTCTAGGGTGTTTATTGGCAATTTAGAACTGTTTCATAATGCTTGTTAGCTTCCTTTTCACTAATGAAAGTTAGATCTTGATTAGGATGATTAATAAAGGGATTAGTACCATGAAAGTGGATTAGTCTAGCTATTGAGTTCTAAGCCTAGGGATTAGCTTATATTGTGAATGCTTGGCATCAAAGTTTGATTCTTGGAACACCTTAGATTGATAACCCCATCCTTGGATTCGTTTTAGTATTTCGATAATTCTCATTAGTAGTAAATTAGCTTGCTTTGTTTTGTTTGATCACTTAGGTTCTTAGTTAAACTTCAAACCTTTATTTCTAGCTTAGATTAAGAAGTTGTATGAATTCCTAGTGTATTAACTATATCCATATGGATTGATCCTCAAGTACCTACAATGACATGAGTGAGTTTGAGTAATTGTTAAGTACCACAAGAAACCGCTTATCAATTTGGCGCCGTTGCCATTTGGATATATGGTTTAAGCATTAGGATTTTACTTCTTTTTGAGACTAAGTTTTTTATTATTGCTTACTAATCTCTCTTGATTTGTTTTCTCTTTGTTTCTAGGTGTATGAACTTGAGATCTAATGGACACAACAATCTAGTTGAGCCTTTAGACAACATTCACCAGGTAACAAGAGGAGCTTTTGTGAGAAGAGAAAGAGAGCGTCTAGCACATCTAAGGCGTTTGGGAATGGATAATCAACAAGAACAAGGTGGTAATGAACCACCACAAGGAGCTCAAGGGAATGCAGCTCAAGCTCGTCGAGTGCATCAACATCCTCCACGCTAACCAAGACACATTGGGGCTGGAGATGCTCCCAATACTCACGCCAATCGACAAGTTTGAGATTAAGAGCGGTTTGATCAACATGGTGCAACACAACAAGTTCCATGGGTTAGCTTTGGAGGATCCCCTTGACCATATGGATGAGTTTGATAGAATATGTGATATGACCAAGATCAATGGCATATCCGAGGATGGTTTCAAGCTGAGGTTATTTCCCTTCCCTCTTGGGGACAAGGCACATTTGTGGGAGAAGTCACTTCCAAGAGGTTCCATCACATCATGGGATCAATGCAAGAAGGCTTTTCTTCCAAAGATCTTCTCCAACACTAGGACCGCAAGGTTGGGGAATGAGTTGTCAAGCTTCACCCAAAAGAACAATGAAAGCTTTTGTGAGGCATGGGAGAGATTTAAGGGATACACTACGCAATGCCCTCATCATGGCTTCTCCGAAGAGACTCTTTTGAGTACGCTCTACCGTGGGGTTCTCCCCAAATTTAGGATGCTTCTAGACACAACAAGTAATGGAAATTTCTTGGATAAAGATGTAGAAGAGGGTCTAGAACTTGTGGGGAACTTGGCACAAAGTGATGGCAACTATGATGAAGACTATGATAGGTCATCAAGGAGCGATGGTACTTAAGAAGACCAAAGGAGGAAAGAGATGAAATCTCTTATGAGAAGATGGATAAGTTGCTACAAGCTCAACAAAAGCATGTTCACTTTGTGGGGGATTGTGTTCAGAGTCAAGGCCTCCAACAAGGGATGAATGAGGATTGCCAAGAAGAGGTCAACTATGTAGGTGGTCAAGGGTATCAACAAGGCTATAACAACAACTATATGAACAACAATCTTTCCTATAGGAGTACAAATGTGGAGAATCCTCAAGATCAAGTCTACCCTCCACAAGGACAAGGAGGACAACAAAAGCCCTATGTTCCTTACAAGCAACAACAAGGTTATGTTCCCAAGAACAACTACCAAGGGAACAACCAAGGTCACCAAGGCAATTTTCAGTCTAAGCAAGGTCCTCCACCGGGTTTTGGACAAGATTTGGATGTGAGGAATGTTCTACAACAAATCCTCCAAGGTCAAGCAAGTAGTGCCATGGATGTGAG
>JAHZTW010000001.1:38324548-38341736 GCA_020283515.1 Alliaria petiolata
ATTGCAAGAATGTTCCTTTAGATTCCCAAATCAATGATTCCATCCCTAGGTTTCGATTTAGTATAATTGATAATCTTGCTTAGTAGTAATCCTTGCTTAGTTTCTTGATTAGCTTCAATTAAGGTTTAATTTCATAGTTATTGCTTTAGTAGTATCTCTTTTAGCTTGTAGCTTGCTTTTAATACTTGTTTGTGACTTGAATTTATCCATTTTAACTTAGCTTAAACTAGACTTTGCATTCTTAGTGAATCATCTCCCAAGATGGATTGATACCTTAAATATTGCAATGATATGAGCAATTAAGGAATTACTAGCAAGCTAAAAACGCTTGTTTCACCTATTCGCAAAGAGATTTGGTTTAGGGTTTTGTGAACAATTGAACCTGAACTTTAATGCTTGTTTGAATTGTTAGAATTTGCAAAGAGATTTTGAATTCTAGGGTTTCGACATAGATAATCTTCGCAGCGAGAGTTGGTTGATTTTACATTAGTGATTCGAGTTCAAGAACAGAGCTTCATATTTCCTAACATTCGCCTAGACGTAGAATTTAGATCACCTGAGAATTTCCCTGAACCTAGCGTTTCGTCTCCTGAATTTACTAAATCGTTTAATTGCTTTCTGTTTCTAGTTTTACATTCTCACCTAGCTTAATTCGAATTTAGAAACTGCTGTGTGACTATCCCTTCTCTGTGGATTCGATCCCTAAGTACTACAACTGATCTCTTAATTTGAGAGAGTTGTTTTAGGGTAAATTTGACCCATATCAGTGGCTTAGAAGAAGAAAAAGCTTCTAGATTCTCCAAATGAGTAACTATTTGACTAAGAGCGTCTAGTTGGTTGTTAACCTCAGAGTATAGCTTCCCAATCTTGGTGAAAACTACCTCAAACCCCGTTTTCAAATCTCGGTTGAATTGATTTTGACCTTGGACGAGTTGCTGTAGCTTTTGCTTCAAACTTAAGTCTTGGGGTGAGGAGGAAAGAGCTTGGCCGTGGTCATGGTGGAACTGAGCATAGGGATGGTGCATGTATCCATAATCGTGGTGATGAGCAGCACCATAAGCATCATAAGTGGATCCATGGTGGAAGCAACAAGGGAAACCTTGGTGGTGCATGAAGTATGGTTGAGGGTGAAACATGGTACCTATAAGAGAAACAAAAATAAAACAAAAATCAGTACTTTAAATAAATGCTTAGTCTAAGCAAGAACTCAGTCTCAAATGCATTAAAAACAATCCCAAGAGGCAACGGCGCCAATTGATGTAAAGGGTTTTTATGCCTTAGCTCAATCCTCAAACACACATGTCATTGTAGTATTTGAGGTGTCAATCCACTTGGGAAGCTAATGACACTTGAGATATAGAATACTTGCTAAGCTAAGCTAATAGAGAAGGGTTTTTAAAGCTAACAACCTAGTGACAAACAAGGAAGCAAAAGAAAACAAACAAAGAGTAATATGGCGAAATGTAAAGCAAGATAAGAGCAAATGAAACTAAGCAAAAACAGAAAATATCTAAGCTTCAATAATAAAAGAAAGATTCAAGATCAAGGTAAACGATGTAGGGTGATTCTTATTCATTTCTAAGATGTTCAAAGTTGCAATACTAAGTACTCAACCTTAAGTAAGGAGCACAATTAAAGGTTAATCCAATCCCTTGGCAAAAACCCCTTTGCTAATCACATTTCTAACCCAATCCCTTGGTGTAAATATGACTAACAAGCTTTCAATCACAAGCTCCATAAAACAAAAAACTCCCTAGACATCTAATCCCTTAGGCTTAGGATGAGTAATCTATGCAATATTTTCAGACATTTTAATGACACTCTCATGCCCAATAAAAGTCTAGAGGCGATTTCCCATCAATATGGTACTAAGCATTTAGCACAATTCATATAAGAAATTATAGATGCAAAGAATCATGATTTCTAAACATCATTTTCAAATATAAACTCATTCAAGCATTTTATCAAACACCTTAAGTGCTCAACAAAAGCCTAATATCAACTTCTCCAATAAAGAGGTACTTGGCTATTAGCACAATCACATAAGAAAAGGGAATACAAAAAAACTAAGCTTTAAACATCTCAAACAATCATTAGAACCACCCTAATCTACCAAGATCTCAAATCTAAGAACAACTACTCACTAACCATAGCCTTAACCACGAAATCCATGAGGATAGGATGGCTAGACATGATTAGAGTGAGATAAACAAGAAGAAATTAAAGATAAGTGCAAGATATAATTAAAAAGCAATGATCCAAATACAAAACTCAAACTTTGTGTTTCTTGTTCTTGAGAGAAAGAAAAAGGCACAAAAATATGAGAGAAAATAAGTGGATACAAGATAAGATCTAGGTTAAAAGGTATTTATACTAAGGTCCAAAAGAAGTAGGTAAAAAGGTGGTCAAAGGTGGTCAAACTTCGGATAAGGTTTGCAACGGCCTCAAGCCGTTACACCAGGTCATTATGGGCTTCAACTGGCTCATCCTGTTGCATGAGATCGTGTGGATTCTGCAACTGGGTCATACTGTTGCATCACCTCGATATGGGCTCCTCAATGGACTCAAACCGTTACACGAGACTGATGTTCATTCTTTCCATGGTAACTTCTGAACCGCTGTTGATAATGCCTTCAAACCAACTCCATTCGAAAGCTAACTCGATTCTCTAGAACTTTGTTGAAAGACGCGGGAACTGAATCGAGACGTAAAGTTTTCGTCCGGACCGATCTTTCCACAACGGGTTGTCTAGTGTGGTACTAGGGTCTTGAGTGACACAAGATCAGTCCTTTATTTGTTTTTGGTAGTAAAGTCTTAACCTTTATCTGTTTTTAGCTTGACTTATGACACCGTATGACCGATTTGTTTAACTAACGCTCCCAAAATGGTTCGACACCCCATACGCTGTACTGATTTCGGTTGATAGTGTTGGGACATTGCTAAAAAGGCTAAAAACCTTATCTGTCAGGATTCCAAAGAAGTTACCCGATCCAGGGAACTTTGTGCTAGATTGCTCAATCTCAACAAGAAGGTTTCCTCGTTCTCTCTGCGATCTAGGTTCAAGTATCAACTTGATGCCATACTTAGTTGCTGTTCGACTTGGAATGAGTGATTTCAAGCCAACCAGAATCTCCCTTGTCCTAGCTAATCGATCCAAAAGAATCCCAGAAAGTCTTCTAGAGGATGTTCCCTTGAAGATTGAAGGCTGCATTATTCCCACAGACTTTGTGGTTTTGAAATATGATGAAGAACCTATGAATCCTCTTATTTTGGGAAGATCATTCTTAGCTTCAGTTGGTGCCAATATTGATGTGAGGAAAGGGAAAATAGAGCTTGACTTGAGTGATGTTGTCATGAATTTTGACATGGACAAGTTAAGGGGGACCTTCCACCATCAATGGTCAATCTTTTTTAGTAGAGATATCTATGGATCAAGACCCAATCATGGAGCATTCAGACGACACTAATGTTGGGAATGTCAAGGAGCTGGATTCTAAAGAGCAAGTGAACAAACTGGTTGTTCAAGAGGCATTAGCTGAGAATTCTGAGAAAGTTGTTGAGGTAGAGGATTGGAGTGGAAACAATCATCTCTTCAAGGCTTTGGGCGAAGATGAAGCTCTAATCAATGCTAAGGTTATGGAGGAAGACGTTTTCATCATGGAGGCAAGGATTGCGGAGCTGAATTGCAGAAAAAGTGCAGAGATTCGAGCTACTGGTTTGGTAGTGTCGATCGACACCCTTCGTGGATCATACCAGAAGCTGTTTCCAATGATGCAAGTCCATCCTATGTGGTCAAACAGATGCCTCATATTGATCAGAAACCTCGAAAGAAGCAATGGTACGCATTCCCCGGAATCAATTCCAAACCCCCTGATCTTATCAATAAGAATACCAAAGGTTCAAAAGCTACTTCACACTTATGCAAGCCACAAGGTTCTCGTAGAGGGCTTGGTGTTTCTTTTAATGATTCTGCAGGAAAACGAAGTGTCCCACCCGAACTAAAGTCCCACCCTGCTGCTGTTCCTCATTTCATTGGTTATTTTCATGCACCTAATGCCTATACACCGCCATGGATGAGAAGATATTCGTCTGGGAAGCATTCGATGTCACCCTCCGATCCACCAGAAGTCTGGACCCCGACACAGTCAAGCTAATGACTGAAAACGAGCGCTGAGTGGGAGGCAACCCACTATTAGGTACGTTTTTCTTTTTATTTTGTTTTGATTTTACTTAAGTCCTAGTTTCAGTCAGTTGAAAAGGCGACAATGGACTCAACACAGACCAATGTCGATCGACACCACTTAGTGTCTATCGACACAACTTAGTGTCGATCGACACCACGCGCATACGAAGGTAAATCTTCTATATGGTCTTTTCTGTAGTTTCTAATCTTACTTTTAACCAACTTCGGGCTTGATAACACTGGGGACAGTGTTGTTTAAGTCTGGGGGAGGTGATTACTGACTTTGTGTTTTGTTTTGAGAGTCATTTGAGTCAGTCAAAAACTTGGTTTTATCGAGTCAAAATCAGTGAAATTTTCTATTTTCTTGGAACTAACCACAGAATGTTGACACTTGAAAGAACCATTGCTATAAGAGTTGATTGCATGTCTTACTAAGTAGAAAGTTGCAAGTGGAATCAATCTAACCGGGCGAGTTCAGGTCCCCTTATAAGAACTAGGTATGTGCAGAACTTGATTACTCTTTCAGTCTGAACAGATTGGCAATTACAGTCTCTCCTTGATCTTCCCTTGAGAAAAGAAAAGAAAGAAAAAAAAAAGAGTCTAAGTCTGGGAATAGTGCAAAGAACCTCATGAGCCTGTCTCCTAACAAGGAACAATATTAGTGAGTGCTCTTGAACCTGTCTCCTCACAAGGAACACAAGTAGAGAGTAGCACTATTTCCCAAGATTTTAAAAGAATAAGAAGAGTCAATGAAAAGATCTTAGAACACCCTAAAAATGGGCAGCAATTGACTAAGGGAAGAGAAAATAGGAGAGCTGTATGAAGAATGTCTTGTTCAGGCACTAAGGAAGGGCAAAGAATTTGAAAAAGTTCTGTGGCAATACAACTGTTAGAGTTCGAACATTTACCAAGGAAAGGATCAGGATTCAAACTGCGAGATTGCTAAGCTTGTGGCAAGTACACTGAACTTTCCTAAGGTTGGCTCTATATCATATGGATTCAAGAAGTGTTAACGAGTTGTGGCGTTCTAAAGGATAGCTGGAAGTTTCTGTTTTCAAACCTCTACTTCATTATAAGTTTCTATTTTGTTTGAGGGCAAGCAAAGGCTAAGTCTGGGGGAGTTGATATATCATGGTTTTTACCCGTTTTTGGACCATGATATAAGTTTTTTTATAGAGTCTTTTGGTATTTTTAGAGTCCTATTAGAGTCTTTGCAGGTTGAACTACGTTTGGAGCATAATTAGAGATTATGGAACTTTTTGGAGCATTTTGGAGAAGCATCCGAAGTGATGAAGTCATGTGATGTCGATCGACACCAATTAGGACCGCCAAGTTTCACGGACTTCCATCAGAAAAAGGAAATCAGCTGAAGTTCTCATTATTTACAAGATTTCCCCTGACGCGAGTTTGCCTATAAATATAGATTTTCTAGGCATTGTTTAGCCACCAACTATTATTTTTATTTTCTGTTTTGAGACTTAGAGAGAGATTTTTAGAGAGATTTTGGAGAGAAGAAGTAGGCTCCTTAAGAGCAGATTTGGAACTCTTTTGTTTCTATTGATTTCTTTTATGCAATCTTATTTATTCATGATGTTTTCTTCATTCACCATGTCAGAGTAGTTTTCTAGTTAGGTTTAGGGTTTTTCAAAGGTGATTAATGAATTGTTAGGTGCAGAACAACCAGTTCTTCGGTCTGCCCTTGGAAGACCCACTTGACCATCTCGACCAGTTCGACCGTGTGTGCGCCATGACCAAGATCAATGGAGTAAGCGAAGATGGATTCAAGCTGCGTTTGTTTCCCTTCTCACTGGGAGACAAAGCACGTGCATGGGAAAATACACTGCCACACGGATCCATTACCTCGTGGGCAGACTGCAAGAAGGCATTCCTGACAAAGTTCTTCTCCACATCGAGGATAGCTCGATTGAGAAACGAAATCAGTGGTTTCACTCAAAAATCCAACGAAACTTTTGGTGAAGCATGGGAGAGATTCAAAGGTTACACAACTCAGTGCCCTCACCATTGATTCAGCCAAGAATCACTCCTCAGTACACTATATCGGGGTGTCGTTCCCAAGATTCGGATGCTGCTCGATACGGCGAGCAATGGACGTTGAAGACAGGTCTCGAGTTAGTTGAAAACTTAGCTCAGAGTGACTCCTCTTACCACAAAGACTATGACAGATCCAACTGTGGTTCCAAAGAAGAAGTGGAAGGAAGCCGGAAGGTGATCAAAGAGCNTGATATATCATGGTTTTTACCCGTTTTTGGACCATGATATAAGTTTTTTTATAGAGTCTTTTGGTATTTTTAGAGTCCTATTAGAGTCTTTGCAGGTTGAACTACGTTTGGAGCATAATTAGAGATTATGGAACTTTTTGGAGCATTTTGGAGAAGCATCCGAAGTGATGAAGTCATGTGATGTCGATCGACACCAATTAGGACCGCCAAGTTTCACGGACTTCCATCAGAAAAAGGAAATCAGCTGAAGTTCTCATTATTTACAAGATTTCCCCTGACGCGAGTTTGCCTATAAATATAGATTTTCTAGGCATTGTTTAGCCACCAACTATTATTTTTATTTTCTGTTTTGAGACTTAGAGAGAGATTTTTAGAGAGATTTTGGAGAGAAGAAGTAGGCTCCTTAAGAGCAGATTTGGAACTCTTTTGTTTCTATTGATTTCTTTTATGCAATCTTATTTATTCATGATGTTTTCTTCATTCACCATGTCAGAGTAGTTTTCTAGTTAGGTTTAGGGTTTTTCAAAGGTGATTAATGAATTGTTAGGTGCAGAACAACCAGTTCTTCGGTCTGCCCTTGGAAGACCCACTTGACCATCTCGACCAGTTCGACCGTGTGTGCGCCATGACCAAGATCAATGGAGTAAGCGAAGATGGATTCAAGCTGCGTTTGTTTCCCTTCTCACTGGGAGACAAAGCACGTGCATGGGAAAATACACTGCCACACGGATCCATTACCTCGTGGGCAGACTGCAAGAAGGCATTCCTGACAAAGTTCTTCTCCACATCGAGGATAGCTCGATTGAGAAACGAAATCAGTGGTTTCACTCAAAAATCCAACGAAACTTTTGGTGAAGCATGGGAGAGATTCAAAGGTTACACAACTCAGTGCCCTCACCATTGATTCAGCCAAGAATCACTCCTCAGTACACTATATCGGGGTGTCGTTCCCAAGATTCGGATGCTGCTCGATACGGCGAGCAATGGACGTTGAAGACAGGTCTCGAGTTAGTTGAAAACTTAGCTCAGAGTGACTCCTCTTACCACAAAGACTATGACAGATCCAACTGTGGTTCCAAAGAAGAAGTGGAAGGAAGCCGGAAGGTGATCA
The DNA here is from genome assembly GCA_020283515.1 of Alliaria petiolata. Taxonomy (NCBI): domain Eukaryota; kingdom Viridiplantae; phylum Streptophyta; class Magnoliopsida; order Brassicales; family Brassicaceae; genus Alliaria; species Alliaria petiolata. The sequence continues at coordinate 38,332,083 of JAHZTW010000001.1, forward strand.
AAGAGCTCAATGAGAAGCTTGACAAGTTACTACTTGTCCAAACTCAAAAGGAAGTCCATTTCGTGGAAGAACTCAGTCAAGTCCAAGAAGGGGAGGTCATTCAGTATGAAGATGTCAACTACATCAACGCTCAAGGAGGGTATAACAATTGAAGACCAAACAACAACCTTTCCTACCGAAGCACGAACGTCGCAAATCCTCAGGACCAGACCTACCCTCAGCAACAAGGAGGAGGAGCAAAACAGTTCGTGACCTACACGAAACAACAAGGCTTTGTACCGCGGTTCCAGAATCAAAACGGCTATCCGCCACGACATCAAGCCGGTGCACCTCATGGCTTCCCACAACAACAAGGAAACCCAAATGCTCAAGCTGGCTTTGACTTGGAAGGAACACTGAAGCAACTTCTACAAGGTCAAACACATATCTAGGCGGATATGCACAAACGTTTTGCTGAAGTTCATAACAAGATTGATGGTGTGCACACGGAACTATCCGGGAAGATTGAAGATTTGACCGCTCGTGTCAAGACACTTAAAACCAACAAAGGCATTGCATCAACAAGCCAAACAAGCAACCTTCCTGGAAAATCCGTCATGAATCCAAAGGAATATTGCCAAATGATCACCACTTTCGACGAGGAAAAACGGGATCTTTCCGATATCACTTCTCCAAAACAGGCTAAAGTCGATGCGGACATCGACATTCTAAGAAGGGTAGGGAGTTCTAAAAATTTGGCGATCCCTGAAGAGAAAGCACCATTCCTGCGAGTCTATAAACCGCCAATGCCATACCCCCAGAAGCATAAGAAGCGTCTCATAGAGGAAAAAGAGGCCGAATTAATTGAAACATTGAAGAAAGTTGAAGATCTCTTAAACAATACCGACGAGACCAAGACTATTCCAGATTTCCTAGTAGCTTTGAAGGATAAACTCTATGCTGATGCAATGGCAACGATAGGGAGGAATGCAGCAGCTCGTGAAGAGAAACCTAAGGAAGAAGCCTTAGTAGTGAAGAAACTCGAAGATCCAGGATCATTCACTCTGCCATGCACACTTGGAGGAATCACTTTTGATAACTGTCTGTGTGACCTCGGAGCCATCATCAATGTGATGAGTCTAGCCACGACTGAGCGTCTCGGCTACAACACTTATACCGACTGCAAGAAGTCGTTATCACTGGCAGATGGGAGTGAAAGGAAGACTGTTGGGAAGCTGATGGACCTACCTCTCATGATTGGGAACGTGCTACTGCCAAGCGACTTCCTGGTATTAGAAATGGACCAAGATGTCAAGGAAACTCTCCTGTTGGGGAGACCTTTTCTACCCTCTGCCGGTTGCATGTTTGATTGCAAAAGCGGCAAGGTAGAGATAAGACTAACTGGAAGCTTGGTAATTGATATGCTCTCAAATTTACCCTAGAGCTACTCTCTCAAATTAAGAGATCAGTTGTAGTACTTAAGGATCGAATCCACATAGAAGGGATAGTCACACAGCAGTTTTCTAATTTCGAATTAAGCTAAGAAATAATATGGAATTAAAAGACAGAAAGCAATTAAACGATTTAGATTCAGGAGACGAAACGCTAGGTTCCGGGAAATTCTCAGGTGATCTAAATTGCAGGTCTAGACAGAATGTTAGGAATTATTAAGATCTGTTCTCGAACTCGAATCACTAATGTAAAATTAACCAACTCTCGCTGCGAAGATTATCTATGTCTAAACCCTAGAATTCCAAATCTCTTTGCAAATTCTAACAATTCAAACAAGCATTAAAGTTCAGGTTCAATTGTTCACAAAACCCTTAAACCAAATCTCTTTGCGAATAAGTATTTTGCTCATCTAACACTATTTCAGGCAATCAATAATACTCTCACATCTATTAATTAACCTAAGATCAGATTCTAGGTCGCGAAGGTAGAATAAGCATTAAACACAAATCCAGATGAAGAACTCTAATGAATTTATCCTAACGATTTAATTCGACCTAACAATTCATTAATCACCTTTGAAAAACACTAAATCTAACAAGCAAACTACTCAGACAGGGTGAATAAAGAAAACATCATGAATAAAATAGTTTGCATAAAAGAAATCAATAGAAACAAAGAAGTTCCAAATTTGCTCTGAAGGAGACAAATTCTTCTCTCTAAAATCTCTCTAAAAATCTCTCTCTAAAATAATGTGTGTGTTATAAAGTGTAACCTAAACAATGGCTGAAAAACTATATTTATAGGCAAACTCGCGTCATGGGCAATCTTGTAAATAATGAGAACTTCAGCTGATTTCCTTTTTCTGATGAAAGTCCGTGAAACTTGGCGGTCTTCATTGGTGTCGATCGACACCACATGACTTCATCACTTCGGATGCTTCTCCAAAATGCTCCAAAAAGTTCCATAATCTCTAATTATGCTCCAAACGTAGATAAACCTGCAAAGACTCTAATAGGACTCTAAAAATACCAAAAGACTCTATAAAAAGACTTATATCATGGTCCAAAAATGGGTAAAAACCATGATATATCAACTCCCCCAGACTTAACCTTTGCTTACCCTCAAGCAAAACATAAACTTAGAATGAAGTAGAAGTTTGAAAACAGAAACTTTTAAATACCTCTTCAAAACGCCACATTGATTAACACTTCTTAAATCCACATGATATAGTTCAGTGTACTTATCACAAGCTTAGCAATCTCCCAGTTCGAATTCAGATCCTTTCCTTGGTAAAATTTTGAACTCTAACAGTGGTATTGCAACAGAACTTTACAGATTCTTTGCCCTTACTTAGTGCCTGAACAAGACATTCTTCATACAGCTCTCCTATTTTCTCTTCCCTTAGTCAACTTCTGCCCATTTTCAGGGTGTTCTAAGATCTTTTAATTTACTCTTCTTTTTCTTATGAAATCTCTGGAAATAGTGCTACTCTCTACTTGTGTTCCTTGTGAGGAGACGTGTTCAAGAGCATCACTAATATTGTTCCTTGTGAGGAGACAGGCTCATGACAAAGGCACTATTCCCAGACTTAAACTCTTTTTCTTTCTTTTCTCTAGGAAAGATCAAGAATAGACTGCAATTGCCTATCTGTTCAGACTGAAAGAGGAATCAAGTTCTGCGCATACCTAGTTCTTATAAGGGGATATGAACTCCCCCTGTTAGACTGATTTCACTTGCAGCTTTCTACTTAGTAAGACCCGCAGCCAACTACTATAGCAATGGTTCTTTCAAGTGTCAACTTCCTGTGGTTAGTTCCTAGAAAAACTGAAAGTTCCAATGATTTTGACTCAATAAAACAATTTTTTTTTTTTGAAAACTTTTTGACTCTCAAAACAAAACACAAAGTCAGTAATCACCTCCCCCAGACTTAAACAACACTGTCCCCAGTGTTATCAAGCCCGAAGTTAGCTAAAAGAAAGATTAGAAACAACTCAAAAGACCTGTTAGAAGACTTACCTTCGTCTGTGCGTGGTGTCGATCGACACTATAGGGTGTCGATGGACACTGGCCTGTGTTGAGTCCAATGTCGCCTTTTCAACTGACTGAAACTTGGACTTAATTAAAACCAAAACAAAATAAAAAGAAAACGTACTTAATAGTGGGTTGCCTCCCACTCAGCGCTCTTTTTCAGTCATTAGCTTGACTGTGTCGGGGTTCAGACGTCTGGTGGATCAGAGGGTGGCATCGAATGCTTCACAGACGAATGTCTTCTCATCCATGGTGGTGTATAGGCATTAGGGGCATGTAAGCGGCCAAGGAAATGAGGAACAACAGCAGGGTGGGACTTGAGTTCGGGTGGGACACTTTGTTTTCCTGCAGAAGCATGAAAAGAAAGACCAAGCCTTCTACGAGAATCTCGTTGCTTGCATAAGTGTGAAGCTTCTTTTGAACCTTTTAAATTCTTATTAAGATGATCAGGAGGTTTGGAATTGAGTCCAGGAAGTACATACCTTTGCTTTCTTCGAGGTTTATGGGCAGAAGGATGTGGAGTCGTCTGTTTGACAACATGTGATGGAATTACAGCATTGGAACCAGCTTCTGGAGTGATACACGACGGGTGTCGATCGACACTGGGGGTGTCGATCGACACTAGCTCTGTAGCTCGAATCTCTGCACTCTTTCTGCAATTCAGCTCTGCAATCTTTGTCTCCATGATGAACACGTCTTCCTTCATCAGTTTGGCATTGTTTAGACCTTCATCCTCGCCCAAAGTCCTGAAGATATGATTATTTCCACTCCAATCTTCAAGTTCAACAACTTCTTCAGAATTCTCAACCAATGCCTCTTGAATAGTCACTTTGTTCACTTGCTCTTTAGAATCCAGCTCCTTGACATTCCCAGCAGTAATGTCGTCTGAATCTTCCCTGATTGGATCTTGATCCATGGAAATCTCTACTTAAAAGGATTGATCTTGATCCAAGGTAAGGTCCCCTTAACTTGTCCATGTCAAAATTCATGACAACATCACCCAAGTCAAGCTCCATTTTCCCTTTCCTCACATCACTGATAGCACCAGCTGAAGCCAAGAATGATGTTCCCAGAATAAGAGGGTATGCAGGTTCTTCATCATACTTCAAAACCACAAAGTCTGTGGGAATAATGCAGCCTTCAATCTTCAAGGGAACATCTTCTAAGATACTTTCTGGGATTCTCTTAGATCGATCAGCTAGGACAAGGGAGATTCTGGTTGGCTTGAAATCAGTCATTCCAAGTCGAACAGCAACTGAGTATGGTATCAAGTTGATACTTGAACCTAGGTCGCAGAGAGAACGAGGAAACCTTCCTGTTGAGATTGAGCAATCTAGCACAAAGTTCCCTGGATCGGATAACTTCTCTGGAATCCTTCTCTGAATCACAACACTGACTTATTCAGAAACCCACACCTTCTTCTTCTTTTTTGGAACTATGTTCAAGAGAATTGCTTTCATGTCTCTGGCAAGCAATGCTCCTTCCTCGGGACTCACACCATTAACAACCATTCTCTTGACATATCTTCTTAATGCAGGTGAAAGTTGGACTGCATCAACTTAGGGTAGCTCAACCATCATCTTACTCATCATCTCCTTGCATCTAGCTTCCTCTCTCTCTTGTTTAGATCTTCTGGGAGGCAGGGGATAGGGTATTTTTGGTTTGTACACCCTTTCTTCTGCAACCTTTGTTGTTGTGAGCTGTTATGGTGAAGTCCGTTTAGAGCGTCGATCGACACCCTCCTGGTGTCGATCGACACTCGCCTTTGGTGTCGAGTTCCCGTGTCGAGTTTGCTCGTTTTGTCTGGTTTCTCCTTAGGTGTCGATCGACACACGGTAGTGTCGATCGAACTGCCTCCGCAATATCTTCCACATCTTCAAGCTCCTCGAATTCTTTAGCATTTAGACCCCTTTTCAGCTCTGTTTGAAGGCCTTTTTCACTCTAGATTGTGATGGCATACACGTGGTGTCTCGGATTAGTATCAGTTTTCCCTGGAAGGAAACCTTCTTACCTACGAACAGCTTCTGCAGTTTGAGGAACTTGAGTATCCAATTTCTTGACATGGTTGTTCAGAGATTCGAATTTCCCATTCAAGTCTTGGTACATGGCGTCCATCTTTCCAGTCACATCTTGATATAATGTGTCAATCTTCCCATTAAAGCTCACTGTCATCTTCTGTTGCCATTCTAAAAGCTGTTCCATCATAGCCTCCATCTTATTGTCTTGTGCAGGAGGCTTCGGGTAAGAAGAAGAACCATAGCTTCTCTGGAAGTTGTTGTTCTGAAAAGGCTTCTGGTAAGAAGAACCATAGCCCTGCTTATTGCCTAACCTTTGACCTTGAAATCCAGCACCATTGATGTAATCAACTTCTTCTTGCTCTGGCTCAAAGGTCTCCACCTCATTAGCAAAGTGAACTTGCTTCTTTCCCACCAAGAGATTGTGTACGTTGTCCAGCTTCCTGTTAACCTCAGCAATTTGGCTTCCTCCATTTGCACCAACTTGTTGTCTCCTTTCAAAGTCTGCGTTTTTGGTGCTGTTACAAGAGGCCAAATTCTCTATAAGCACCATTGCGTCTCCTGGGTATCTGTTGTTGAAGTTGCAATTACTTGCTGCGTCTAAAATACCGATAAGCTGCGGCTCGCTGAAACCATGATGTGGGCAGTCCCTCTGGTACAATCTGAATCTTACCCAAGAAGCCTTGAATGCTTCAGTAGACATAAGAATACATTTTTGTCTCTTCCCAAGTGGTTAGTGAGCCTGGATCTAACTGCTTCAGCCAGTAGGATGCATCTCCAACAAGCCAGTAAGGGAAAAGCTTGCAGAAGAGATAGTTGTAGGTCACTCCATTGGCCTTGATTCTTGAAGCTAAATCTTCGAATCTCTCAATATGGTCCATATGATGCTCATTAGGAAGACCATGGAAAGGATGCTGAGCCACCAGTGTGTAGTAGGCAGGCTTCAGCTCGAAGTCATTCCTCTGAAATGCAGGAGGACGGATCGCATCTCTATTAGAATAGAACTGGTCTGGGCGGTTGTACTCGACAAGTGTTCTTACACGTCCATCTTCTGCAGCTTGCATTGCTGGATCGATGATGACGGCGCCAGACTCATCAATTCTCTGTCCTTGGTTGTTCCTTCTGTGCCCTTATGCATCAACCAAGTTGCCTTCAGCGTCTCGGGTTAGAACCATAAGATCTGGCATCGCGTTGTGCGACTGGTGTCGATCGATGCTAATTGTGTCGATAGACACTCGGGTCGATGCTCGGTTCCTGCGTTCGAGACGACCTAGTTCTTGGTTTAACACGATTAGTTCCTTGTCCTTGTTGCTCCTGGTATTGCGATTAAGCATACACCTGAAAACAAGAATAAGAAACAAAAATTAGTAACTAAAAACAAAAATTAAAAACCTAGACAAAATTCTAATACTAGAAATCTGTAGGCAACTAATCTCCTTCCCCGGCAACGGCGCCAAAATTTGATATGCTCTCAAATTTACCCTAGAGCTACTCTCTCAAATGAGAGATCAGTTGTAGTACTTAGGGATCGAATCCACAGTGAAGGCATAGTGACACATCAGTTTTCTAATTTCGAATTAAGGTAAGAAATAATATGGAATTAAAAGACAGAAAGCAATTAAACAATTTAGATTCAGGAGACGAAACGCTAGGTTCAGGGAAATTCTCAGGTGATCTAAATTGCAGGTCTAGACAGAATGTTAGGAATTATTAAGAACTGTTCTCGAACTCGAATCACTAATGTAAAATCAACCAAACTCTCGCTGCGAAGATTATCTATGTCTAAACCCTAGAATTCCAAATCTCTTTGCAAATTCTAGCAATTCAAACAAGCATTAAAGTTCAGGTTCAATTGTTCACAAAACCCCTAAACCAAATCTCTTTGCGAATAAGTATTTTGCTCATCTAACACTATTTCAGGCAATCAATAATACTCTCACATCTATTAATTAACCTAAGATCAGATTCTAGGTCGCGAAGGTAGAATAAGCATTAAACACAAATCCAGATGAAGAACTCTAATGAATTTATCCTAACGATTTAATTCGACCTAACAATTCATTAATCACCTTTGAAAAACACTAAATCTAACAAGCAAACTACTCAGACAGGGTGAATAAAGAAAACATCATGAATAAAATAGTTTGCATAAAAGAAATCAATAGAAACAAAGAAGTTCCAAATTTGCTCTGAAGGAGACAAATTCTTCTCTCTAAAATCTCTCTAAAAATCTCTCTCTAAAATAATGTGTGTGTTATAAAGTGTAACCTAAACAATGGCTGAAAAACTATATTTATAGGCAAACTCGCGTCATGGGCAATCTTGTAAATAATGAGAACTTCAGCTGATTTCCTTTTTCTGATGAAAGTCCGTGAAACTTGGCGGTCCTGATTGGTGTCGATCGACACCACATGACTTCATCACTTCGGATGCTTCTCCAAAATGCTCCAAAAAGTTCCATAATCTCTAATTATGCTCCAAACGTAGATAAACGTGCAAAGACTCTAATAGGACTCTAAAAATACCAAAAGACTCTATAAAAAGACTTATATCATGGTCCAAAAATGGGTAAAAACCATGATATATCAGTAATGCACTTTGACACCAAAGGGAAGAAAATCAATGAGAAGGAACACGCATACTCCTTTGTGCTCAAGAAGACGATTGAGAAGACCAAAGATCTATCCTTGGAAATATGCTATGATGGAGCTACCTTTGATGGGGTTTGTCTCTATGCAATATTTGAGGGGCAACCAGAAGAAGTCCAAGAAGAAACAAAAGAGGTGATAACGTGCAAGAAGTCCTATGTGAGAGGACCGACCCTCGGTGATCTTCTGGAAGGTATGACTCTCAAACCTGTTCTCTCTGCTGGTGGTGAGATAAGATACAAGTTGAGATGCAAGGGAAAGGTTAGACCCTTTGCTTACCTTAAGGTGATAAAGGACACCGATTTGACCAATCAAAAGGGTTCTAAGGCAAGCAAAGAGGGAACTTCCAATGTATCTCTGGCTGATTTCATCTTGATGATCAACGAAAGTAAGGATCCTCTCATAGGATCGAGGGGTGTTCATTTCCCCCTTTTGCAGTAAAAGATGACCAAGAAAAATCAAGCTAAGTGACTCAAAACAAAGCGCTCTTGGGAGGCACCCCAATCTTATCCATGTACATATTAATACGTTTCCTAGTTTAGTTTAATGATTTCAGGATCCCATGAAGGATAAGGTGGGGAGACCTACACATAAGAGGAGCTAAAACCAATGTGAGAAGTTGTCTATCTCAGTAACGGGATGTAATATCGTGTTAACACCACAATATTATCCCTGGGTATTCTTTGTCGGGCAGGCACAACGGTGTGTAGCCGATATGGAACAAAGCCCAAGCTAGGCAACCTTCACCAGGGTAATATATCGGGGACCAGCCGATATCCAAAACGTCAGTCACACCAAATCGGATTCAACCCGATATGGCTGTCCAGGTAATAGGGTATTTGGACTTGGCCAATACGAGAAAAGCGTCTAATTTATGGCCCACTTTTCTGGATAAGGCAAGAATGGTTGGTTGGGGTTAACCGACAATTATTCCCCACACCAAGAAACCCTAGTCAAACCCTTCTCTTCCCCATATCTCCTCTTTATAAAAACCCTTTCCTCTCTCGTTTTCATTCCCCATCTCTCTCAAAACCAGAAAATTGTCTAGTGCTTTTAAATTCGCGATTCGATTTCGTGCATCCTTCCCAAAGTTTTTCGGCAAATATCGTGCTAAGGTAAATATCTGCTTTAGAACGATATGACTAAATATTGTCTAGGATAGTTCGAATTTGCTGCATTAGGGATTTGAGAGATTGATGGAGGAATATTTGGTAGACATTTTTTGCATAAAACTTAGGGTTTTTTGTAGGATCTTCCAGAATTTTGGCATTTCCATTTTTAAAGAATAGCTTCACGGCTAAATTCTTTTGAAATGCTAAGATTCTAGAGATCCCCTTTTTCCACCTTTTGTTTATTGCATGCTATCTAAAATCTGAGACTGAGAGAAATAAATTATAAAGAACATTTTTCATCTTGTCGATTTAAGATTTTTCCCGATCTAGTAATTATTCGAATATGTTTGCTTGGGTCTCTTTAGTCATGAATAGAGTTACCTTAAGTGTAAGCATGTATGCAAGATAATCTTTGCCCTT
>JAHZTW010000001.1:38434015-38522876 GCA_020283515.1 Alliaria petiolata
ATTTATCAAAATAATTAGAGTTTATAGATCTTATACATATAAAATTATGAAAGATTGTTAATGAATATTAGTTAAAAATGTCAAATTTATTTATTTATTTGTAATTATAATATTCAAATCTGATTTTTTAAAAGTTTCTTATTTATATATATATATATATATATCTTAATTTTAAATAAATTTTTTGTTTTTTTAATTTTTAATTTTTTTTAGTTATCCACCCGCAATCGCCCGCAACCGCAAACGCTAGCTGCAAGGAGCTTTTGATTTTGAGCGATACAAAACAGTTTGAAGCGGTAGAAAGTGTTTTGTGTGATTGTTGTCAAATGCCAACAACCGCTATCACCCGCAAAAGCTGTGTTTGCGGGTGCTTGCGAGAGAACCAATCAAGCCCTAAGGAGAATCCAATTTGCGGACAGGCATCTTGACGTTAAACATCTCATCCGCCAGAATATTGGGTGACGATAAGAGCTGCACAATCAATGGAAAGACGAAATATCAAGAAAGGAGAATGAGATCGGCGAAATATCAAGAAAGGAGAATGAGCGGAAAACTTTATATAATTTATATTCATTTTATTACTAAACTAAAATAGATTCACATATATTACAAGTAAGGGAAAGAACAGAAAGAAAAAGATATTATCTATTAAAATGGGCCTCAAATACGAACATCCAGCCCAAACGCAGTGTTTATGGTCTCAACAGTGTTTATGGTCTCAATTTCTACAATCTTATCACCAAGGACTATTCAATTTGTAAAGCAAAAAAAAAAAAAATTAAAAGTGTGGCGACCAAAGAGAAAAAAAAGTACAAAGTTTGTATTTTTCAGTTCTGTCAGATTATCAGGCTGGTTTTTGAGAAAAAAAATGCCGTCTATCTCTTTACTTACTGTACTAGAATATGTGGGTTACAATTATTTTTTTTTTTTTTTTTGAATGAATGTAAAATTAATTCAAACCAAAAAACGTTTTTACAAAGGTTGTGACTGATTTGAGAGCTGAAAGATAATTTTAGCTTAAGAATTTAATAGCCACATCAGTGATTCGAGAACCAGATCTCGAAAGCTTTCTCATAACGAGAATCTCCTTGTCTCCGGATTGTAGTCAATCTGTTACGGACATGTCTATCAATTTGCTTCTCCATCTGTTTCGGAAGAGTAGAAGGGTGTCTCCTGCCGTTTCTCTCCCTCCAAATGAAATAAATGGTGTTCTCGAACACATAACGAAGTAAGAAAAGAGGTATCTTAGCTTGAGAATCATCGACCAAGATATTGAGAATGCTTTCCCAATGTGTTGTGTATCGCAAACCAAGCAAATTTGATGTAACCTGAGTCCTATTCCGATTGTTAACAAAGGCTATCTTACACTTCTATCCTTATGTAAGTAAGGATTAATTCAAGTATATAACTAAGTCACATCTCTCTAAACCTTTGAAAAAAAAAAAAATAAAAAAAAAAATGTATCACTACGTAAGCGAGAAACAGCAAATAAAATAGCCTCTCCTATTTTTGAAAATGGATGAATGAGCAACATAAAATTAGAAATTCTGAACAGTGCATAAAAATAAAATATAAAAAGTATAAACATTGAAAACTGGATTAGCAAACAACCCCGCGAACATAATTATCTCTTTGTGGGCCTCATGGTCTATGTCGCATGCATATATTTGGATAAAAGTAGTGAACAGTTGTCAGTTAATTATCTGATTAACTGAATACATATCTTTTGTTTTTTAACTTGTCTGAGTACATATCTTGCAGTTACTTATTCAAAATCATAAATAATAATTATTATATAAAGTTGTATGCGTCAAAGTTGCTAATTCACATGATCGCGACACATGACAAGTTAATCTATAAAATTTCGACATGTGTTTTGAATATAATATATTATAAATAAAAATATATTAATCCTAAAAGAAAAAGAAAAATATTATTATTTATATTTCAATAAAAAAAGAAAATTATTAGATATGACATTAGAAGATGATGAGCTCAATAAGGAGAAGAATATCAAAAATCATGTAGAGAGGTTTTTGATGGAGTATTGAGAAGCATAACTTCTCTAGATAGCAGATAGATCATAAATGAAAGATGAATGTGAAGAAAAAGAGACACTTTATTTGTTTGAAGAGAGTTAATGGAGAGAGCGTTAATATAATCGAAAGACTCGAATTGCATATCCAATTTTTTAACGCAGCAGAACAAAAAAAGATAGTTGAAAAAGTGTGTGAACTATATGAGAATTATAGTTAATGTTGCTTAGAACCTGCAACAAATTTTGTGTTTTGAATATTTTAGTTAAAAATAAATGAGAATTAAAATATATAAATAACTCTTATGTTTTAAGAGGGAATTACTAAAAATAACCTAAAACTTGATTCTTTCTCCAAAAGTAGACCTCCTATTGAATGTTTGGCAAAAGTAACTCATAGGGATAGTGAAATTACAACCCTCACCCTTATGACCAAACAAAAAACGTCCGCGATAATGACGGTTTTACCTTAGAGAAGTCTACTACGAGAGAGTAGACTTCCCAAGTAGACTTCTCGAGTAGACTTCAAAAGTAGACTTATCACATGTAACTTATACTGTAGAGTAGACTTCTCTCAAATAATTTGCTTAGAATTAATTTAAAAAATTATAAAAAATTAATGTTATAAAAAACTTTGATAAAAAACCAAAACATATGAATTTTCCATCTATTAAAAATAAAATTTCAAAAAATGAATCAATTTAAATCAACATAGCCAAATTAGGTTAGAAACTAATACATCTAGAGAAGTCTACTAGAGAAGTGTATTAGAGAAGTCTACTAAATCACTAAATCTCAAATTTTAATAATAAAAATTATAAAAAAAAATTTGAACACAATTAAAACATAGACAATTGGCATATATATAAAATAAAATTTCATGAATATGAATCAATTTGTAAGTTTCATGTGTATTCAATTTAAAAGGGTTAGGGTTAAGGTTTAAAGTATAGGGTATAAGGGTGTAATTGTTAGGGTAAGAAGCCCAATCGCAATGAACGACCAATTCAGCGGATATAGCAAGATCTAAGAGCTTTAATTTTTTAATAGCTAAATTATAGAGTTTTTGGGAAGAAAATAGAGAGAAAATGGAAGAATAGAAGCATAAGGCAAGAGACAATGAGCTATCCAAGCTCAAAAATGGGTTTTTGGTGCAATTAAAGCTTCAAATTGGTTGAAAATGGTGGTTGGGTGAATTGATGATGATGGCATTTTCGTGAATAAGTGAGGAAGATGAGGATTATTTGGTAAATTGGATTTCCGAAAATTAAAGAAATTAATTTGAATTAATGGCAATTTCGTAAATAATTGAAAGTGAGAAGGATGGTTTGGAGAGAAAGTGGTTAATGTTGAAATGGAGAATTTGGTGGGTTATATTTGCAATTGACCTCAAATTTTTAGTCAATTTTACAAACATCCCATGTTTTAAAATTTCAGTAGTGATCTAATTTTATTTTAACGGGTTTTAAATTTTATTATTATAAACTCGCGTATACGCATATCCTAATCTAGATTTTAATTATGATAAATCTATTTATTTTAAAAGTAAAATAATTAATTCATCAAATTTTTAGAATAAATAAATATATATAAAACATTAGAAATAAACATAATTCATATAAGAGTATTAAATCATATTTATTTGGAAATATTAATAAGATTAATTTTAATTTTTTTTTAAATTTATCCAATTTATTTTTTAATTTATTTTTACGAATTTAAAATATCTTAATAAAAATCCGCATATATGCGCATACTATTCTAGTTACATATAATTTAATATATTTGACATTAGTTAGCAAATTTTAAAGTTTAACTGACGTAATTTGTTTTACAAAATCAAGAAATTTAACTTTTTATAATATTTAAATATATATATAATGTAAATTTTAATTATTATTATTTTTGAAGTAATTTTGTATCATTTTTAACTGATGTTAACAAATTTAGTATATATGTCAATTATTTAATTGAAATAAATTCATATTTTGTATCAAAATTTTAAAAATGATACAAACTAATAAAAACTTGTATCAATTTTTTTAAAGTGATGCAAATTAATAAAGATTTGTATCAGTTTTATTAAATAAATGATGTTAAAGTCATCAATAATAGCATCAATTATCATAACTGATGTTAAATGACATATTTTATATTATTTAGTAATAACTGATTTAAAAGAGAATCATTTTATTTTGTGATTCTATTTAATTGATGTAATACACTATTTTTTTTGTAATGCATGTCCATGCAATGGTTTTCTCTATATAAATTAATAAGTTAATATTAATTTTTAATATTGTTTTGTTTTAATAATTCTAAATTGATTTACAAACTCTATATAAAGAGGTGATCATACCCAACAAACAACACAACCAAAGAACACCACACAAAAAAAAGATCTCTTTGTGCTAACAAAAGTAAAATCTTTGAATCTTCTTTTATACTTTCACTAGATGAGTGTCAGCGCTACGCGCATGTGTGTTTGAGAAATTAATTAATTCCATTGTTATATTTGATATTAGAAGATGTATAATAATTTGTGATAATTTATTGTCTAATTTCTATATTACTGTGTTCTATTTTTGTTGATCCTATATTTTTAATAATTATATTTTGATTTATTATATATATATATTACTGTTTTATATTTGTTGATCCTATATTTTTAATAATTATATTTTGATTTATTATATATATATATATATATTTTTGGTGTAAAATTTACAAACTATTTTTGTTGTTTTTTATTTTTTTTTAATCTTCTTTTCCTCCGCAAATATATTACAGTGTTTGAGTCACATATGTCACTAAACTTCACTCGTGTGTACCTTAATTTTTTTGAGCACTGAGAGAAAGTAATGTTAGTTGCTAGCTGTAGCTGAAGATAAGATTGGTAAAGAAAGTCGATTGGATTAAATCCATCAGAAGCCAACCCAAGTCGTACATTTCTTGAGTAAGATGCAAATTCAGGATGTTGCAGATCAAATGCTTTCCAAGCCTCTCCATCTCTAGGATGTCTTAGCTTACTGTCATTGTTACTACCACTTGCATGCCATCTCATATGAGCAGCAGTTTTTGTCGACATAAATAAGCGTTGTAAACGTGGTTTCGGAGGAAAATAACGCAAAACCTTTGCAGGTAGTTGTTTCTTTTTCTCTTTTGACCCAGACCCAGACAGCTCACTGTTTGCATAAGGTTTTTTCTTCCATCTAGATGATTCACAAACTATGCAAGTTTGCCTATCTGCATTTGCTTCCCAATATAACATGCAATTATTTGGGCATGCATGAATCGACTCAGATGTCAAACCTAACTTACGAATAACCTTTTTCATATCACTGAACGACTTTGGCAATTTTGCAAGAGAAAATGCTTCTTTAAGCAAATCAAGAATCAACGATATTCCCTTGTCGCTTATCCCACACATACACTTGATATGATACAACTTCAGTATGAAGGATAACTTAGTGAAGTTAGTACATCCTTCGTATAGCTCTTGATTAAAATCAGCAAGCAAGTTGTCAAAACTTTCTCCTCTTTCACAGTTTTCGGTTGATGGTGGTGACGTATCTTTGTTCATAGGTTGCTCAGGCAAACCAGACTCTTCATATGCATTCCTGTTGACATTAGGTAATAGATCCTCCAAGAGATTCGAAGTTGTAGTAGATTCAACATGAGCAGTGTTTACTTGAGAAGGTAATTATGTGGTATTTTTGGTGACATCATCATCCTCTCCATGTAATACCCAACATGTGTAAGAATTTAGAAAGCCAAAACACATCAAATCTCCTTCAATGTCTTCCTTAGACTTGAATTTAGCTAGCGAGCAGCGAGTACACGGNCTGAGTGAACTTTTTGTTTTGATATTTATTGAATGGTTTTTTTTTTGTGATCTCAGCGTCGACACTAACATTGAGTTTAATATCACCTACAACGGAAAATTTCACACTAAAAATGGAGAAATTGCGTATATTGGTGGAAAAACTCATGTGCTACAAACTTCAGCTCATACTATGTTTAGTGGTATAGTAGCAGCAGATATGGTGGATGTTTATGGGCAACGGTTTTGGTATAACCTTCCGGGTTTGGTATAAGCTTCCTTATGAAGACTTAAAGGATCTGAAGCTTCTGTGTGATGGATCTCCCAAATTTGACAATATGTGTAAAGCTGCGCTATTAACCCCCTTATTTTTCTTATTCCCGGCCTTAACATTCTGATTTCCCTATCGAACCGCACGACGTACCACGACTCGTACCGCGGACGTACCACGACTCTTACCGCGGGCGTACCACTTGATCCGAAGATCGCAGGTGTTACACTCCACTTGAGGAAGAAGGTGAAGGAGGAGCTGAGATGGAGGTTGATAGAATGCATTTATTCCATGTGCAACCAAGGGAAGTTGTCCATGTGGATCCACCTCGCTCTTCTTCTCATGAGGCGCGTCCAAGGAAGAGAAAGCCAAGCCGCTCACCTGTTACATCTTCAAGCAACCAGTAGCTATCTTTAGGATCCTCCTCCTCCTCTTCACGTTTTGAGGTATTTCCACCTCCCTTGTACATATTTCTTTTAGATTTTTTTTATTTCATCATATTGCCATGTTGATTGAGGTCTCCCTTAGACTTTTATTACAGAAGAGACTGTGTAATTTAATTTTGGGGGAGAGGTTGAGAGATTTGACATTGTATTTTGTGAGTCTTATTTTTCTTTCATGCATTTTGAGTCTCATGCATTCATCTATGGCATAGAAAAAACAAAAAAATTGAAAATTTTCCAAAAAGAAAGTCATTTAGATGTTGCATTTACATATTAGGATTGAGTCTAGTTGCATTTCATGTAGGATTTGCATTCATATGCATCGGGAGCAATGATGAGCTTATCCTTGTAGAGTGCCAACTCTTGTAATAAATTCAATGCCCTAGTTAGTAGTTCTTTGATACAATTGAACAAGTCTTGAAAGTAAGGAAGAACCATGTTTGGATCACTTCACTTGTCACTTAGATCTTGGTCGAAATAGGGTCTCGAATTTGATAACCAACTCTACTCACTTGAACCTAATTTTGACATCTAATTATCATGACTTGCTGATATACTCATAAATTAGCATGTTTTAGCATCCCTTTTAGATATCTTTGCATTCATTTACGCATTCATTTAGCTAGTTTTAGTCCATATTGCATCCATATTAGAGTTTAGTAAGTTTTAGCTTAGGTTGTTGCATATTGTGCATTTTGAGTCTTAATTATGTACTTTGGAGGCTTGGAGGACCTCCTTGGAGAGTTGGGTGACAAAGAGGAAAAAGATAAGGGAGCCAAACATGAAGCAGACAAGTTTTAGAAGTGTATCGACTTAGGTGTCGACCTACCAAGGTCGATATAGCTCGTCAGGAAAGACGGAGTGCGCGTATCGGACGATTGTATCGAGCTACTAAGCGTATCGAGCTGCGTATCGACCTATCAAGCTCGATACGCTGCCCGATTTTCAGACTTAAACCTGGTCAATACCCGGTTAGTTCCGGGTTAACCCGGGTCGTCCATTGGTCACTATAAATAGAAAAATACCTAATTTTTCCTAAGTATCCTTTTATCTCTTGTTCTTGCTTAGAAAACTTTTCCTTTTGGTTTCTAAGTGATTTTGTAAGACATTTCTTAAAGTTTATGCAAATTAGTATTTATATCTTTTAATATTTCATCTTCTATCTCTCTAATCATGTTTATCTCTATTTCTTTCATAGGATTTAAGGGATTGACCATGATTAGTGAGTAGTTTCATTAGGATCTAAGGATGTGTTAGATTTAGCGTGTTTTAAGGGTTAATCTTGATGCCTAGGATTAGATCTTCTCACTTCCCTCCTTATTTAGTGTTCTATTAGTTTACATTGATCATGCTAAAACTAGGCCTTAGGGAATTTCACACCCACAAGGTGTTTGATGAAATTCTCCAACCAACTAAACAAGGGATTTACATACCTAGCTCATGGAAGTGATTGTCTAGGGTGTTTATTACCAATTTAGAACTGTTTCATTATGCTCATTAGCTTCCTTTTCACAAATGAAAGTTTGATCTTGATTAGGATGATTAATGAAGGGATTAGTGTCATGAAAGTGGATTAATCTAGCTATTGAGTTCTAAGCTTAGGGATTAGCATGTTATGTTATTATTTGGCATCAAAGATTGATTCTTGGAACACTTTAGATTGATAACCCCATCCTTGGATTCGTTTTAGTCTTTTGATAATCTTGATTAGTAGTTAATTAGCTTAATTTGGTTTGTTTGATCAATTATGTTGTTAGTTAAATTCCAAAACTTTATTGCTAGCTTAGATTAAGAAGTTGTATGCATTCTTAGTGTCTTAACCATTTCCATATGGATTGATCCTCAAATGCTTACAATGACATGAGTGGGTTTGAATAAATGTTAAGTCTCACCAAGAAACCGCTTATCAATTTGGCGCCGTTGCCGTTTGGATTTTTGGTTGAAACATTAGGATTTTACTTCTTTTTGAGACTAAGTTTCCTATTTCACTTATTGCTTATTAATCTCTCTTGATTTGTTTTCTCTTTGTCTCTAGGTGTATGAACTTGAGGTCTAGTGGACATAACAATCTAGTTGAGCCTCTATACAACATCCACCGGGTAACAAGAGGAGATTTTGTGAGGATAGAAAGAGAGCGCCTAGCACATCTAAGGCGTTTGGGAATGGATATTCCACATGAACAAGGTTGTCTGGACCACAACAAGGAGCTCAAGGGAATGAGGCTCCAGCTCATAGAATACCTCAACATCCTCCACGCCATCCAAGGCACATTGGGGCTGGAGATGCTCCTAATACTCATGCCAATCGCCAAGGTATCCTACCTCCTCCAGTTGAGAACAACAACTTTGAGATCAAGAGCGGATTGATCAACATGGTACAACACAACAAGTTCCATGGGTTAACTTTGGAGGATCCCCTTGACCATTTGGATGAGTTTGATAGGATATGTGATATGACTCAGATCAATTGCATATCCGATGATGGTTTCAAGCGGAGGTTATTTCCCTTCTCTCTTGGGGACAAGGCACATTTGTGGGAGAAGTCACTTCCTAGAGGTTCCATCACATCATGGGATCAATGCAAAAAGGCTTTTCTTGCAAAATTCTTCTCCAACACCAGGACCGCAAGGCTGAGGAATGAGCTGTCCAGCTTCACCCAAAAGAACAATGAAAGCTTTTGTGAGGCATGGGAGAGATTCAAGGGATACACTACACAATGCCCTCATCATGGCTTCTTCGAAGAGACTCTCTTGAGTACCATATACCGTGGTGTTCTCCCCAAATATAGGATGCTTCTAGACAAAGCAAGTAATGGAAATTTCTTGGGTAAAGATGTAGAAGAAGGTCTAGAACTTGTGGAAAACTTGGCACAAAGCGATGGCAACTATGGTGAAGACTATGATAGGTCATCAAGGAGCGATGGTACTTAGGAAGACCAAAGGAGGAAGGAGATGAAATCCCTCAATAAAAAAATGGATAAGTTGCTTCAAGCCTCACAAAAGCATGTTCACTTTGTGAGTGATATTGATGAAGGTCAAGGTAAACAAAAAGATTTGAATGAGGATTGCCAAGAAGAGGTCAACTATGTAGGTGGCCAAGGGTATCTGATATGCTCTCAAATTTACCCTAGAGCTACTTGATATGGGTCAAATTTACCCTAGAGCTACTCTCTCAAATTAAGAGATCAGTTGTAGTACTTAGGGATCGAATCCGCAGAGAAGGGATAGTCACACAGCAGTTTTCTAATTTCGAATTAAGCTAAGAAATAATATGGAATTAAAAGACAGAAAGCAATTAAACGATTTAGATTCAGGATACGAAACGCTAGGTTCAGGGAAATTCTCAGGTGATCTAAATTGCAGGTCTAGGCATGATGTTAGGAATTATGAAGAACTGTTCTAGAACTCGAAACACTAATGTAAAATCAACCAACTCTCGCTGCGAAGATTATCTATGTCTAAACCCTAGAATCCCAAATCTCTTTGCGAATCCTAATAATTCAAACAAGCATTAAAGTTCGGGTTCGATTGTTCACAAAATCCCTAAACCAAATCTCTTTGCGAAAAGGTATTTTGCTCATCTAACATTAGTTCAGGTAATTAATAATACTCTCGCATCTATTAATTAACCTAAGATCAGATTCTAGGTCATGAAGCTAGAATAAGCATTAAACACAAATCCAGATGAAGAACTCTAATGATTTTATCCTAACAATTTAATTCGACCTAACAATTCATTAATCACCTTTGAAAAACCCTAAACCTAACAAGCAAACTACTCAGACATGATTAATGAAACAGAAATCATAACTTGAATAGAAAGCATAAAAGAAATCAATAGAATAAATAAAGGGAGTTCCAAATTTGCTCTAAGGGAGTCAAATTCTTCTCTTCAAAAATCTAAACTTCTATGATTCTTAAAGTATGAGATTATGCCTAAACAATGCTGAAAAACTATATTTATAGGCCTAGGTACGAATCTTCTATTCCAAAAAGGATTAGGAAAAGTCTTGGAGATTTCCTTTTCTTCAAAATATGGAAATTTCTCGATTCTGGAACTTGGAAAACCTGGTGTCGATCGACACTACATGGTGTCGATCGACACCTTGCGTGTAATTCCAGTCTTGACTTCATCACTTCGTGACTTCATTCCATTAAGCTCCAAAATGCATCCAAATCTCCAATTTATCTTCAATTGTACCTGAACCTGTAAAGACTCTATATAGACTCGAAAATAGTCAAAAGACTCTATAAAAACACTTATATCATGGTCCAAAAACGGGTAAAAACCATGATATATCAACTCCCCCAGACTTAGCCTTTGCTTGCCCTCAAGCAAAACAGAAACTTAGAATGAAGCAGAAGTTTGAAAACAGAAACTTTCAAGTATCTCTTTAGAACGCCACAACTCGTTAACACTTCTTGAATCCACATGATATAGAGCCAACCTTATAAAAGTTCAGCGTACTTACCACAAGTTTAGCAATCTCCCAGTTTGAATCCAGATCCTTTCCTTGGTAAAATTTCGAACTCTAACAGTGGTATTGCCACAGAACTTTACAGATTCTTTGCCCTTCCTTAGTGCCTGAACAAGACATTCTTCATAGAGCTCTCCTATTTTCTCTTCCCTTAGTCAACTTCTGCCCATTTTCAGGGTGTTCTAAGATCTTTTCATTGACTCTTCTTATTCTTTTTGGGATCTCTGGAATAGTGCTACTCTCTACTTGTGTTCCTTGTGAGGAGACGTGTTCAAGAGCATCACTAATATTGTTCCTTGTGAGGAGACAGGCTCATGACAAGGCACTATTCCCAGACTTAAACTCTTTTTCTTTCTTTTCTTAAGGGAAGACCAAGGAGATACTGCAATTGCCTATCTGTTCGGACTGAAAGAGGAATCAAGTTCTGCGCATACCTAGTTCTTATAAGGGGATCTGAAATCGCCCTGTTAGATTGATTCCACTTGCAGCTTTCTACTTAGTAATTCCTGCAATCAACTCTTGTAGGAATGGTTCTTCAAGTGTCAACTTCTTGTGGTTAGTTCCTAGAAAAATCAAAAATTCCCACTTATTTTGACTCAATAAAACAATTTTTGAAAACTTTTGACTCAAGACTCTCAAAACAAAACACAAAGTCAGTAATCACCTCCCCCAGACTTAAACAACACTGTCCCCAGTGTTATCAAGCCCGAAGTTGGCTAAAAGAAAGATTAAAAACGACTTAGAAGATCAGATAGAAGACTTACCTTCGTCTGCGCGTGGTGTCGATCGACACTAGGTGGTGTCGATCGACACTGGTCTGAGTTGAGTCCAATGTCGCCTTTTTTCAACTGACTGAAACTAGGACTTAGTAAAACCAAAACAAAATTAAAATTAAAAACGTACCTAACAATGGGTTGCCTCCCACTCAGCGCTCGTTTTCAGTCATTAGCTTGACTGTGTCGGGGTTCAGACGTCTGGTGGATCAGAGAGTGGCATTGAATGCTTCCCAGACTTATGTCTTCTCATCCATGGTGGTGTATAGGCAGTAGGTGCATCAGAGCGACCAAGGAAATGAGGAACAACAGCAGGGTTGGCCTTGAGTTCGGGTGGGACACTTCATTTTCCTTCAACATAATCAAAAGAAACACCAAGACCTCTACGAGAATCTCGTGACTTGCATAAGTGTGAAATAGCTTTTGAACCTTTGGTGTTCTTATTGACAAGATCAGGAGGTTTGGAATTCGTTCCAGGGAATGCGTACCTTTGCTTCCTTCGTGGTTTATGGCATGTAGGATGCGGAAGCATCTGTTTGACCACTTTGTGATGGAATTACAGCGTTGAAAGTGACTTCTGGTGTGATCCGCGAAGGGTGTCGATCGACACAGGTGGTGTCGATCGACACCAAGCTTGCAGCTCGAGTCTCTGCACTTGTTCTCCAACTCAGCTCTGAAATCTTTGTCTCCATGATGAACACGTCTTCCTTCATCAACTTAGCACTGATTAGATTTTCACTTTCACTCAATGTCCTGAAGGTATGATTGTTTCCACTCCAATCTTCAAGCTCCACAACTTCTTTAGAATTCCCATCCAATGTTTCTTGAACATCTTCCTTGCTCACTTGCTCCTTAGAATCCAGCTCTTCTCTAGTGATCACAACAATACATGAGATGGGCGTGGAAGTTCCAGTAGTAGGAATAGCTTTGTAGAACACTTCTTTGTCAACATTAGAGAAAGACATTCTCTTATTGGGCATGTCTACGATAGCTCCTACTGTGGCCATGAATGGTCTTCCAAGGATGAATGGTATGAAAGACGCTTTGCTTACTTTCACAACCTAAAAATCAGTTGGAACCAGGCAATTCCCAACCTTGACAAGTAGGTTTGGAATTGTACCATATGAGACTGCGGTAGAAGAATTGGCAAATTCAAGAGTCATGCTTGAAGGGCAAATGTCAGCAATCCCCAGCTTCTCTGCAATGTCTTTTGTCATGAGGTTCACGCTAGCTCCTGAATCGCAGAAGGATTGTTTAAACTCAATTTCACCAATGGAGCATGGAACCATAAACATCCCAGGGTTTTCAACCTTAAGCAACTGCTTCATTGGTGGTGGTGTTTCCCTTGCCTTGTGAAAGAGTTCTTCCATATCTTCAAAGCTTTCTCTGTTATTCTGGAAGAAGGCACATAAGGGATACCTCTCATAAGCTTCATCAAAGGAGAGCTCCTTGGGAATCATCTCCACCCTCTTGTTGAAAGCAGCTAGTTTCTCTGCACTAATGGGCGGCCTTAGATGTTTGGGTAGAGGAGGATTTGGAACCTTGGCCTTGTAGACACTTCCCAGTGCAACTTGTGAAGATTTAGGCGTTTCTGTGTAAGTTCGGGAAGGGTGTCGATCGACACCCAACTGGTGTCGATCGACACTAAGCGTTTGTGTCGAGGATGCTGCGTCGATCGAGCTTGATACGTCTGCTTTCTCCTTGGGTGTCAATCGACACACAGTAGTGTCGATCAACATAGACTCCACAGCATATTCTACATCTTCAAACTCCTCGATTTCTTTAGTACTTAACCCTCTTTTCTGCGCAGGCTGAAAGTTCCCTTCATTCTGGATCTTGATGGCATTCACATGGTGTCTGGGATTCACATCTGTCTTTCCAGGAAGACATCCTTCTTGTCTCTTCAAAGCTCCAACAGTTTGTGCTACTTGAACATCCAATTGTCTGACATGAGTGCCTAGAGACTCAATTTTTCTATTCAGATCCGTGTATAAGGCATCAATCTTCCCATTGAAGTCCACTGTCATCTTTTGTTGGCCCTCCAAGATCTGCTCTAGCATAGACTCCATCTTATTGTCTGGTGCAGGAGGCTTCTGGTAAGAAGAAGAACCATAAGTTCTTTGGAAGTTGTTGCTCTGAAAAGGCTTCTGGTAAGTGGAACCATAACCTTGCTGATTGCTGAACCTCTGCCCTTGAAAACCAGCACCATTGATGTAGTTGACCTCTTCTTGCTCTCGCTCAAAGGTCTCAACTTCATTAGCAAAATGGACTTGCTTCTTTCCCATCAAGATGTCCAGCTTCTTGTTGACTTCAGCAATTTGGTTTCCTCCAGCTACTCATGCGTTTTGTCTTCTCTCGAAGTCTGCGTTCTTTGTGCTGTTACTAGTGGCCAAATTTTCTATAAGCTCTATCGCACCTTCTGGGAATCTTGTGTTGAAGTTGCCATTGCTCGCAGCGTCTAAGGCCATTTTTGTATCTGCAATCAATTTCGCAGTAGAATATTCCTATAAGTTGCGGCTTACTGAATCCATGATGTGGGCAGTCTCTCTGGTAAGATCTGAACCTCACCCAAGAAGCCTTGAATGCTTCAGTGGATCCTTGAGAGAATGTAGCGATCTTCATCCTTAGCTCCTCGGATCTCGCGTCATCAAAGAAATTACACAGGAATGCATTCTTTGTATCTTCCCATGTAGTCAAGGATCCTGGTGGCAACTGCTTCAGCCAGTATGATGCATCTCCAGCAAGTGAGTAAGGGAAAAGCTTGCAGAAGAAATAATCATATGTAACTCCATTAGCCTTTATGCTTGAGGCTAAGTCCTCGAATCTCTCAACGTGGTCCATGGGATGCTCATTAGGAAGACCATGGAAGGGATGCTGAGCCACTAAAGTGTAGTAAGCAGGCTTCAGCTCGAAGTCATTCCTCTGAAATGCAGGAGGACGGATCGCAGCTCTATTAGCATAGAACAGGTCTGGGCGGTTGTACTCGCCAAGTGTTCTCATACGTCCAACTTCTGCAGGGGCGTCTTGTATCGCTGGTTCTATGATGACGGCGCCAGCCTCATAATTTCTTTGGCCTCGGTCGTTTCTTCTATTGCCGTCCAAGTCCGTGAAGTTACCAGCCTCATCACGAATCAAAATCACAGGCTCAGCCATCTCTGTCTGCGAAGGGTGTCGATCGACGCTAGTGGTGTCGATCGACGCTCTTGCAGATTTACGGTTTGTGCGTTCTAGACGGCTGAGTTCCTGGTTGCTGAGTTTGATTAGCTCCTTTTCCTTGTTGCTCCTGGTATTGCAATTATGCATACACCGGAAACCAAGAAATAAAAGCTAAAATTAGTAACCAAAAACAAAAAAAAATAAAAACCTAGACAAAATTCTAATACTAGAAATTTGTAGGCAACTAATCTCTTTCCCCGGCAACGGCGCCAAAATTTGATATGGGTCAAATTTACCCTAGAGCTACGCTCTCAAATTAAGAGATCAGTTGTAGTACTTAGGGATCGAATCCACAGAGAAGGGATAGTCACACAACAGTTTTCTAATTTCGAATTAAGCTAAGAAATAATATCGAATTAAAAGACAGAAAGCAATTAAACGATTTAGATTCGGGAGACGAAACGCTAGGTTCAGGGAAATTCTCAGGTTATCTAAATTGCAGGTCTAGGCATGATGTTAGGAATTATGAAGAACTGTTCTAGAACTCGAAACACTAATGTAAAACAACCAACTCTCGCTGCGAAGATTATCTATGTCTAAACCCTAGAATCCCAAATCTCTTTGCGAATCCTAATAATTCAAACAAGCATTAAAGTTCGGGTTCGATTGTTCACAAAATCCTAAACCAAATCTCTTTGCGAATAGGTATTTTGCTCATCTAACATTAGTTCAGGCAATTAATAATACTCTCGCATCTATTAATTAACCTAAGATCAGATTCTGGGTCATGAAGTTAGAATAAGCATTAAACATAAATCCAGATGAATAACTCTAATGATTTTATCCTAACAATTTAATTTGACCTAACAATTCATCAATCATCTTTGAAAAACCCTAAACCTAACAAGCAAATTACTCAGACATGATTAATGAAACAGAAATCATAACTTGAATAGAAAGCATAAAAGAAATCAATAGAATAAATAAAGGGAGTTCCAAATTTGCTCTAAGGGAGTCAAATTCTTCTCTCCAAAAACCTAAACTTCTATGATTCTTAAAGTATGAGATTATGCCTAAACAATGGCTGAAAAACTATATTTATAGGCCTAGGTACGAGTCTTCAATTCCTTTTAAGATTAGGAAAAGTCTTGGAGATTTCCTTTTCTTCAAAAACTGGAAACTTCTCGATTCTGGAAATTGGAAAACCTGGTGTCGATCGACACTACATGGTGTCGATCGACACCTTGCGTGTAATTCCAGTCTTGACTTCATCACTTCGTGACTTCATTCCATTAAGCTCCAAAATGCATCCAAATCTCCAATTTATCTTCAATTGTACCTGAACCTGTAAAGACTCTATATAGACTCGAAAATAGTCAAAAGACTCTATAAAAACACTTATATCATGGTTAAAAAACGGGTAAAAACCATGATATATCAATACTCTCTCAAATTAAGAGATCAGTCGCAGTACTTAGGGATCGAATCCACAAGGAAAGAGATAGGCGCACAGCAAATTTCTAATTTCTAATTAAGCTAAGTAAGAATGTAAAACTAGAAGATATCAGGTAAATAAGACTTAGTAAATTCAGGAGACGAAATGCTAGGTTCAGGGAAATTCTCAGGTGAATCCTAATTGCAGATCTAGACAGAATGTTAGGAATTATTAAGAACTATTCTCGAACTCGAAACACGATTATAAAATCAACCAACTCCCGCTGCGAAGATTTTCTATGTCTAAACCCTAGAATTCCAAATCTCTTTGTAATTTCTAACAATTCAAACAAGCATTAAAGTTCAGGTTCGATTGTTCACAAAATCCCTAAACCAAATCTCTTTGTGAATAGGTATTTTGCTCATATAACATTAGTTTAGGCAATTAATAATACTCTCGCATCTATTAATAACCCTAAGATCAGATTCTAGGTCATTAAGCTAGATTAAGCATTAATCACAAATCCAGATGAAGAACTCTAATGATTTTATCCTAACAATTCAATTTAATCTAGCAATTCATCAATCACCTTTGAAAAACCCTAAACCTAACAAGCAAACTACTCAAACATGATCAATGAAACATAAATCATTATTTGAATAGAAAGCATAAAAGAAATTAATAGAAGAAAATAAAGGAGTTCCAAATCTGCTCTAAAGGAGTATGATTTTTCTCTCCAAAAACCTAAACTTCTATAATTCTTAAAGTATGAAATTATGCCTAAACAATGGCTTTGAAAACTATATATAAGGGTAGAAACACGAGCTGGGGTACTTTTGCAAATAAGAAAAACTTCTGGGCAAATTCCTTTTTCTTCAAAATATGTAAAAGTCGTGTTTTGGCTTGGCTCGAGTGGTGTCGATCGACATTGTTCATCCAGCTCCATTCTTGACTTCATCTCTTCGCAACTTCTTCCACAATTCTCCAGAATGCTTCAAAATATCCAATTATGCTCCAAGCATAGTTCAACCTGCAAAGACTCTAATATGACGCTAAAAAGACCAAAAGACTCTATAAATAATACTTATATCATGGTTAAAAACCGGTAAAAACCATGATATATCAACTCCCCCAGACTTAGCTTTTGCTTGCCCTCAAGCAAAACAGAAACCAAGTATAGAGTCGAGGTTTGAAAACCGAAATATCTAGCTAACCTTCAGAACGCCACATTGAACTAACACTCTTGAATCCACTTACCATTGAGCCAACCTTAGGTAATATTTCAGTATACTTACCACAAGCTTAGCAATCTCACAAATCAAGCTCAAATCCCTTTTTGCTTTCAAAATTTCGAACTTAAACAACGGTTTTGACCAAAGGATTTACAGATTATTTCCCTTCCTTATCGACTGAGCATGACATTCCTTCTACAGCTTCCCTATTTTCTTTTCCCTTAGTCAACTGCTGCCCATTTTCAGGGTGTTCTAAGATATTTTCATTGACTTTTCTTATTCTTTTGAAGTCTAGAATAGTGCTACTCTTACTTGTGTTCCTTGTGAGGAGACAGGTTCATGAGCTCTCACTAATATTGTTCCTTGTGAGGAAACAGGCTCATGAGGATCTTTGCACTATTCCTTAACTTAGACTCTTTTTCTTTTTCTTTTCTAAAGGGAAGATCAAGGAGAGACTGTAGTGTTCTTATCTTGCCAGTGCTGAAAGAGGAATCAAGTTCGATGCATACCAAGCTCTTAAGCAGGAATCTGAACTCTCTTTGTTAGACTGATCCACTTTCAGCTTTCTACCTAGTAAAACTTGCAATCAACTGCTATGGCAATGGCCTTTCAAGTGTCAATCTTCTGTGGTTAGTTCTTCTGAAAACTGAAAATTTCACTGATTTTGACCCAATAAACCAAAGTTTTTGACTGACTTAAATGACTCTCAAAACAAAACACAAAGTCAGTAGTCACCTCCCCCAGACTTAAACAACATTGTCCCCAGTGTTATCAAGGCCGAAGTTGGCTAAAAGAAAGATTAGAAACGACATAAAAGACCAGTTAGAAGGCTTACCTTCGTATGTGTATGGTGTCGATCGACACCCATGAATGGTGTCGTTCGACACTGGTCTTTGTCGAGTCCAATGTCGCCTTTTTTCAACTGACTGAAACTAAGACTTAATAAAACCAAAACGAAATATAAAGAAAAACTTTACCTAACAGTGGGTTGCCTCCCACTCAGCGCTCCCTTTCAGTCATTAGCTTGACTGTGTCGGGGTTCAGACATCTAGTGGTTCAGAGGGTGGCATCGAATGCTTCCCAGGAGAATGTATCCTCATCCATGGTTGTGTATAAGCGTTAGGTGTATGAGAGCGACCAAGGAATTGAGGAACAACAGCAGGGTGGGACTTGAGTTCGGGTGAGACACTTCTTTTTACTGCATAATCATCAAAAGAAACACCAAGCCTTCTACGAGAATCTCGTGGCTTGCATAAGTGTGAAGCATCTCTCGAACCTTTTAAATTCTTACTGATAAGATCAGGGGGTTTGGAATTAATTCCAGGGAATGCGTACCTTTGCTTTCTTCGAGGTTTCTGAGCTGTAGGATGTGGAATTATCCGTTTGACAACATGTGATGAAATTGCAGCATTGGAAACAGCTTCTGGTGTGATCCGCGAATAGTGTCGATCGATACTAGGAGTGGTGTCGATCGACACCAACTCTGCAGCTCGAATCTCTGCACTTTTTCTGCAATTCAACTCCGTAATTTTTGCCTCCATGACGAAAACGTCTTCTTCCATCAACTTGGCATTGATTAGACCCTCATCTTCGCCCATAGTCCGGAAGAGGTGATTGTTTCCACTCCCATCTTCTAGCTCAACAACTTTCTTAAAATTTTCAGCTAATGCCTCTTGAACAGCAAATTTGTTCTCTTGCTTTTTAGAATCCAGCTCCTTGTCATACCCAACAGTAATGTCATCTGAACATTCAATGATTGAGTCTTTATCCATGGAAATCTCCACTGAATAAGATTGACCATCGATGGTGTATGGTCCCCTTAACTTGTCCATGTCAAAATTCATGACAACATCACCCAAATCAAGCTCTAGTTTCTCTTTTCTCACATCAATGATGGCACCAGCTGAAGCCAAGAATATTCTTCCCAAAATAAGAGGATCTGTAGGTTCTTCATCATATTTCAAAACCACAAAGTCTGTGCGAATCATGCAACCTTCAATCATCAAGGGAAAATCTTCCAGAACACCTTCTGGGATTCTTTTTGATCGATCAGCTAGGACAAGGGAGATTCTGGTTGGCTTGAAATCAGTCATTCCAAGTCGAATAGCAACTGAGTATGGTATCAATTTAATACTTGAACCTAGATCACAGAGAGAACGAGAAAACCTTCTTGTTGAGATTGAGCAATCTAGCACAAAGTTTCCTGGATCGGGTAATTTTTCTGGAATCTTCCTCTGAATCACAACACTGACTTGTTCGGAAACCCACACCTTCTTCTTCTTCCTTGGAACTATGTTCAAGAGAATTGCATTCATTTCTCTAGTAAGCAATGCTCCTTTCTCAGGACTCACACCATTGACAACCATTCTCTTGACATATCTTCTTAATGTAGGTGAAAGCTTGACCGCATCAACTAGGGGTAGCTCAACCATCAGCTTATCCATCATCTCCTTGCATCTGGCTTCTTCTCTCTCCTGTTTAGAATTTCTAGGAGGTATGGGATAGGGTATTTTAGGCTTGTACACTCTTTACTCTACATTTGTTGAAGCTTCAAGCGTGCTTGGCGAAGTCTGGGAAGGGTGTCGATCGATACCCAGCTGGTGTAGATCGACACTAGTGTTTTGTGTCGACGTTTCAGTGTCGATCCTGCTCGATTTCGCTTTGTGAAAACTCGAATCGTCAGACTTTTCTAGTGGTGTCTGATGGAAGCGAAGAACCAAACCGACGCATCTCGAACCATACCAAGATGTCGAAACAAAAATATATGTCGTGAAGTATATCTGGTTTTCTTTTATTTGATTTAGCATTTGTTTCAGTTAATAAGGAGACTTAGTCTTCCTCTCTTAGAAGAACTAAACTCCCCACTTTCCCATTTCCCGTACGGATAGGAGCAACGACTCCATCATTTGTTTTTGTATCTTTCAGTATTTAAATCAATGAAAAAGCCAAAAAGAGACTATCTGAATTGCCCAAAAAAGTATTGTGTCTTATTTTCTCTGCAACAATCTACTTACTCTGTTTTCTCAAGCTTTGATCAAAAGTCATCTCTATCAATTGGTATCGGAGCACGTCTCCGATCCAACCAAATTTTTTTTTTCCTGTTCACCACCAACTTACAATCATTCCGCCAAAAAAATCAAAAAAATCACAAAAACAAGTGCCAATGACAAGTGCTAAGGAGAGACTCGATGTGGTCGAAGCGAATCTGGGATCAATGCAAGACGAAATCATAAAGCTCAAGGATGAGATGGCAGACAAATTTCAAACCATGGAGAACTCTTTCCAACGGATGTCGGACGAGAACCGAGAAGCCATCAATCGTTTGATGACGATGTTGACGACTCACCGTGAAAGTGGTCCTAGTGGAACACACGATCATCCCCATCCTAACCCATCTCCACCAACGACACAACACCCTTCCAACGTTAATCGGCTTCACCAGAATCCCCCTCAAGCGATTCACCGTCACGTGAAACTTGATTTGCCGCGTTTCGATGGCGGTGATCCGACGGAGTGGCTCATCAAGGCCAAGCAGTATTTTGCTTACCAAGATGTACCCGACTACCAGCAAGTCAGCCTCGCCACGTACCACCTTACGGGCGAAGCAAACCAATGGTTGCAAGCGACATCCAAAACGCTGGGCACCAATGCAAACAACACCGCATGGGAGACTTTCGAGGCGGAGCTTTGGGTACGTTTTGGTCCTACACAAGCACGACATTTTCATGAGGTGTTGTCTAAAATTCAACAAACCGGTTCCTTGCGGGAGTATAAACGAGAATTCGAACAACTACGCAACAAGGTTACCAATTGGTCGGAGAAAGCTCTTGTTGGTACGTTTCTCGGCGGATTAAACCCGGCCATCGCTGCACAGGTCTGAATGTTCTCTCCAACAACATTAAAGGAGGATCTTAATCTCGCCCGTTTAAGTGATGAACAAATCCAGGCACAACGACAACACAGATCCTTTCCCCCAAACGATCCCTCGCCGCCAAATCAACGTAACTCTCCCTCATCGCAATCGGCACCGAAACGGCTCAGTTGGGACGAGATGAAATGCAAACGGAGTCTTGGGTTGTGTTTCAGTTGCGATGAGTGTTACACTCCAGGCCACCTGTGTAAAACATCACAGCTTCTACTCATGCTCAGCGAAGATGCAGAGGATGAAGCTGATGATGAAAGTTTGGTTGATGCGACTGAGGAGGACCCTCAGCAGCTGCAGCACAGTTTTCTTCCCTTGAATCTTGAGGACAAGCTTCATCTTGGCGGGCGGAGTAATGATGGAAGCGAAGAACCAAACCAGCGCATCTCGAACCGTACCAAGATGCCGAACCAAAAATATATGTCGTGAAGTATCTCTGGTTTTCTTTTATTTGATTTAGCATTTGTTTCAGTTAATAAGGAGACTTAGTCTTCCTCTCTTAGAAGAACTAAACTCCCCACTTTCCCATTTCCCGTACGTATAGGAGCAACGACTCCATCATTTGTTTTTGTATCTTTCAGTATTTAAATTAATGAAAAAGCCAAAAAGAGACAATCTGAATTGCCCAAAAAAGTATCGTGACTTATTTTTTCTGCAACAATCTACTTACTCTGTTTTCTCAAGCTTTGATCAAATTCTTCTCTATCAGTGTCGATCGACACTCAGCAGTGGTGTCGATCGACACTAACTCGGCAACTGCAGCATCGTTTTCTTCATCTAGCTCTTCGATCTCTTCAAAGCTCAGACTCCTTTTCAGCACTGGTTGAAAGCTTCTTTCACTCTGGATCGTGATGGCATTCACATGATGCCTCAGATTCCGCCTGTCTTTCCAGGAAGACATCCCTCTTGTCTATTCAAAGCTCCAGCAGTTTGAGCAACTTGAACATCCAATTTCTTCATATGAAAGTTCAAGCTCTCAATCTTCCCATTCAGGTCCTGGTACAGTGAATCAATCTTACCATTGAAATCCACTGTCATCTTGTGCTGTCCTTCCAGAAGTTTCTCTAGCATAGACTCCACCTTATTGTCTTGTGTAGGAGGCTTTTGGTAAGAAGAAGAACCATAAGTTCTCTGGATGTTGTTGTTCTGAAAAGGCTTCTGGTAAGGAGAACCATAGCTTTGCTGATTGCCAAACCTTTGACCTTGAAAATCAGCTCCATTAATGTAGTTAACTTCTTCTTCCTCAGGCTCGAATGTCTCCACCTCATTTGAAAAATGAACTTGCTTTTTGCCCACCAAGATGTCCAGCTTCCTGTTGACCTCATCTATTTGGCTTCCTCCATTTGCACCAGCATGTTGTTTCCTCTCAAAGTTTGCATTCTTGGTGCTGTTGCAAGAGGCCAAATTCTCTATAAGCACCATCGCGTCATCTGGATATCTGGTGTTGAAGTTACCATTGCTTGCAGTATCCAAAGCCATCTGGTACCTCCAATCTATCCCTCGGTAAAAGATTCCGAGAAGCTGCGGCTCGCTGAAACAAGGATGTGGGCAGTCCCATTTGTAAGCTTTGAATCTCCCCCAAGAAGCCTTGAATGCTTCAGTGGGTCCTTGGGAAAATCTTGGTCCTTAGTTCTTCGGATCTTGCATCATCAAAGAAGTTGCATAAGAATGCATTCTTTGTTTCTTTTCAAGTGGTCAAGGATCCTGGATCGAACTGCTTCAGCCAGTTTGATGCATCTCCAGCAAGCGAGTAAGGGAAAAGCTTGCAGAAGAGATAATCATTGGACAATCCATTAGCCTTAATGCTTGATGCCAAGTCCTCAAAGCTCTCAATGTGGAATGGGGTGCTCTTGAGGAAGACCATGGAACGGAAACTGAGCCACCAGTGTGAAGTAAGCAGGCTTCAGCTCGAAGTCATTCCTTTGGAATGCAGGAGGACGGATCGCAGCTCTATTAGCATAGAACTGGTCATGTCTGTTGTATTCGCCAAGAGTTCTTCCACGTCCAGCTTCTGCCGGTGCAATTTGTATTGGTTGCTCGATGATAACAGCTCCATTATTATCAAGCTCGATACAGTTTTAAAAGCCTCGTCTGCAAACGTATCGAACTATGTATCGAACTACTAAGCTCGATATGCCCTTTTTCCAGGTAAGTCAACGGGGTTTGACCGGTTTAATTCGAGTGAATTAAAACCGGTTCTTTCCCCTTCTTCTTCCCCAAACACGAAAATTAGCCCCCACACACACACACTTACGATTTTTGGCTCCCCCTCTCGCGATTTTCAAGCGACCCTAGTGATTTCAAGTGCCTCTTGCTAGATTTCTTGTGCCTTCATTGATTCTAAGTCAATTTCGTTCATCCTTCAAGATACTCGCGAGGTAATCAATCCAAAAACCAAGCTTTTCATCTTTTGCTCTAATGGTGGAAAGTTTGGGGATTTTTAATTATGGATGTTCGAATTGATTGTTAGTGGCTTGGGCATTGCTTGATTATGGTTAGGGAGTAGATTTCGAGTGCTACATTAGGATTTCCATGGTAAATTTTTGAAAATTTGACATATAGAGCTCATGGTGCGAAAATTTAAATTAAGCTCTTGAACCTTGTTAGATTTCGTGGCTTTCACTTGCATTAGTTTGCATTGATCATGCTTATGGATCCCCGATAGGTAGCATTCGAATTTGGGTGATTTGAAAATTTTGAGAATTTCCAATTTGCTAAGTGTGAAACTAGGGAGAATTTTCGAATTTTTGGCTTTAATCACCCAAATTGCTGCTATTTTCTATTTAAAATGGGTTGCTTACTCTCTCTACAAGCTTTGTCTCTCTTGTAGGAACAATGGGAAGAGCAAGAGGAGATGCAACAAAACAAGGGGCAAGCTTTCAAGCAAGGTCATCAAGGAGCCAAGGGAAGAGGCAAGTTATTGAAGACCGAGAGGTCAGTAGTGAGGAGGAGCAGTTGACGCTTGGGAGAAGAAAGAAGCCAGTCATGAGAGCCTCAAGGGGAAAGGAGAAGTCCACACAAGAGGGCCCCAAAAAGAAGCTCTCACCCGAGGAACTCCTCAAGGCATACATGAGCATGCGATTCAAGGCAACGAAGTACCAGCATGAGCAGACACTGCGTGCCTTGAGAATCTATGAGGACTTCCAAGCTCTCTTCAACAACATGGCTTTGGCCAAGTTCATCACCATGGCTCGTCCCGCTCACAAGCTCGAGATATGCGAGTTCTTGTCTTCCCTCACAGCACACTCCTACTATGACGGTGAAGATTCGCCACCGCTACATGGTCATGTCTACATCAACTTCAAGATCCATAGGACCATGTACTCCATGACCTTCCGCAAACTCAACGAGGTCTTTGTATTTCGGGGAAGGAGAGAGGAGAACAAAGATGCTCACCATTGATGAGTGTGACTTGAAGGGTTTGTGGGAGACAACCGCGGTTGGGAAATTCAAGCCGGGAGGAAGCACGGAGACTTTGATAAGGCATCCGACCTTGAGGTATGCACACAAAGCTCTTGCTCACACTTCTATGCAAGGAAGGAAGCCGGGAAGGTAGCCAAGGAGGAACTCGAATTGCTAGATGTGAGTCTTGCAAGGTTCACCGGGTTTTGCACAAGAGGAGGCACGAGAGTCCGAGGGGATAGGACGGGAACCGGCATGGTTAGTCTATTGGTTAGGCAGCTGCTCTCTTACCAAGATTGGGTTGTCACTATGAAAGACAAGGACCCAGAGCTTAGCATTGGCGGGATCATCACCCCGATTCTTGAAGCTTGTGGGCATCGGTTAGGGACGAAAGGTCTAGAGCCCGAGTGGATGGACATCTTCTACCTTGGGAGGACCATGTTTCGCTCGGGAAGATTGGGCAACCGGTTCGCCTACAAGTTCGCGGTGGACACAAAAACCGAAGCAAAGATTTGTCTCCCGAACCTGCAAGCCACCTCCTTCCAAGACATCACCCACATCGACTTTTCTCCCCCATCTGAGGACCTCTACAATCCAGCTGTTAGTCCTCCCCTCCACTCCATTGCCAAGAGAGGGACATTTGACTTTGGCCCAAGCCAAGCCCTTGAAGAGGAAGAAGATATGGAAATCGAGGATCAAGATCCGAGCCCGATTTACGGTAGCGAGAGGTATTACTTCACCTCTTGCATAGACCCAATGCCAATCCCAGCATTGAGAGAAGTCCATGCACACATTGGTCTTCTCAAGAAGTGGAGCAAGTATCAAGACCGGGCTATCAAGAAGCTCGGTGAGACGGTGAAGGACTTAAAGAAGACGGTCAAGGGGCTAAAGACCATCATTAAGGGAAAGTCCTCCACAAGGGGGAGACAAGAGGGCACAAGCGACGCGGGAGAGGAAGCGGAAGAAGGAGAGAGTAAAATGGACCTTGATAGGCACCATTCATTCGAGATGCGCCCAAGGAAACCGGTCCAAGAAGACCCACCTCGCTCTTCCTCCTACGAAGCACGACCGAGGAAGAGAAAGCCGAGCCGATCTCCCTCCTCAAGTAACCAATCGCTCTCCTTAGGATCATTGATATCTCTGTAAATTGCATGTTTTTGGCACACATTTCATGCTAGTTAGGATTTCATTCTTGCACTTTTATCTTAGTTTGCATCACATTTTCTCTCATGTTAGGATTAGATGCATTAGGTTAGGTTTTTGCATAGTCTTGCATGTTTGGAGTTTGTTCTCATGTGCTTAGGATGATCTAAAGGAGAGATCAAGTAGAGAGGTCACAAATGGTGAATGAGCCGGCGATATCGAGGAAGGATCACGACACGAGGGCGATTTGGACGAGTAGCAGCGGCTTAATCCCGAAAGGAGAACCTCGGTGTGAAGATCCAGCAAGAGGATGCACAAAGGACGGATATCGGAGCAAGGCAACGGAAAGTGCCCGATTCAAGTACCAAGAAAGGAAAGCCTTCACGACATGACCCCGAAATCCTTGCCCGATATGTAGCCTGCCCGAAGAATCAGAAGAGTTAGCGTTTCGGCCCGTTCATAACGACGTAAGCCTGAAACGCTAAAAGCCAAAAAAGCACCATTTCGGGAAAGTGGTCCCAAAGTTTATGTTTTTCCCTTTTTGTGTATAAATACCTACTCCCTCACTCTTATCTCTTTATCACGTTCTCCTCTTTATTTTTCTGTCTTCTCTCTCAAACCGAGACTTTGTATTTTCGCCATTGAAGCTTATTTTAAAGCTTTGATTTTTATTCAATCTTGAAGTTTTAAGTCATATAGCTTAGTCTTATTTACTAAAAGCTTCTTCCTTTTCTTGTTTTTGGATTATCTTGCAGCCTATGAGTTACTCTCTCATCCTTATGGATTTTGAGGTTTCTCAAATAGCTTGTGAGTAGTCTTTTTAGGACCTTGATGGGTTAAAAGGACCAAGGGACTCTCGGATTTATATTTCTTGCTTAGCTAAAACATAAAGTTAGATTCTTTCTTGTTTATCATTCCTAAAGCTTAGTCTAGTTTGGCCATCTATTTTAAAGTCCTTAGGCGGCTTGACACGAACATCACTTGCTTGCTTAGCCGGATCTATGAACAAGAGTTTGATCTCTTAGGCTAAGACTAACCATCTGTCTAAGGATCTTACGGTTCAATAGGGACGTTGCAGATGCTTGTTTCTTCTATTGTACCATTATGCGAGAGCTAGTCTATGGTGATAGAGATTTAAAGAGTTTAGACCCAAACATCATGGGTTAAATGATTTGGGGATCCCTTTACCTAAGAATCACCATCAAAAGACCAAGTCTTGATGTGATCCAAAAGCTTTAGCTTGTTAAGTTGAACCGAGAGTTACCTAGTTCATAATACTTATCAAGATCCTCCCTTTATTTTGAAAGTTTATATTTTTACCGTTTAAATAGCTATTTCTTGCCTAGCGTCCTTAAAGTTCTCTTATTTATGGTCTTAAGTGACACAAGATCAATCTTTTAGTCGATTTTAATAGTAAAGTCTTAATATTTACCCGATTTGAACTTGACTTATAACACCGATATGACAGTTATGTTCACTAACGCTCTCAAAATGGTTTGATACCCCATACACTATACTACTCCGGTTGATAGCTTTTGGGACATTGCTAAAAAGGTTAAAAACCTTATTTGTCAGTTGGCGCTGTTGCCGATTTGGGAGATAGTTTAGTCATTTCGGTATTAGGTCGTTATAAGGACAAGTTTATATTTTCCAGTCATTTAACACTTTTACTCGCATATCTCTGTCTTGACAGGTATATGAACCTACGTTCACACGGTACAACGAACCTTGTTCCCCCAATAGACGATATCCACCTGCTCGAAAGATCAGCTAGACGAAATCGGGAACAGGCCGAAACGGTTAACCGTGTGACGATGGAAAACCAACAATGTGCTCAAGGAGCTGCGGGCTCAGCTGGTGCACAAGGACAACAAGGCAACCAGGGACCACAAGGTCCACAAGGCGTACAAGGCGTTCGAGGACAGCCTGGTGTTGCAGCTGCTCAAAGAGCCGTGAGGCAAATCGGTGCCGGAGATGCACAAATATCGACTACAAGCCGACACAGAATCCAGCCACCACCAGTGCAGAACAACAACTTCGAGATCAAAAGTGGTCTCATCTCCATGGTGCAAAATAACCGGTTCTTCGGTCTGCCCTTGGAAGACCCACTTGACCATCTCGACCAGTTCGATCGTGTGTGCGCCATGACCAAAATCAATGGCGTAAGCGAAGATGGATTCAAGCTGCGTTTGTTTCCCTTCTCACTGGGAGACAAAGCACACGCATGGGAAAAGACACTGTGATACAAGACTTTTTAGCCTTGTAAGCAATTCCTCAATTTCTCATGTCATTGCAATATTTGAGGTATCAATCCATCTTGGGAGTTTGGTGCAATAAGAATGNCAATCTGAATTGCCCAAAAAAGTATCGTGTCTTATTTTCTCTGCAACAATCTACTTACTCTGTTTTCTCAAGCTTTGATCAAAAGTCATCTCTATCAGAAGACCTCTGTTAGTGGCTGAAGAAACGAACTTAAAAGGAACAACAAAGAGCTGGCGAAGACTCTCTCAGAAACAGAGTGTCTCTAGTGATTACCTTGCCTGAAGTCTGAAGAATGGCATTTCGTATCCAATCTCTTTACCCCTGGCTAGACATCTTATCAATGCCTGATTTTTTTAAGTATAGTCTTACGATAGCATTTTGCGTTCGAATAGTCATTCATTTTATAAATT
Source organism: Alliaria petiolata (assembly GCA_020283515.1). Classification (NCBI taxonomy): domain Eukaryota; kingdom Viridiplantae; phylum Streptophyta; class Magnoliopsida; order Brassicales; family Brassicaceae; genus Alliaria; species Alliaria petiolata. Next base: position 38,462,799 of record JAHZTW010000001.1, read on the forward strand.
TAATTTTCACATATAATTATTTATAAACTTTGATATTATAAAATAATTAGTATTGATTGTAATGTTTTTAAAAAGTATGTTTTATACTTATTTATAAAAGTTTTATTATTTTAATTAATTATAGACAATATTAAGGATTATAGTACGAAATATAAATTCTTTTGAAATTAAATTTGAAGTTTTACCATTAGAAAAACATCCTAAAACTTCATATTTGTAGTTTTGCAAACTTCAAGCGGGTGCTCTTACCAACATTGTAATAAACTGTACAAAAGATTAGCACATGATAATGTCTTAGATCAGCTAAGAATCAGAGTATTTGGCCGAAGAAAAATCAATATGGGATGAGAGCATTAAATATTGATTCACACAAAAATGATTGGATGGCCACGAAAGGCTTGATACGGCTAAGATTGATCATGTCGTTCGAAGTAATCAACAAGAGTTATTGATATAACTATATTTTACATGTTTTTATTATAGTTTTTACTATATTATTAAATTGTTTTACACAGTTTTGTGTTGTAGATGTAATTTTATTGTGTTTGTGGTTCTTAGAGTCTTTACAGGTTAAGTGAAGTGTTCTGATTTTCAATTTATAGCTCTAGATATATCATATATGTAACTGTACATGTGTGCACTGTAGTACTTAGAGGTCGTCCACAAAGATTGAAACATGCATTGTATATCTTAAACATGTGAGAAATAGCTAAGACAAAAGAAAGTTTGTAAGATTGAAGTTTGTCACAAAAATTGTCAGTCTAATAACTAAACTAATAGCAAATAAAAATTGATGTAAGCGATAAATAAACGAGCACTAGAATTTAGGAAAACCACAGAGATTCATATTTATTCGATCATGAAAAATAACAATAGACAATCCAATTAGCAATAAGTTTCTGCTATTTTATTAGTTTGCTATCATATCATTATTATGAAGGCATTTTTCATGCATAAGATGTGATGTCACTACTTACAATTTTAATATTCTCCATCTTTTTTTTTTTGGAAATCATAATAGGTTTCACACATATATTGTTATCTCTCTCGGATATTACTAGTATGGTTTTATCATTTTCTTGACAATTTTTTTTTTATAATATGATGTACATAATTGATAATGTATAATTCCATATTTGTAAAAAAATTATTTACGAATCACTAACTAATAGTTTTCAGACGCGCATTGAAAAAATTTAATTTCAATTACATTTTATAACTAAAATTTAACAATTTCTCATTTTAACAGCTCATAGATTCTTTAAACTAATAAAAATTAATTTTTAGAGTAGAGAGAAAAAAACACTTTAATTGTTATATGAGGCAAAGTTTTCAATTTTGTATATAATCAACTCTTGCTAGTGATAGTTGATAATTGTTAACTAAACTTTACAACATCTAATTTGAAAATTGATTATGGTATGTATGATGTATTTGCAAAAGATATAAACTAAGGAAAATAAAGAATTCTAAAATCTACATAATATATGTGGAAGTCCCTTGTCCAAGTGGTCAAGGATTTAAAGGGTTCAACACTAAAAAATATGGGGTTCGAATCCTAGAGAATGCAATTTCTTACAGGTTAATTGATGTAAAGCTTATTGGAGATTCTAGAGTCATGCACCATTTGTGATCTCGTGTGTTGCGAGTATTACTGTCTATCATAGATATAGTGCAGGTAGGTCCATCCGTCGTGGATCTGTTTCAATTTTTCATGATTTATTAACATTAACTAGGTCTTTCATCTGCGCTATGCGCGAATATATATTATAAATTAATTTAAGACATATTTTGATTAAGTTAATTTTAGTTTAGCTAAAATGTTATTGTAGAATTTTATATAATATTTAATTATTTTACTTAATTTTTAGAATTTTAGGTCTAAATTTATTTTTAGCTTTATAATTAATCATTTTTAATTAATGTTTCGCTAAAGTTACATTTTATGAAAAAATTTATGGTTATATATCTAATTTGAATACATATTTTTGATTAATATGTGTTTTATATTATGAATGCATATCATGATATAACAATCTATGATATGTATTTATTTATTTTTTTTTAATTTTTTTTAATTTTTTTTTTCAAAAATATTTTGAAGATAATTAACCAATTTAAATAGAAAATTATATTCCATGTTTTTCTAAAAGTGTTTGAAATTGTTTTTGTTTTTTAAAATTTTGTTTTATTATTGGTTACAACTTGCGTTGATAATGGATAAATCATATAAACATATTTAATTTTAAAACATTATTGTTGAAAATTGTTTTAAGATTGTAACATTGTATAAGTGCTCCAATAAAACAAAAACTTAAAAACATATAAGAACTCTTATATGACGATGTTAATAACAATAACTCCTTATATTAAAAAGTATTAGAAAATTTTGTAAAGTATCTTAGGAAAGTATTATATAGTACAAAGTTCAAGTAATGTATCTATATTTCTCTTTTAAAACAAAGTCAACAAATAAAAGTTGGTCAACCTTTGAATATACAAGTTTTAGATATATCAAGATCTAATTGAGATTGAATCTTAGCATGTGAAGACATGGTTTATATCAAATTTTCTTTACAAAAATGTTTTCGCCTGTGTAAAGGCGACAAATAACATGAGGTTGTTCAAATCATCATTTTCTCTGATTGTCTTTATACTTTTTTCTGAGAATTTATTTATATCTAGTTTCAAAAATATTTTGTTTGATTGAACATTTGTAACTTAATATACTAAATAAGGCACTTGCAAGTGTAACAAAATAATTAAAAATTATTTAATGAATATAATATTGACATGAAAATAAACAATAATACTTCAATTATTTCAACAAAATAAAATATTTTTTTTCACCATCTTCAGCTTTATTCATAAAACCACATAATATAACGATTTGTAATTTTATATTTTATGTGCACACCTTTAGATGCATATATCATCAAATTTATTTTTTAAAACAATAATATTTTAGTTATAACTTATAACAAATAATGGTGATGAAATTATTACTTTATAATAAATAAAGTGTTATTTTTTTTATAACTTATAAAAAAACATTTTATATTTTATTTATTATAAAGTTTAGATGATGTTTATATCATTGAAACCATTGTCGTTTATAAACATTCCTCATCTAATATTAATATTATTTTTTGTTGTTGATAAAAACTTATACATAATTTCCTTATATTTTCTATATTCTATTAGTTAATATTATATTAGAATTTGAAAAATTTCCTAATATGATAAAAAAAAAAGTAATGTACCCGGGATACCAATCAAAACTGTGGTGTGGGCTTCCGACCCACGTTCACAGAGCTTGGCTAGCCCAAAGTCTCACAGTCTAGGATTCATATTATCGCCAATTAACACATTTTTTGGCTTCGCGACCCAGTGGATTACTATTTATTCCCATTCCTCGTGGAGGTATTACAAAACCTGAAGCTATTCCTTTAGCTATCAGAAAGCGCACGATCCAGGACAGAACGACGCCACATCATTTCGGTACATTGTGGAGTAGTGCGTCTAAACTCCCCTAGGACTTAGTCGTACGCTAACAAAATATTGAGATTGAATCTTAGCATGCCAAGATATGATTTATATCAAATTCTCGTTACAAAAACGTTTTGGCCTCTGTAAAGTCTACAAATAACATGAGGTTGTTCATATTATCATTTCCTCTGATTGTCTTTATACTTTTTTCTAAGAATTTATTTATATCTAGTTTCAAAAATGTTTTGTTTGATCGAACATTTGTAACTTAATATACCAACTAAAGCACTTAAAAGTGTAATAAAATAATTAAATACTATTTAATGAATATAATATTAACATGAAAAAGAACAATAATACTTCAATTATTTCAACAAAATAAAATATATTTTTTATTATCTTCAGTTTTATTCATAAAACCACATATTAATATTACGATTCGTAATTTTAAATTTTATGTGCACAACCTTAGAGGCATATACCATCAACTTTTTTTTTCAACTATAATAATTTTGTTATAACTTATAACAAATAATGGTGATAAAATTATTACCTTATAATAAATAAAGTGTTATTTTTTTGTTATAACTTATAAAAAACATTTTATTATTTTATTTATTATAAAATTTAGATGATCATTGAAACCATTGTCGTTTATTAGTAAACTTTCCTCATCTATTATTCATATTATTTTTTGTTGCTAATAGAAACTTATACATAATTTCCTTATATTTTCTATATTCTATTAATTAATATTATATTAGAATTTGAAATTTGTCCTAATATGATAAAAAAGCAATTAAATTTAACAAATATAATTAGTTATAAATGATGATGTGGACCAATAGAATTTAATCTTCTAAATCCTATGTGGACACTTTTAGAGGCTTAAAACATCAATTTTATTACTAATATATTTATTCATCTTAAGTATTTTTTATTATTTTATCATGTCGCTATTATATCATTAGTATGAAAACATTTTTCATAGATGAGATGTGATGTCACTATTTACAATTTACTATTTTTTCATCGTTTTTTTTGATTTTATGATAGTATTCATACACACATCGTTATATTTTTTTTGATATTACTAGTATTATCTTATTCGTCTTTTAACCATAAATCAAAATTTATGATAAAATGTAGATAATTACTAATGTAAAATTCCATATTTGTAAAAAAATCACTTATGAATAACTAACTATTTTGAGACATGCATCAAAAATAACTAATTTTTATTAGTATTTATAATTAAAAATTATTAATTTCTCATTTTAACAAATCAAATGTTCTTTAAACTTAAAAAAAAATTATAATGTAGAAAATCTAAAATCACATTAATTTTGTAATGAGGAAAAGTTTTTAATTTTTATATAATCATGTGTTGCTAATTTAAATTGAGAACTAATGTTAAATGAAACTTAAAAATATCTAATTCAAAAATTTATGATTGTATGCATGATGAATTTGGAAAATATATAAGTAAAAAAATATGAATTATTATTTTAGTAATAATAGGTTTTCGAGATTATTTAACATTAATTTTTTCGCCATAAGTGTTTGCGCTGTTTTATTAGTTTGCTATCATATTATTATTATAAGTGTATTTTCCATAGATTAGATGCTATGTCACTGCTTACAATTTATACATTCCAACATTGTTTTAGAAATTATAATAGTTTTCACACATATATCGTTATCTTACTTGGATATTAATATATGTTTTTTTTGTTTTCTTGACAAAATTTGTTTTTATAATATGATGTACATAATTGATAATGTACAATCCCAATTTATGAAAAATTATTTATGATCTACTAACTAGCAGTTTTCAGACACACATTGATTTTATAAATAATAATTAATAATTTATCATTTTGACAACTCATAGATTTGTTGAACTAAAAAAAAAATTAAAATTATAGTGTAGAAATCCTAAAATATTTTAATTGTTATATGAGGTAAAGTTTCAATTTTGTATAGAATCAAGTGTTGCTAGTGATAGTTGATAATTAACCTAAAATTTAAAACATCTAATTTAAAATTTTATTGTGATATGTATGATGTATTTGGAAAAAATATAACATAAATAAAATAAAGAATTATAAATCTACACAATATATGTTGCCCAGTGATCAAAAATCTAAAAGTTTCAACACTAGGTATGGGGTTTGGATATTAGATAATGTAGTTTTTTGCTGATTAATCTATGCATAGCTTACTGGATGCAAGTATAGCCATGTGTAGTGGTCTCGTGTGTTGCGAACATAACTTTCTACCGTAGATATAGTGCCGGTAAGACCGTCCGTCGTGGATCCGGTTTAACTTTTGTAATTATTTAACATTAATTTATTCACTATGAGTGTTTTTATTATTTTATTAGTTCACTATATTAGAATGATTGCATTTTCATAGATGAGATGTGATGTCATTAATTATAATTTTTATATTCTTCATATTTTTTTGACATTATAATATTTTCATACCTACATCGTTATACTTTTTGGATATTACTAATATTACTTTATCAGTCTTTTGACACCAAATACAAATTTATGAGAAAATGTAGATAACTGACCATGTACAATTTCATATTTGTAAAAACAAATCATTTATGAATAAATAACAATTTTGAGACACATGTCAAAAAAAAAAGATTCATTAATTTTATAATTAAATTAATTAATTTCCCATTTTAACATATTATAGGTTTTTTTAACTAAAAAGCAAATTTGATTGTTGAAAAATTGAAAATACTTTAATTGTTTTACGAGGAAAAGTTTTTAATTTTGTATATAATCATGTGTTGATAGTGTAAGTTGATAACTAATGTTAAACTTAACTTAAAAACAGTTAATTTGAAAAATTATTATGCTATGTATGTATGATGTATTTGGAAAATATATAACTTAAAAAACTAAGCATTATTAATTTACACATAATGGTTTTTTGTGATTATTTAACATTAATTTCTTCATCATAAATAGTTTTGCTATTTTATTAGTTCCCTATCATATCATTACTATGAGTGCATTTTTCATAGATGAGATGGGTTGTCAGTGCTTACAATTTGAATATTCTCCATCTTTAATTTGGACATTATAATAGTTTTAACACATATATTGTTATGTTTTTCGGATATTACTAGTATGGTTTTATCTTTTATTGACAAAAAACATGTTTTTAACACTATGATGTAGATAATTGATAATTAACGTACAATTCCATATTTGTAAAAAATATTTTCATACAGGTGTTGAAAATAATTATTTTTTAGTATCTCATTTTAACAACTCTAATATTGTTTTGAATTAAAACAAAATTAAAAATTTAAAGTGTGAACATCTAAAAATACTTTAATTGTTAAATGAGGTAAAGTTTTCAATTTTGTAAAGAATCAAATGTTGCTAGTGATAAAAATAACTTACATCAAGAAAATATAACGCAACACACTATTACATTCTCGATGATTTTGGGTTTAAACACTAATTTCTTTCAATTTCAAGGATTTGGCTTGTGGTTTACTTTTTTGTTGGTTTTTGTTCTAAATTAGTTAAAATATAGAATTGTACCATTAGCTACACCAACTAAACTTAACACATGGTGACATGCCCCAAGAAGTCATGCATTATCTTATACTATGTGTAGATGACAATCATTTTGTTAATCGGAGGATGCGGAATTCCATCGTCCGGTACATTGTTCTGACAACAAAAAGGATAGTTATGATGTTAATCACATAACATCTGTTAGTTGAAATATGTCATCATGCAAATAGTTTTCTTTGACATTATAATAGTCATACAAATATTGTTATATATTTTGGATATTACTAGTATTATTTTATCCGTCTTTTGACCACAAATAATTTTTTTTGAATAAATGTACGTAGATAATTGATCATATACAATTTCATATTTATAAAAAACACCATTTATGAATAAATAACAGTTTTGAGACATCCATCAAAAATAATTAATTTTCATTAGTTTTATAATTTAAAATCAAAAATTCCTCATTTTAACAAATCATAGGTTATTTGAGCTAAAAAAAAAAATTAGAGGCTAGTAAATCTGAAAATATTTTAATTGTTTTACGAGGAAATGTTTTCAATTTTGTATATAATCATGTGTTGCTAGTGTAAATTGAGAACTAAAGTTAAAACAAACTTAAAATTATATATATATATATATATATATATATATTTAAAAAATCTATAAAAAAATAAAATTATTAATTACACATAATGGTTTTTGCGTGATTATTTAACATTAGTTTCTTCATCACAAGTGTTTCCGCTATTTTATTAGTTCGCTAACATATCATTATTATTAGTGTATTATTCACAGAAGAGATGCGATGTCACTTCTTACATTTTGAATATTCTCCATATTTTCTTTGAACATTATAATAGTTTTCACACATATATTGTTATCTTCTCGGAATTACTAGTATGTTTTTATTATTTTCTTGACAAAAAATAAAAACGAATTGTAATAAGATGTAGATAATTGATAATGTACAATTCTTTATTTGAAAAACATTATTTACGAATCACTAACTAGCGGATTTCGTACACGCGTTGNGCTTGCTTCAATTAAAACTTGAATTACAAATGGTGAGGTCCAAGTAGGGTTCAACTTTAACTTTCAAAGATTGCACACAAAGCATCAAACAACTATTATTTAGGGCCTTGAACTAATTCATGAGCTTAACACCTTACAAGGAAAATTCATCATTGTCCCCTATGCAAGAATGCAATCCTATATGAAAGCTAGACTCAATCCTACTTATATAACAAATGCAAATGCAACTATATGCCATTTTTTTGAAATTTTCGAAATTTTTCAAATTTTTTGGATTTTTCAATGCCTTAGATGTATGCATGAAACTCAAAGATGCATGACAAGAAAAATAAGAACACAAAACACAAGATCAAATACCATACTCCCCCAAACTTAAATTACACAGTCCCTTGTGTAATCCAAGCTTGGAGAAGATTTCAACAATGCAAAAGAAAAGTAAAAACTAGATGGTATTTACAATGGTTAGGATTGGTACCTTGATCAAAAGCGCATGGAGGAGGAGGATGAGCCCATGGAGTAGGACGGGTTGCTGGATTGAGGAGTAGGAGATCGCATCACTCTCTTCTCACGCCTCCTAGTCTCACCGGCAGAGGAATGGCGTCTTCCCGCCATAGCACTATCGGCTTCATCATCCTCTTGCCGCCTCTCTTCACGCCTTGGGGAAGAAGTCCCCTCTGCCTTGGCCTTGAGCTCCTTGATTTGACCCTTCAAGCCCGTCACCGTCTTCACAAGCTTCCTTATGGTCTTGTCTTGCCATTTGTTCCATCTTTGGAGGAGGTTGATGTGTTGCTGAGCTTTCTTAGAGGTCTCTCCTTGGTTATTAGACTCATAAGGTACAAAGTTGTACCTATCACTTCCATACACCGGTGGGGCTTGGTAAGGCTCGTGAGTGGTGTCCCAATAAGCCATGGGGCGGGTCTCTATGTCATCGAGATGCTCGTCGGTTGGAGTGAAAGANTAGATATAGTGCCGGTAAGACCGTCCGTCGTGGATCCGGTTTAACTTTTGTAATTATTTAACATTAATTTATTCACTATGAGTGTTTTTATTATTTTATTAGTTCACTATATTAGAATGATTGCATTTTCATAGATGAGATGTGATGTCATTAATTATAATTTTTATATTCTTCATATTTTTTTGACATTATAATATTTTCATACCTACATCGTTATACTTTTTGGATATTACTAATATTACTTTATCAGTCTTTTGACACCAAATACAAATTTATGAGAAAATGTAGATAACTGACCATGTACAATTTCATATTTGTAAAAACAAATCATTTATGAATAAATAACAATTTTGAGACACATGTCAAAAAAAAAAGATTCATTAATTTTATAATTAAATTAATTAATTTCCCATTTTAACATATTATAGGTTTTTTTAACTAAAAAGCAAATTTGATTGTTGAAAAATTGAAAATACTTTAATTGTTTTACGAGGAAAAGTTTTTAATTTTGTATATAATCATGTGTTGATAGTGTAAGTTGATAACTAATGTTAAACTTAACTTAAAAACAGTTAATTTGAAAAATTATTATGCTATGTATGTATGATGTATTTGGAAAATATATAACTTAAAAAACTAAGCATTATTAATTTACACATAATGGTTTTTTGTGATTATTTAACATTAATTTCTTCATCATAAATAGTTTTGCTATTTTATTAGTTCCCTATCATATCATTACTATGAGTGCATTTTTCATAGATGAGATGGGTTGTCAGTGCTTACAATTTGAATATTCTCCATCTTTAATTTGGACATTATAATAGTTTTAACACATATATTGTTATGTTTTTCGGATATTACTAGTATGGTTTTATCTTTTATTGACAAAAAACATGTTTTTAACACTATGATGTAGATAATTGATAATTAACGTACAATTCCATATTTGTAAAAAATATTTTCATACAGGTGTTGAAAATAATTATTTTTTAGTATCTCATTTTAACAACTCTAATATTGTTTTGAATTAAAACAAAATTAAAAATTTAAAGTGTGAACATCTAAAAATACTTTAATTGTTAAATGAGGTAAAGTTTTCAATTTTGTAAAGAATCAAATGTTGCTAGTGATAAAAATAACTTACATCAAGAAAATATAACGCAACACACTATTACATTCTCGATGATTTTGGGTTTAAACACTAATTTCTTTCAATTTCAAGGATTTGGCTTGTGGTTTACTTTTTTGTTGGTTTTTGTTCTAAATTAGTTAAAATATAGAATTGTACCATTAGCTACACCAACTAAACTTAACACATGGTGACATGCCCCAAGAAGTCATGCATTATCTTATACTATGTGTAGATGACAATCATTTTGTTAATCGGAGGATGCGGAATTCCATCGTCCGGTACATTGTTCTGACAACAAAAAGGATAGTTATGATGTTAATCACATAACATCTGTTAGTTGAAATATGTCATCATGCAAATAGTTTTCTTTGACATTATAATAGTCATACAAATATTGTTATATATTTTGGATATTACTAGTATTATTTTATCCGTCTTTTGACCACAAATAATTTTTTTTGAATAAATGTACGTAGATAATTGATCATATACAATTTCATATTTATAAAAAACACCATTTATGAATAAATAACAGTTTTGAGACATCCATCAAAAATAATTAATTTTCATTAGTTTTATAATTTAAAATCAAAAATTCCTCATTTTAACAAATCATAGGTTATTTGAGCTAAAAAAAAAAATTAGAGGCTAGTAAATCTGAAAATATTTTAATTGTTTTACGAGGAAATGTTTTCAATTTTGTATATAATCATGTGTTGCTAGTGTAAATTGAGAACTAAAGTTAAAACAAACTTAAAATTATATATATATATATATATATATATATATATTTAAAAAATCTATAAAAAAATAAAATTATTAATTACACATAATGGTTTTTGCGTGATTATTTAACATTAGTTTCTTCATCACAAGTGTTTCCGCTATTTTATTAGTTCGCTAACATATCATTATTATTAGTGTATTATTCACAGAAGAGATGCGATGTCACTTCTTACATTTTGAATATTCTCCATATTTTCTTTGAACATTATAATAGTTTTCACACATATATTGTTATCTTCTCGGAATTACTAGTATGTTTTTATTATTTTCTTGACAAAAAATAAAAACGAATTGTAATAAGATGTAGATAATTGATAATGTACAATTCTTTATTTGAAAAACATTATTTACGAATCACTAACTAGCGGATTTCGTACACGCGTTGAAAACAATTAATTTTAAATAGTTTTTAATAAAAATATTAATTTCCCATTTTAAAAACTCATAGATTTATGAACGAAAACAAAACTAATATTTTACAGTGTATAATTTCTAAAAATACTTTACTTCTTATATGAGGTAAAGTTATCAATTTTGTATAGAATCAAGTGCTGCTATTGATAGTCGATAAAGCTAAACTTTAAAACATTTGAAAATTGATTATGGTATGTATGATGCATTTGAAATATATTTAAATTAAAGAAAATAATGAATTATAAATCTACACAATATATGTAGAAGCCCCTTGGCCCAGTGGTCGAGGATTTAAATGTTTTGACACCATTTTCTAGGGTTCGAATCCCATAAAATTATAGTTTATTACTCGATGCATAGCTTATCAGAAGTTCTAGAGTGATGTAGGCACAGCCGTCAGTCGTGGTCTCGTGTGTTACGAGCATAAATGTCCATCGTAAATATAGTGCAAATAAGACCGTCCGTCGTAGATCTGTTTTTATTTAACTTTTCGTGATTATTCAATATTAATTTATTCACAATGAGTGTTTTCATTATTTTATTAGTTCGCTATCATATCATTAGTATGATTGCATTTTTCACATATGAGATGTGATGTTATTAATTACAATTGTCATATTCTTCACTTTGACATCATAGTTTTCGTACAGACATTGTTATATTTTTTGGATATTACTAGTATTATTTTATTCGTCTTTTGATCACAAATAATTTTTTGTGATAACATATAGATAACTGATAATGTAAAATTTCATATTTGTTAAAAAAAATCATTTATGAATATATAACAGGTTTGAGACACGCGTAAAAACAATTAATTTTCATTAGCTTTTTAATTAAAAAATCAATAATTTCTCATTTTAACAAATCATATGTTCTTTGAAAAACAAATTAGAGTATATAAAACCTAAAAAAATACTTTAATTTTTTTTATGAGAAAGGTTTTCAATTTTGTATATAACCATGTGTTGCTTTGCCAGATAGATGGTTCTTTGAAGAAAACGGTAATCAATGCAGGTTTGGGATGGTATTGTCCGGGTACAAGCCCGGCAGACACACTAATGGGTGAAAAAATATACGACGAAGCATTTCTCCGCTGTCGCGGAGCTAGAAGCGTTGATTTGGATAATGCATTGCATGCTTGACGCTAGGAGACTGGCGATGAGCTTTGTCATAGACTGTTTCGAATTGGTAAGGATGGTGTAAGAATGACTAACATTCTCACTACATCTGGAGGAATACGAGACAAGCAGGAAGAAGTTCTTTTTTTTCCACCATCTCGCATATCATACGTGCAGAAAATACAAAGGCGGATATTTTAGCATGGGGTGCTAGAGATTCTCTTTATCATTTAGAATATGTAAACTCGGTTCCACCTACTTGGATTTCCGAATCGGTATAAGAGTCAAGGCTGTTGTCAAATAAATAAAAAATCATGTGTTGCTACTGTAAGTTAATAACTAATGTAAAACTAAACTTAAAAACAGCTAATTCAAAAATTTAATATGGTATTTGTGATGTATTTGGAAAATATATAACTAAAAAAAAATAAAAATTATTAATCTACACATAATGGTTTTTGTGTGATTATTTAACATTAATTTCTCCATCACAAGTGTTTTTGCTATTTTATTAGTTCGATATCATATCATTATTATGAGTGCAATTTTCATAGATGAGATGCGATGTCACTACTTACAATTTGAATATTCTCCATTTTTTTACACCATAATAGTTTTCATACATATCATTTATTTGTTAGTCATTTATTTGTTAGAACCGATTTTACAAGGACCAATCCTAATAGGACACATCATCAAGAGACCTCCACCTATAAACAACCTACCCATATACCGCACCCGATATCTGAGCATGCATATACCAACAAGTCAACTTTTCCTCGACTGAGAACCACTAGCCCACCATCACTTGGTTTAGCTTTTATAAATTGTTATCTGAGTTTCGTAAGTGTTTACTAACAAGTTGATTAATAACTAATTTATCATTTATCTTCTACAACATTTATCAAATGGTCACTCTTTTCTACATCTGCCCTGTTCGGATGGAAGACGCTGCGGCAGCCACCGACGACAAGAATAATACACTGACGAATGCAAAATAAATCAGAGGCGAGAGAGAAAATAGCTGCTAGCGACACAAAATTAAAGTGAACGCTGCCGCTGTTTTTTTCGGCTTTTCCGGCGATCGAAAGTTTGTCTTCGTCCAATATTAAATTGAACGCTGCGACTAAATCCAGATTGAATTATTCAGTTACGTCGGCTATATTTCGATCGCCACTGCTTGTCGCAGCGTCTGCACGCCGAACGTAACTGATGTAAGTGATTGTTTTGTTTACTATACACTTGTTAGAAATATATAAATAATAAAAACAAAAAATACTATTTATAATTATCTCACAAAAACTTATTCAGCTCTCATATTTCCCCACTCCAATTTATTGAATCGGTTTATTACAATCCCAAAATGATACAAAAAGTTACAATAGACACTTTCGCTTGACCATATCTGACCAAAGAAGCGACCAAATATTACTATTACAGTCTTTTAACACCAGTAAGTTTAGATTCCTTACTGGCATTTTTCACCGGCCAGTTTCACAGATTTGGCAAATGGTGACCGACTTTGGATTTACATAAGTGCAACGTTCACAAGACCATTGGCTGCTCGCTCGAGAAGTTGATCCCTTGTTTTTCCCACCTAAGCTCTTCGAGCTTGCGGTTCGATCATATGCGCCATGCGAGCTCACATCCGGTAGCCCATTTTCAAGCGCTCGAACTAAGTTCTCGAAGTAGTTTTTGGTGACACTGTTTCATTCCAAGTAATAAAAAAAGTGTTATAAGCTTCTTTCATCACACAGAGCCAAACTAAAAGTTCACACCAAATTCTTTGACGGGACTGTTGAGATAATAGGCCAAAATCTAATACGGGACTCAGCACTTAAGCTTCCTTGAAACTTTTTTTCAAGGAACAGCTACAAATATTTAGACTTGTCACGAGCATAAACATGAAATGCCATTTATTTAGCTTATCAGTTTTTGTTCTGTAGGTTTTGGATATTACCTTGTTAAACCCGCGAGTTTTGTGCGGAACTCGTTAAAATCTTCTGATGGACCTTTGGCATCAAAGTACTCTTTCAGTTCTTTTTCAGCACATTGATGAAGTCGTTCAAGGCCCGACTCAGCTTCACCTGTATGCATGATAACAGAAGAAAAGAAATCAAATGAAAAGAACAATAAAGCCTGTTACAAACAAATGTTCACACACCAATTAACAAATTGAGATTAGCGGGTCAATGAAATTGAACTCTGACCAAATTGGTTTAAGATTCGGATTAAGCTGCACTAATTTGTTACGAATAACGCTTGACCATAGAGTCCACATTATCTCACATAGGGCACATCATAAACCATCACATTATCTCACATAGTGCATATCCTAAACCACTCGCCATCTTACTAAAACTAAATGATGTTCTATAAATTCAAGACCAGATCCATCAATGCATTTATGAAACACTGATGGATCTGACCATAATTAAATATCCAAAAATTGGAAAAGACAAAAGACTAATGATGAACATTAATTGGTAACTGTGGTCGCTATTTGATTCTTAAACCGGCAATTTTTCCAGTTCAAAGATCAAGTTTGCGGAAAGAACAATCATTTTTTGGGTTAGATTATGTTCAACTGTTCGTGCTTGGAAAGACCAATACAGAGCAAAACACGCAGAGGAATCAAAGCCAAAATTTGAAAGCAAAGTTAATGTTAAATGTGAAAGCTAAATTAAGTTACCTTGTAAGTACTCAAAAAACTGTCTCTTGCCATGCTCATGGTCAGGTATGTAAAAACCATAGGCATATGTCCATTTTAGAACTCGTCTGCATTCGACTATCTATGATTGTAGAGAAAATTAGTGAGCCAAATCCAAAAGTCTAAGACACGCCACAGGATTAACGGAATTTACCTGTAACCACGCTTCTATAATGAACTTCAGTTGTGATTCAGGCTGACACTGTATGTCACTGAGCTTCTCAATCTGTCAAGTCAATACAAAATTTTTTAGCCAAACCCAACATTATAAAAAGCAAGAACATTCATCGAAAGTTAGAAGTGTCATGGATGCCAAAATAGATAACAATCAGTAAGAGCATATATGCTATCTCTTGTATGAGGTCATCATGTTCTTAAGAAAAAAAATTCTGAACTTCATTAGGTATAAAATCTGAAATGACCAATTCAGTCAAAGAACCAGCGAGACGGTGAAAGAGGAGGTAAGACCAACGCTAGTTCTACAAATTTCACAGTTTTTTTTCATCAAGCTACTTCCTTGATGACTCTTATTTACATCAGCAAGTGTTGCACGGTAAGCTCACATCATCTGTTTGCATCTTCTTAAGATCCGCCAGCGCCTTTTGCCTAGACTGCAGCAAGCAGTGAAAACATTTGTAACTCGTTTTAGAATAAACATCAATGCGCTTTATGTACAAAAACTATTCTTCTTCATTATTCAGTAAAGAATACATTTTACCAAAAAGGAAACATGAAACCACCCTAGGCCTAATTACATTGCTATGCTTATTATGACATAGAATTTTAGAACAGTACTTTGCTCCAGCAGTTACACGACTTGTTATACTAACAGTCACTCCAATAGAAGATTTGTCACAATACCCAAGCCCCAAGGAACATAAGCCACCGAATAAATAAACTAGCTGGAGGAACAACGGTTCTTTCCCCCACAAATATATCACAGGCACTACATGTACCTCTAAGTTCATAGCCTCTTTAAGAGAGAATATGCATCCCAAAACAGTAAGCTTCACTTCCTTAATTTTTCAAAGTTCTCAACCAAAATATAGATTATCATATCTCACGGTACTCTAAGTCAAAAGATTATTACCATATAAACTTTAGATTACTCATGGTGCATGAAGAGATTTTTTTTGTTCCATAGCAACGGATTCATATTTGACTGCTGAAATTCTCTTTCTTAAATTTCCCATTTAAGAGGAAGCTAAATTATATAATACCTCTGGAAATCAAATGAGCAAGAATTTACATACCGATTGATTGGTTGCCCATCTTTCATAGTAGTGGGTATATCTCTCAAGAGAGTTCTTTGCCATCTCTCGGCGTTTTTCAGTCTCATCATACTGCACAGAAAGATTACCAAAGACATAAAATGTGTTCAAAGATAAAATAGACATTTTAATTGTCAGCCAGGAGCAGAAGCAATGTACAGAACTCATACAATGCCATCTTGCTTCGCTGCTTCATAACGGTTACAAGCATAAAAGCCACCTGTCTTCTCACCATGCTCCGACCATGCCCCAAGGCAGAGCCTACATTTATATGATACAAATACTTATAATGAAAATTGATATCAGAAAAAAAGATACAGAAATATGCGAAAAGAAGATTAACACAGTATATTTCTATATCTGACAAGACCTAAAATAAAATAGTCCACTTATTTTCTATCTAGCGTCAGAGTATAAAACATAAAAATCCAATTTAGAGTCGATTCAATAGAGAGAATAAAAGCAGAATTTAAGACATGATGGCATTCTATACAATCAACCACTTTATCAACTTACCAGCAGAAATCAAATTTACATGGCGGAGTGCATGTAATATGCATACAACCCTGGTTTTTCTCTATTGGCCGTTTACATCTTGGACAGGGCTTGGAGTTTGCCAAAATCCTGAAAGCCAATATGGAATTTAGCAGCAACAATACATAATGTGAAGCATGATACACCCTAATGCTAAGGAGAAGGATGAGAGGAAACCAAATTGACTTTCTTCTAACAGTTAAAAATGACAACGTATCCACCGTTTTGGTTCCCTTTGGCTATACAAAATGGTAGCCATGACTATTTTTTAGAACTCTAAGCACCCAATTTAAGGTCGAGAACAACATACAAAACATCTTAAGCATCTACACATCTCAACTATATCAGGTAAATCGACGTACCAGTTCATATTCTCAGACTCAGCGCTATTCTTCAGTACCCACTTAGAAACGGTGTCACAATCTACAGGACGGTGTGCTTCTTCAGCACACTGCAGTTCCATGAAGATCGAGTCATATAGTATGGTTTCAATTAGTTTCTACGAAATGGAAAGATGCACTATTCTAATTTTAACAGAAAGGGCGACTTACATTCCAGCAGAAACTGTAACAACAGCGACAATTCACATCATAATTACCACTCCCAACAACAAAGTTTACTGCATAGTCACAGCCTGGAGCGGGACACCACTTGGTCTACAGAAAAAAGATGCATTACTTACTATTCTGACTTTCATTTGAAGGTTAATAGAAGACAAATAAACATCATGCACATGTTTAAAGTATGATCAACCTGAAATTAATAGCTTACCTTTCTATTGTCTTCAACATATGATCTGACAAAATAACTTGTATACTTCTGCCTATCTTTCTCAGGAGCTAGCAAATTGATCATATCCTGACCGATAGCAGCATTGCAAGAAGGATCTGGACATCGTAACATAAGACACCCTGGACCATCATTAATCGCGGTGGTGATATAACCTAAGGATGGAGGAAAAGATCAGAAAAAGATCAACAATGAACATCGCTAGCTGTAATGCCTATATGCTGCATTACTTAAAAAAAGGAATGTAAACATAAAACTTGGAAATGGGTCTCAATATTATCAGGATAGAAGTAAAACAAACCTTCCCAGCAAGACTCGCAAAACGGGTGACCACAAGCAGCAGCATGCAATTTCTCAGAAAGGAAATTCTCGAAACAAATCCCACAAGTAAGCTGCCAAAACGAGAAACAAACAAGCATGAACAAAAGCAAACAAGTGCAAAAAAAAAAATCCCAACTTTAATATCTTTCAGATAAACTAAGGGAGGCATACTTCTCCATCAGTTGGAAAATCAACAACGGGTTTCTCCAACAAACCAACAGCTTCTCGGACCTTTTCCTCATCAGCAAACCATTCATCATGAACTCTGCTAACACACCTACAAATTCGCATAAAGGATTGTTATATAAAAACGACTAAGGCTACATTATGCTATGGACAATAAAAAGCCTCAAATGAAGCTCGTCTAAACACAACAAAAGAAAGCTGAAATGTCTGAAAAAGGACAGAATTTGGAATTCACCAATTGTAGTGACGAAGCAGGATAGCAGATGAAATTATTGAAATCGACAATACAGAAGAAACCCTGGAGATATCATCTTCTTGAAGCTTACATATATCTGCCTCGCTTAGCACACTATAATTTTGCTACAAACCATCCAAAAAACAAAAATTATATGAAACTGTTACAAAAAAACCCAGAAAGAACAATTTCTTTACGTATTAACACGTTACAAAAAAACAAAACAGCTAAAATCTATAAATTGCTCATTCAATAAGGTCTTGCGATTTTTCAGAAACCAATAACTTGAATACAGGAATGAATCTCTGTAAGGGCAAGAGGTGATTGATCATCCAGAAACGAGATGTAAAATTCAATTTTGTTTTATCTTTCTACGAGATACACAGATCCAGAAGATGAGAATAACAAAAAATAAAAAACCTGGCGGCGGCGGAAGACGAGGTCATCGGAATCATCAACGTCGTCTTCGACGAACTCGTAGTCGGCGTCGACGCTGTCGGCGTAATCGGAGTCGTTGTCGGCGTATTCGGTGCCGCTGTAGAAATCGTCGTCAGCATCCATTGAAATTTCTTGGCGATTCGATTTCAAACACTTCGTTTTTAAAATGAAAAAAAAAAAGACGTTTTCGAAGGCAAAAAAGCCAATTAGAAAAGGGAAGAATGGCAAAAGTGTAAATTAAGCTTTAGCCAACAACATTAATTCTTAAATGATACTCCCTCCGTTTCACAAAGAGTGTCGTTTTAGGATTTAATTTTTGTTTCACAAAGAGTGTCGTTTTATATTTTCAATGCAAAATTTTAAAGAAAATCCAGTTTTAACCCTATTGTTTTAATGTATTAATTAGAAAGAGAAAGCTGTTTAATGAATTTATTAGGGATAGAAGAGACTTTTTATCAAATTTCTTAATTTGTGTGAAAAGTGTCAAAATGACACTCTTTGTGAAACAGAGGAAGTAATTTTTTTTAAAATAGAATTTAGCACAATTAGCGTTATTCTAATTTTATCGAATGTCGTCAATGAGAGAGGTTCATCTAAGGTTTTTTGATTTTTGTTTTCTGATTGATTTCGGATTTAGATTCCAGACATTGTTCGGATTATGTTTCTTCATTCTTTTTGTTTTTTTTTGTTGTTGTTTTCTTTTTCGTTACTCTTTTTTTTTAAGAGAAATTAGGTCCAATGACCATATAAAATTTGAAAACGCATCAACTAATCATAAAGCGTGGCTACTATATTCTATAAATTTTATACAATATATACGAAAGTAGCCTCCAATTAAATTGTCGAGAGAGAAAGGGCTGATGTCAGCGTCGAAGAAGAAAACTTTTTAAAATAAAATATATGGTCGAACACAGAAAAACACGTTTTATAGGAAAAAAGAACTGTCATTGGAATTGGAGGAGCGAAGTGTAGGTTCAAACGGGAAATCCTAACCAAGAAAAAAACCTTGATTTTTGTTATAGATCTTGGACGAACTGAACGGCGGAAGGTAAAGAAAGATTATGTCTGGACGATTTTGAGGATCGGCGAGACTGTAGAGTTCAGAAGGCGGCATCAGAACGGAATCGAGGAGGCGACGTTAGTATAGAGAGCCGAAAGCGGCGTCAGAACGGAATCGAGGAGGCGACGTTAGTTTAGGTAAGCCATTGTTGTATGATTTGTAATGTTTGATTTTCTTGCTGTGCTTTCTGAAAATTAGCCCAAGGAACTTTGGGAGGTCTCGATTCTCTACGAAACTGGGGAATGTGTTCGAGAAATTGAAACTGGGTAATGAATAGTGACTAGCGAGTTCGATTTTGGTATCAATTGTGTTCTTTGGGTCTTTAATTTGGGTAGTCGGGAAGGTCGGCTGTTATGCCCATGTTATCGAGTATTATAGAATAGTATGCCCATGTTATCGAGTATTATATCGGCTTTGTTTTCTATTGATGAACTGGTTGGTAAAGTAAACATATATTGTAGATGCTGTTATATGTGAAGTAGAATAGGATAGAACGCTATGTCCTAAGTAGCATCCAGTGTATGATATGGTTTACATCCGTCAATTATAGTGTTAACACCGAATTGTAGAAACACATTTCCATTCTATTTGATATGGTTATGTGTTCATGGTATGGAATGTCTTTACTAACATAGTATGGTTTTTGGAAAGTGCAGCATGGAAGAGTTAGGTATACCTGAGCGAATGTTTCCGAGGGGATACAAACCAGAAAGTCGTAAACGAGTGAACAAGTACTTTAATCTGCGTCTGATTGATAGCATCAAAGACTCATTGATGGACGATCAGTTGGTGATGCTCGCAGAGTCGCAGTTTGGAAGTCTGATGATGATGGGTAGTCACTCTTTTTCTGTGTTGTTTGTACATTACCTCTTGATTTTGCAGTCGGTCTTCGATTTGAATACTCGACTGGCGAAAAGATTATCCCCTTCATATGGGACGTCTTGCAGGGCAGATTGAACACCTGTAAATGCAACGCAAGTTTATGATTTACTCTGCATTTTGAAGTGAATGTTGTGCGTACTACAATTTTGTACCTTCCTATATAGGATTTGTAAAAGTAGAACATGAAACTTTGAATATGTGTACTATAGTACATTTCATATACCGGTCAACTATACTATTTAGTTGTGATATAGAATAACTTCAGTGCGGATGGTATTGGAAACAGTACGCCTATTTAAAATGAACCGCATATAATTAATCGTACAGTACTGCCATTAAACGTGTTGTTGTGGACTATATTAAGTTGATAGTATGGAGGCCTATAATACATAGCACGTGACCGCCAATTAAAAAAAAAATAGAACGAAAAATGCTATGGGACCACCAATTAAAAAAAAAATAGAACGCAAAAGGCTATGAGACTGCCAATTAATATAGTATTGTGGACTATATTAAGTTGATAGATTGGACTCCTTAGGTCTGCGAACGCAAAAGGCTACCATGTAGAAAAATGCTAAGGTGACGCAGCGAGAGAACACACACCTTTCGTTTCCCGCCTAAAGAAAAAGGATCGTTTCGAGATTTCACAAAGCCTCATGGTTATTTGATGTGTTTTTCAAACGTTATGGCTATATGGTTAGTTTCTTTTATTACTATAGCTAGTTGGCAAATTAACCCTTTTTTGAACTTGATGGTTCTTTGGTGGGGCCTCTAGTTAGGTTTTTTTTTTTCTTGCTCAAACACTTGATTTTATATATCTCAAATTTAGTTACACCTTACAAAGCAGAGAATGATCCAACACAAAGCTGTTGAATCCAAAAGTAAACAGACCACATCAAAACTAAAACAAGAAGTAGATAACATGATAGATTCATAAACACAACACAAGGTTGGTTCTCTCTTTGAAATAGATAGGGAGACAAGATTACTAAACTTTGAAAACATGTTCATGAAACTAGAATTCTTGCCCGAAGCTGGAAACGTCACAATTCCAAACGCCATAACTACACCAAACAAATCCCCGTCCACGAGACTTCGAAGTGAGTATTGGAGAGAAGCAGACTTGAGACCAGTATTCTTTAAACTCAAGACCAATGAATGGTCAACAAACGCTCGCAAGGCTAGAGGCAAGGCCAATAAGGCAGAGCTTAACAACACTCGCTCCCTAAAGGAGGAGAAATTTCTCGGCTTTGAAACCGAATACAGATTACCTCTCATAGAGAGGAAAGGTGGAGATGTGATTCTCTTCCCTTTCAGGAAGGATGGTGAAGGGAGTCTCTCCCATTGGGAGGACAAAATTAACACGTAGCCGAGCATAAGAGATACATGAACCATAGAATTGAAGCTCGCTACGGAACAGATCTGGGCTGAGCCCAAGAGAGTACAACGCCGGACTAAAATCGGAATGAAGTTAAAGACGGAAACAAGTTGTCCCTTCACCGGCGAGGAATAGGACTAGAAGCTTCGGTTGGTCATAGCTTTGAGATATGGGTGTGTGCGGCTGAGCGGCTGTGATTGGCGGAGAGAAGCTAAGGAGACGACACTCGGTTGGGTCAAACCAGAATCCTACAGAGCAAGGATTGACCAACAAAGGTATACAACTCTTCCTATATGAGATTGCATTCATCTCGGCCGAATGCCTAAGAAGATTTGCAGCAACTGAAGCATATAAAAGGTTACAAGGCCTGAGCCCAGGAAGTGAAATTAAACTACAAGGGACAAGCCCAAGAAGTGATGCACAGTAGTGGATACAAGGGACAAGCCCAGAAAAGGAGAGTGAACTTCCGACACATCGTCGGTGAGAGATCTCTAGCCGGCGAAACTGAAAATGCAGCGAACGAAGGAGACAAGCGGAGGAGAGGTGTGAGTGACGGCGAAGGAGAGGGGGGTAAAGAGAGATTTGCATCTCGATGGAGCAAATGCTGAATCCAGCTAGTCTTGACGTAGCAGAGCTGAAGCACGGCGGAACTGGGCAAGGAAAGTCAGCGACACTAACTATCATCATGGAGAGGAGTCAGAGCAGTTGACGGTGAAGGAGATTGAGTGAAAGGCTGAGAGACCGAAGATGGCAAGAGAAAACTAGCCCGTAGATCTGGCGGGTCCGATGGTTCCAGAGGAGAAGAAGGGGTCGGTTGCACTGGAGGGGAGATCATCTGGTGGAGAGAGAGAGACGGTGCTCGAGCAGGCCGCTCCGACGTAGTGAAGAGACATATCAGAAACTCAGTCCTCAAAAGCTCCATAGATCCCGTCGATTTAAATGTCGGAGAGAGAGAGAGAGAGAGGAGTCGTACAAAATCTCGCCGGAGAAGAGGAGATCTCGAGACCAAGACCACCGGCAAGCCTAAAAGAAGAGGTGAGCGGCGGAGATCAGGCGGGAGACGGCCATTCTGGTTGGCGGAGGTCTTCAATAACGGCTACTTCGTTATTAGATCCCGCGGGAGACGGCCATTCGTGTTTCTAGTTCGGTTATTAAGCAAAGTTTCCATATGGTTGAAGGATGATTGTATAGATCAATTAATTTCGATTGATTTGGTGCAAATTAAATCAAATCAAGTAGAGTTGTAGCTTTCTTTTACCAAATAGAAATGTAAAATTATATACTCAATAACATAAAAAGACATGTATATAAGAAGTAATTTAAAAAAAAAAATAGATAAGACCATTTTTGTGTGGTCCAAATCGAGCAATTGTTTCAACGGAAAATCATTTTTTTATATATCTCAATTGTTTCCATAAGTTCAGTTTTTTTTGGTAAGGTCCATAAGTTCAATTTATACCTAAATTTAGAAGTTTGTCTAATTCATTGCTAATTCGTAATTTTCGTTATCTTAAAATTATCATTTGGTATCTTCGTTTATTTTTGTTCTTATAACATGTTTGCTTCATTGATCATTTAGCGACTGATTTTAAGATTGATAAAACTGCTAACAAGTTGAATTTATTAACCGAACCTAGGGTAGGCAAGCAACTGCGTTGTAAGATACGAAAGCATATTTATGGAGCATTGTGAGCGTATACAAACTCGATATTAATGCGTGCGATGCTGTGTCGTACGATATGAAAGCATACTTACATAGTAGTTAGACATAGATAATTAGATCTATGAATG
This sequence comes from Alliaria petiolata, assembly GCA_020283515.1. Lineage (NCBI taxonomy): Eukaryota > Viridiplantae > Streptophyta > Magnoliopsida > Brassicales > Brassicaceae > Alliaria > Alliaria petiolata. The sequence goes on from JAHZTW010000001.1 coordinate 38,486,886, forward strand.
TAGGGTGATTATATTTTCTTGTTTCAGTTTAAAAAACCTAGACGACTAAGTTGCATAAAATCCTATATATTTGCTTGTTTGAATCGATCCATGAACCCCGAAGAATTCCTTTGAACCCAACGCTTTTTGGTTATTGATTTTCATTCATTTATTTTCGTTGTCTGCTTTGATTTTCTTGCTACATACCGTGACAAAAAAACCCCACTTAATTGATTTGGTTTAGAGAAGTTAGAAATCTAGGAAGTTTAGCAAATCGACAATCTATGTGGATTCGATCTCTTAATATACTAGTGTGATTATTGTGCACTTGCAGTTTTTTTAGGGTAAAACTTAAAGTTTAAAGTTACCTGCGTCAACCACCATCATGCACATGACAAGAAGAATCCATGTCATTGAATCCTGAGTTGACAAAAAGAATTGGGAGTTTCAGCGCCTCGATTCTAAGGTGGATTGCTTTCACTACAAAAATCAAGAGAAGCTGAACATGCTAGTCAAGAAGATCGACGAAATCGTAGTTCATGAAGACAGGATTGAGGAGCAGGCTAACACCAATGTTGGAGACATCAATGCACTTTCCACTCTATGGGTTGAACCGGAAAGTAAAAAAGTGAAGATGAATATGATTGAGTGGGACGTTGGCAAGGAGCTGGATTTCGACACACCGAAACCAAGCAAAAGTACCCCATTCATTCCTACTCATGAGAGGAAGATTTTTTTGCAGAAAGCTACATCAAGTTTGAAACTCAAGTAATGATGATCCCTCCAACCTACGAATTCGATGAGGCCTGGGAAAGGTATCCACTTGCAGATTACTTTAAATGATTTGAATTAAGAGACGACATTGGGAAGGTGTCTGAAGACATAGGAGCAAGATTCAACCACCTTTGAAGATGCTAAGCAAGAAGGAAGACCCGAGGGTCTTTGATGTCTCCTTCAGTATTCAAGAACACGAATTCAATGATGCTATATGTGATATAGGAGCCTGCATGAGCCCGATGTCCAAGAGAGATGCTGATCGATTGGGGTTATACAAACTCGGATCATCTTCAACAACTATGAAGCTAGCTAATGGTTCCATGATGCGTAGGATTTAGATCTTCGGTTTTTCAAGTTTTAAATTTATAAACCCTAATGCCTGCAAGTGCACAGATGTGTGTTGTAGTACGTAAGGTATCGATCCACATGGAGTGCACGCCTAACTGCAAAATCAATGACAGGTAGAAAGCGTTTTTAAGACAAAGAGGGGGTTTGGAGGAGTGTGTTTCGCGGTCTGTGGCAAGCAAGAAAGTAAATAGACGACAAGCAATGTTTATATAGAACCCGGCTCTCACCTAAGCCTATATCAAACGGGAAGGAGATTGAACTTAAAGACTTAAAGTAAATAGCAGAAGGGAAATCAAGCAAGCAATGCAGAAGAAGTAAATTATGGAAGTGCGTAAATCTCGATATAAAAGCATATGGAGAAACACGTAGGGGATCTTCTCGGGAAATCTATGGGGTTCTAACTAGAAATCAAACACACATCGAATCAGGCAAACGAGCCTAGGCGATCTTCCCTAATCTGAAATCATTGGTTTTACGGCCTAACTCTTTCAAGCTAGACCGACTATGTTATGCAAATTTCGCAGGTATATTTTGTATTCTACGTTCTAAACAAACACGCAATATAAGATCAAGTTCATAAACGTTCACGTCCCCCTCATAGATATGCGTTAGCATCTCAGAGACGTTCGCCTTGTTAAACTATGTTCGGATGTAAGATTCAACACGTTAGCAGATAAACAATCCTAAAATCAGACTCTAGTTCGCGACGCTAGACTCATGCAATAAGAACTAGTTTAAGACGAAAGAAGATCCTAATCTACGACCTAGATATCGATGAAGACAGTTTAAGAACAGTTAATGAAATTCCCCATAGATCCCCTTAAAGAACGCCCAACGAAGATGACTACTCAGACATAGTAGCGCAAAACAGAATCATAGATGAAGAGAATTGCATAAACAAAATCCAAGAGATGAAATAAAAAAGGGTTCAAGAGTAGATTTATCTCCCTTAAGAACAAAGAGCAAAAGAGAAAAAACAATGAAACTTTGTGGTGGCTGTAAAGTGTTATGAGGCACACTCACCGGTTGCGAAAATATTGAGTAGAGACAAGTATCTATAAGTCTTGAGGTCCTCTTAAACGTCACTTAGGGTTCCACCGAGTTTGGCTACTATCGAGCTTGATTTGCGCTTGCAAACGGGCTCGGGAATCGTCACTTGTTGTGGCCGCATGAGCGACTGTCCGTGGCCCGGCCAATGCAAGTCTGAACTTGCCTGGCGCGGCCCACCTTCTTATGAGGATGTGTCTGACGAGCCTTCTTGCATTCCTTGTAACTTGAGATCTAACCATGGAATTGACCTGAAACCACTTCGGCATGAAAGGTAGTAGATCAGGTTATCTTGTCACCAAATCTCAACTTGATCCCGTGGTGGGAAGGCCTCTGTCTGATGCTAACTTTTTTAATTTTGCTCATGATCCGAAAATGTATATTTTGCTCCGTTTTGCATAATTTTTGCTAAGTTTACCTGAAAAGAGTCTTGACCATACAAATACTCGAAAACTAATATTTGTACATTAATACCTTAGTAAAATGCTTATTAAAGCATACATTTATGATGGTAAAAATGGGCGAAATATGCATGTTATCAACTCCCCCACTCTTAAACATTTGTTTGTCCTCAAACAAAACAAAAATCTAAGTAAGGAAAAGAGGTTTGAAAACGTGAAAACTCACCAATGCTTGAGAATTCGTCAAATCAACCAATTGACCTGTTGAGCCACATAACTCATAAGTGAGACTTGAAACGTTTGAGTTTAGTTACCTCGAGCTTCTTGTATGTCCTGAATACGGTTCATGGTCCCTCAGAGCATTTCGAGTTACCTTTTTGTTGACTCCTTTATTTATTTTAGGTGTGCGGTCTCTGTCGAGTGAGTATCAATCAACGAGACATTATACTCTTCTCTCCCAAACATCCAACAAAGACATTTCCAGATACAACTCTCCTATTTTCTGTTCCCTTAGTCGATTTTTCTCTACTTTTCTAGGGTATCATTTTATTTTTTCTATCGACTTTCTTTTTCTCTTCTCTTTTTGTTTTCTTTTCTTTTCTTCTTAGTTTGAGGACGATCACTTCTTTGAAGCTTCATGATATCTACAAACTGTCATTGTTCTTTGAGGAACTCGAGTTGCCGTTCTCAAACCAAGATTTTTCTTTTCTTTTATTTTTCTCTTTTTTTTTATAATAGGGAAGATCAAGGAAAGATTGCATTTCATCTATCGAATCTTGCTAGAGTTTAAAAGAGGAGCAAGGTTAGATGTACCTCAAGCCCCTTGACGAGAATTTTTTTGATTCATAAGGTGCGGAGTCAACGCAAGATCCTTCGAGTACACCAGAGAATAGAACTTTCCCTGGTAGAACAATCCTCTCTGCTTCTAACTCTGCGAGAATGGTCATTAAGGTCCCTTGTTCGAAGTGATTTGTACCTAGCAAAGTTCATAGTTTCCGACTAAAAGAATTTTTTTTTTCACTCTATAAAGCGACTTGATAAATGATGAATGCATGCATAAGACTCATGAAATAAAAGCATAGTTAGTAATATAAGAACCCCCCCCCCCCCCCCGACTTAAATCAAAATGTCCCCAGTTTGAAAAAGTCGAGTAGAGGTGAAAAATAGTTAAATTCAAGTACAAGCTTGTGAAGACTTACTTGAAGTGGTGTGTGTTTTGGTTGGGTGGATGGACATGGCTGTGTTGTGGTTTGAGCAAAAGACTTGATTGTTCTCCTTATGTCCTTGAAAAGATTCGTCTTCTTTGAACGAAAGAATCAAAAACTTAACTTGAAAGAAGAATGTTGTGATTATTGCTTCCTTTGCCTCGGGTGGTGGTGAGTGGGCGTGGTTTTGCATTGGACTAGTCTTTAGTCTACCTTCCTAGCTAAGAGACGGATCCTTGTATTAATGTCAAATCCAAGATATAAGGAACAAAAAATCGATGTCTAGCTCAAGTAGAAACAATGTATCTTCTTGTCCTATAAGATTATAAATATCTTGCAAAACACTTTGAAAAACTTGTTAATGTATTCTTGGGTCATGAACTCTCAAGTAATGATTTGAGAAATTCAACGAACCAAGAATGTTTAGTAAATTTTGTTTTTCAGGATATGGATGGTATTTTGTACGTATTCTGGGAGAATACAACTTTATGTAGATGGAAACCAGCTCGAGTAGCTTTTATGGATTGCTTGTTTAGCCTGCAAATCAAAAACGAATTCAATAAGTACGAGCGAAACCGTGGAAAGTATGAGTTCGGTGATTTGATATTAGCTTACGTCAAAGGAGAACTTCTTTCTCATGGAAAGACTATGCAACTATATGTTATGGATATCGATCAAATCTATGTTCCATTGTTTGTGAACGATAATCATTGGATTTCAATGTGCATAAACATCATTGATAGAACAATCGAAGTCTTCAACTGTTCCGAAAATGACAATAGTATAAACGTCAAACAATTCGCTATATTGATCCCTCATCTAGTGAAGGCAGTTCAGTCAACGTCTGTTGGGAGACAACTAACTGTGACTGAATACACTGTCAAAAATACACCGGTTCCACGTAGACTCCATAAATCACAGTGTGATTTAAAATGTAAGGCTCTTTAACATTAGTAGAACGAAGGCGGTAAGAGTCCTTCCGTCTTCTTCCACAACTTGTTCCATTCTCACAAATTTTATAAAATTAAACAATTATATTTATAGCTTATATTTTTTTCTTTAATTTGGAATTTTTAAAATTTAATATATGAGTTTTATCTCTATTCTTTGTATTAATTTTGATTAATTTCAACTTATAGAGTTTTTTTGGATCAATTTTCACACACGGCTGCAATTCGATTTTTCTATGGAGAATATTATAAACAAATATTAGACTACACACCTAAAAAAATTGACGGAGATCTGCACATCATCTCCGAGGCGCATATTAAACAATATTCATCAAGCTTGTTGAAAGATGCAAAAATTCTGATTTCACTCTTCAGTAAGAATGCATTCTTGTCATTGGAAATTGATGAATAGCAAATGTTATCACTTGTATCTATTTCATCCATACAGAGTTTTTACCTATCCAATTCACAAGCACAGACACGGCTGACTTCACGAGCACGGCTTGTTAAATTGAAGGGGTTGTTTTTTTTAGAGAAATTAAAGAAATGAATGCGTAAAATGTTTTTCCAATATAATTAATTATGAACGGATCAAAACTAAAATGAACATAATAAATAAAAATTTGTTATTTAACTAATCAGAAAAATTAAATGTTTGAGTCAATTCAGAAATCCAAATTTACATATAAAACTATCAAATTTGAACTTCAAATGTGGTCATACAATGTATTTCCAATATAAGTGCTTCCAATTGATGTAAAAACAAATTCTAATATAATGTGTAGAACATAGAGACAATATCACAAGTTTCTAGAGAGGATTATCAACTGGTATCAACATTCTAATGGATAAAATGATTGTCTTTTATTGAGAGGATTGTAGGTTCGAATTCTCATGGGTGAAAAAAGATAAAAATATCTTATTTGGTTCAGATTTAATACAAATAAAATAACTTTTTGAAAATTAAATAATAAAGGATACGTGGCACACTCTAAGATGCTGACGTGGCAGCTCCTGGAGAGAGCCATTCAACTTTCATATAATAGATTCAATTTGAACTAAACTTCCTTATATAATCAAACCACATTTAATGTCTCACCATTTTTACTCTTCCACGGCCTAACAAAATCTTTTGCAAACAAAACTTGTATACTTTTTTAATATATAATGGTTAAATATATCAAATTATAATTAATATTGATTGTTGTGAAGATAAAAGGTCTGAGATATATAAATAAAATATTTTAAAATAATATATAGAAAAACCTCCTAGTAATATATAAAATAAAATTTTACAGTAGGAAACAATACGTTTTATTGTATTTTACTACACGTTCATGCAATGTTTTTTCCTACGTTCATGCAATGCTTTTTATTGTTTTTACTGATTATTTGCTTAATAATTATTAAATAGGAAGCTTAAACTTGGTACCATCTAAATCAAATGCCTGAAAAAGAAATGGAAATTAATTATACGAAAACACTGTTGCTTTTATCAAACAATCATGAGAGTGTTGATCACAAACCGTAGTTAACCGGTTTCGATTCTTCAATGAAATTTAATTTATTTACGAATTTGGCACAAAAACTTTAATCCAAAATCAATCAAGAGAATCCATTGATATATTCATCAAATGTTCCACAATGTGTAGATATATGCTGCGATAAAAGAGTGGATCAGTAGCAATAATCGCTATGGATTCAATAGATCAAATCACACACCTCGAAAGCAAGTAGAATGATGTTAGCCTAATTGGAGATTTGCATGGCAAAGACTTGTGCAGCTCTCTCAGCTCGATCCTCTTCTTTTTGTTTTTCATCAATGTTATACTCATCTGGACGAGTTAAAACAATTTCTACCTCTTCAAATGATGAAAAACAAGAATAAGAGGATCAAGCTGAGAGAGCTGCAGAAGTCTTTGTCCTGAAAATCTCCAATTATGCTAACATCATTTTACTTGATTTCAAGGTGTGTGATTTGATCTATTGAATCCATAGCGATTAATCCACTCTTTATCGCAGCATATATCTACATATTGTGGAAGATTTGATGAATATATCAATGGATTCTCTTGATTGATTTTGGATTGATCTTTTTTAGGCAAATCTGTAAAGATTTTAAATTTCATTGAAGAAATAAAACCGGTTAACTAAGGTTTGGAATCATCACTCTCATGATTGTTTGATAAAAGCAACTCGCCCTGGGCATTTAAATCGGAACCGGGGAACCAAACCCAGACCGAACAAAAAATCATGGTTCGGTTCGAACCGAATAAATGCATAAAACCCGATCGGTTCTCGCTTAAATTTCAAATGGTTCTCGATTCGGTTCGGGTTAAACCCGAGAACCGAACGGTTACCCGAAAACCCGAATTTAATTAAACATATTTGTATTAATTATATAACATATATCATAATCATTTAGTTTTATTAATTTAACCGTATGATTAACAAATGATCTCAAACCTTATAACCAATACAATTTTATTTATTGCACAATTAAAATCCCCTTTTGTCAATACCAATTTTGAGAAACTGGCAAACCTAAATCAAACCTGACGGCTCTCTCGTCGTCACTCACCTTCGCCTCCATCTTGTTCATCAGTGTTGAGAAATCACTATCAGGTAATCTCCTCCTCTCTTTCTTCTTTCCTTCTCCTTTCCTTCTCGGCTTCTCTTTTCTTCTCCTTTGTCGACAATTTTGTGATTTTGGCCAATTAGGGATTTGAAATTTTGAATCATTTGATTTTGGGTAATTAGGGATTTCATGGTTTTGATTTTGATTAGGGATTTCTCCTTCTCTCTTTCTCCCTTCCTTCTTCTTTCCTTCTCGGCTTCTCCTTTCATTCCCATTTCTCGGCTTCTCATAGTTTTCTTTTTATCACGATTAGGGATTCGATTCTGGATAATTAGTGATTTCATAGTATTTCTCCTAAGTTTTTTGATTAGTTTTATTGTCTTAGATTATCGATTGCGTGTCTTACATTTTTGTTTCATTATGGATGAATTCTTCCTCAACCCACGAAAATGAGTTACAGAGAGAAACTGAAGATGAGATTGGGACTTCTGGTCCTACAAGCAAAAGGAAAGAAAATCCGACAAGTGCTGGTAGTTCGCTCCCATCTAAGGCGAAGAAGAAACATACTTCAACAAGGTCGATGGTGTGGGATCACTTTACAAAATATGTGAATGATGAGAATAAATGCTCGTGTAATTACTGTAGATTATGTGCTTTGCAGTCTCGTCTGGAACTTCGAGTTTGATTAAGCATAATGGTCTGTGCAAGTCTTTCTCTGCTTGGAAGGATACTAAAGCTCAAGCCATTATAAATCCCGAAGGTGAAGAAGGTAACTTGGGTTTATCAAGAGTTTCATTCAAACTTTTTAAGGAAGCAACAAATGAGATGATTGTTCTGGCTGAATTGCCGTTAGCATTCATAGAGAGTTTGGCTTGAAGACACTTTTTCAATAGGGTTTATCTATATAAGCCACAGTCTAGGAGAACATCCAATAGAGAGATTGTCGAAATGTTTGTGATGAGGAATGCTGCTATGAAAAAGGTGTTTGCTAAGAGTAAGCAAAGGGTCTCTCTTACAACAGATATTTGGGTTGCTCCTCCTACAGGAGCTAGCTACATGGTTATCACGACACACTTCATTGATGCAAGTTGGAAGTTGAGGAAGCTGATAATAGGTTTTAAGAACATCTCAGACCATAAGGGAGCAATTATAGCTTCAGTTTTGGTTGAGTGTCTTGGTGAATGGGGAATTGAGAAGATCTTCACCATCACGGTTGACAATGCAACTGCAAACACATCTTCTCTGGCGAGTTTTAGGGAAATATTCGGTGCAACACGTCCTGATGCATTGGGCTTAGAAGGTGAGTTTATGCATGTACGGTGTGCAACTCACATTATTAACTTAGTTGTGAAAGATGGTTTGCATGATGTGGATAAGAGTGTCTCTGCTATCTGTAATGGTGTGACATACGTGAGAGCTTCTACTAACAGAATCAAGCCTTCGACCTTAGAGTTGAATCAGCAAAGGTAACAAGGGGAAGTTTGCCTTTGGATTGCAAAACCAGATGGAATTCTATATATCTTATGCTAATAAGAGCTATTAAGTTTAAGGCAGGTTTTGTGAGAATGGCAGCAGAAGACAGGTTGTATACTAATTATTTTCAAGAAAAGGTTGATGGAAGGGTTGAAGGAAATCAATAGGCTTGTGATCATAGCTAGTGTCTTTGACCAGAGAAATAAAATGAAGTTTGCAACGTTTTGTTTTGAAAGTCTTTATGGAGAAGATACTGCTAACATGCAAAAGGTTAAGGATTCAGTACTTTCTGTTATGAAGAAGTTGTTTAATTTGTATAATAGCAATGCTACCAGAGATCCCACATCTTCTCAGTCCGCAACGACATCACAGAGTGCACAAGAAAGATCCTTTTGAAGGTGGATTGGATTTAGATTTAGATAAGGAGCTTGGATATGAAAGAATGGATTGCGTTTACAAGGAGCTAGAAAAAGAAAAAGGATTTCAAGATGCAACTACTGAGCTCGAGTTATATTTGAAGGAGGAAGTGGAGAATCCAAGGACAATTCTGCTTGGTTCAGAGTATGACGTACTGGGTTGGTGGAATCTCAACAGCACAAAGTTCCATGTGCTGTCCGAAGTAGCTAAGGATGTACTTGCGATGCAAGTGACTTATGTTGCATCCGAGTCTGCATTTAGCACTAGTGGTCGACTCCTAGATCCATCTAGGAGTTATTTGTCTCACTACATGCTGGAGGTGTTAATGTGCACCGAACAGTGGCTGAAATGCGATGTTCACTTGAATGAAAAAGGCTTTGTTACAAAAGAACAACTGCTCGCTGACATTGAATTGCTAGATAAACTTCAGAGAGGCAATCTCTATTCTTTAAAGTCTCTTTTAAATTGTGTTTCTAAGTTTTTGTTTTTAACATATTCGTTTGTTTCAATTTTGTTTAGAATTTGAAGGGCTTTAAAGCCTCTCGGATTCTCATAAGGTATTACTTCACTCTTCACTCTTTTTCATTGATTTTAGTTATTTGGAAACTATTGTTACTTAATCACTTTGTATTAGTGTGAAGTGCGACTTTCTCTTGTAATCTTTCTTACAAAGTCTTAATACTAGAAGGCTTGAATGTTTGATAAAGTCTTGTAGTATTTCTTACAAAGTCTTACAACTAGAAGACTTGAATGTTTGATAAAGTCTTGTAACCTTTCTTACAAAGTCTTACAACTAGAAGGCTTGAATGTTTGATAAATTCTTGTAACCTTTCTTACAAAGTCTTACAACTAGAAGACTTGAATGTTTGATTGATATTTGGTTTTGTTTTTATTTGTAGAAGGGAGATAAAGACGTTTTGACTTTTGAGAGTAAGAGTGAAGATTAAGAAGACATTAAGAGAATATGGATATGTGTTTGGAACTCATTTTGTTGTTTATTTTGTCTTAATGTCTTCTGAATTTTGTGTTTACTACTCTTTTGTCAGTTTAAAGCTTCGAACTCGTTGTATTTTGTAAACTCTCGGTTTCAATTTCAGATCTTTGTTGAAAGATTTATTATAAGTTTTTCGGGTTTTTCGGGTTTTTCCGTAACCGGATTAATTTGCAGTTCTATCCCGGTTCTTATTTCAAATTCGAGAACCAACCCGGACCCGACAAGACCCGAACCGATTCGAACCAAAAAATCGTCGGTTCTTGTCTCGGTCCAAACCATCCATAACCGAAAAATCCGGAACCGGCGAGACCCGACCCGACCCGAATGCCCAGGGCGAAAAGCAACGGTGTTTTCGTATAATTAATTTCCATTTCCTTTTCAGACATTTGGTTTAGTAGGTGTCAAGTTTAAGCTTCCTATTTTTTTTTTCCCTCAAACTTATATATTTATTAAAATTATCGAGAGATTACAAAGTCACGGTGTAAAACCGGAGTTAACCAAAGAGGAGGATGGGTACAACTAGGGTAATAACGTGAATCATAAGGACCTTTTTTGCGAGAGAATGAGCCGCTTCATTATTCACACGACTTGTGTGGATGAATCGAGAATCCCGAAATTTACCAGCCCACAACTGAATGTCTTTGCAGAGATTGGAAATGCTCTGATCCAACATTTCACCATTTAATTGACGTACTAAAATCTGGCAATCACTTTCAAACTGGATGTCATTGAAACCCAGGAACAACGTGGATTGTATAGCCATTAAAAGAGCTTTGCCTTCCCCTTCCAAAGCCGAAGAAGCCGATCCCAGGATTGCATTAACCCAAAACTTAGTAGTACCAGTATGATCTCGAACAATCCAGCCCCCTTTAACCTGAAGACTTACAGGATCGAAAGCCGCATCAACATTACACTTGACAACTCCATTTGGTGGACGTGTCCATGCACTAAATCTTGAAATAGATGGAGAACGAGGAGTGATAGAATTCGAAACTGAATTGGAGGGATCACGTGTTGCAGAGATCCATTCATTAATGTCAGCCAAGAAATTGTCTAAATCCTTCTGCGGATTAGGAATTTGATAGTTGAAAACCATATTATTCCTTGATTTCCAGATGCCCCACAAAATCCAGATCGGTAGTAACCTTTGTTGTAATGTAAGAGTTGAGTTCTCGGAGTGAGCAATAATTAGACGAATGTTGGCTTCAAAATCAGGCGAGTCGATGTGTTAAAAGGAATATTGAGGTTTGAAAGTCGCCACGTCTGATGTGATAGTGGGCATGAAAACAGGGTGTGTTGGATTGTTTCGTCATCCTGGCAACACTGTTGGCATGTATAGTCCATAGAGATTCTACGAGAACCCAGACGCGTAGCTGTTCCAATGGCCTTTGATAAAACACGCCATAAGAAATGCTTTAACTTTGGAACTATTGGTAATTTCCAAAGTCTTGCTTTCAAATCTGGATCTCCATGAGGTGGCTCAAATCCGAATGAGCTTGTTGTGCCAGGTATATAGTTTTCACCATTTGTTTATCAACTTCCTGCAGGTGCAGATCGAGCATCTCCTCGTTCCAATGTTGCTGAAATCCATTACGTACAATTAGATCATTCACCAGTAAAGACTTGTTATTTTGATTCCCAAAAGCCGGTCTAGGAGGCTCTGTTGGAATCCAATTATCCACAAAGACTCTAATATCTTTTCCATCTCCCACGTTGAATCTTGTTCCTTTTTTTATAATCTCTAGTCCCACCAGTATAGAAGCCCATCCATAAGATTGACAACGTTGAGATTTAGCTTCCAAAACAGAGATATCCCTGAAGTATTTGGCTTTAAACAACCATGCAAACAGAGTATCAGGGTGAGTGAGCATCCTCCAAGCCTGTTTTGCGAGCAAAGCGTCATTAAATTTCTCCAAATCCTTGAAACCAAGCCCCCCTTCTTGTTTTGAGTATTGTAGCCGTTTCCAGGCAACCCATGGACTCCCTTTCTTCTCTTGATTTTTCTCCCACCAAAATCTTGAAATCAGACTAGTTATCTCATTGACGACTTGAGATGGTAGTTTAAAACATGTCATAGAGTAGACCGGCAGAGGTATGGCTATGGATTTGAGTAAAACTTCCTTTCTGGCTGGAGACAGGAGCTTAGATTTCCAAGAAGAAGTTCTTTGCTTGACATTGTCGATGATGTAATTAAACATTTCTGACTTCTTTCTCCCAAATTGCTCAGGTAGACCGAGGTATTTGCCTCCACCACCCTGGTTTTGAATTCCAAGGATTCCTTTCAATCTGTTCTTTAAATCACCCGGGACTCGAGATCCAAACGTAATGGTAGAATTGTTTGGATTGATCATTTGTCCAGAGCATACTTCATATATTCTGAAAATCTCTTTAATGGCTCGGCAGTTACTGTTATTTGCCTTACAAAAGAAGATTGAATCATCTGCAAATCGCAGGTGCGTTATTCTAGGTACACCATTGCCAATTTTGATTCCCTGAATCTTTCCATGGTGAGCACTCCTGGTCATCAAATGGCTCATAATATCAGCACATAGAATGAACAGATAAGGTGATAACGGATCTCCTTGTCTGATGCCGCACTCCGGTCTGATGTAACCTTGTGGATTACCATTGATTAAAAGAGAAAAAATCACTGACCGAACAGTCTCCATGATCCAATCAATCCAAATAGCCGAGAAACCAAAAACTTTCATTGTTGCTTCAAGAAAATCCCATTCGACTTGGTCATATGCTTTAGTCGTATTTGTTTTCATTGCCATATAAGTCTGGGAGACCCTCTTACGTGCCTTTAAAAAGTGCATCAATTCATTAGCCACCAAGACGTTATCAGAGACCATACGACCAGGAATAAAAGCTGCTTGTGCCTCTGAGACAATTGAATCCAGGGATCCTTTAAGGCGTGAAACCAGAAGCTTAGATATAATTTTGTATATAACGTTGCACAAACCAACCGGCCTATAGTCTGAGAGTGTTACTGGTTTTGAGATCTTTGGAATCATGCAAATGTTAGTATGATTGAGGCCAGGCCTCATCGTTTTTGTTGCAAAAAACCGTTTAACTTCAGAGATCACATCTTTCCTCGCAATATTCCAACATTTCTGGTAAAAACTTGCCGTAAAGCCATCCGGACCCGGTCCTTTATCTGCCCCGATGGAGCACACTGCTTCGTAAATTTTATTGTCCGTAAACGCCCTAGTCAACTCTTCATTAGCTGAGGCTGTTACAGTAGGGACAAAACCCTCAAAGATATGTTGTTGAACCGGAACTTTATGACTCTTGTATATTTTCTTAAAAAATTGTTCAGCATGTTCAGCACCTGCTGCATCTCCTCTGTATACCTGCCCGTTGTCATCAAGTATAGACATGATTCTATTCTTAGAATAACGGGACTTCACACAGGCCTGATAGAAGGGGGTGTTACGGTCTCCTTCACATAACCAGGTGTTTCTACTTTTTAACTTCCAATAAGTTTCTTCATCCTTGTAAGCTGAGGCTAGACGATTCCTCACCATGAGGACATGTTCACGAGTAGAATGAGGGTCTAAGGTAACCATCTCCAACTCGTGTTGTAAATCCTCAATCCGAGTTGCTGAATTGAGATTGGAATTTCGTCGACAGAGAGAGATTTGTCGTCTACATTCACGTATTTGCTCTGTGATAGAGTAATTGTTTCTAAGAGCCGGAGAATTCCAAACTCGAGCAACATAATCATAGAATTCCGGTTGCAGAAGAAGTCTTTTATCAAATCTGAACTGGTGTCTACGGCCTTCTGGAACGATTTCCACATGAGTAACAACTGGCCTATGATCAGAACCATACAATCCTAAGAATTCAGCCTCTGAAGCAGGGAAGGAGACTAACCATTCTGAATTGACCACCACCCTATCCAAACATTCGTAGATATTATGGCTATAACGATTACCCACCCATGAGAATTTATTGCCATGTGATTTAAGATCTGAAAAATCACACGAGTTATACATGTTCCTGAAATCCCTAAAAGTCCATGCATCTCTGATTGGACCTCCTCTTTTCTCATCATTGGTTAAAATTTCATTAAAGTCTCCAACTAGTAGCCAAGGACCAGATCTCGACCTAGCCATTCTTTCTATCCTTTCCCATAAATGATGACGATATTTCTGAACTGGATGGCTATAGATACAAGAGAAATAGAACTGCAAACCATTGTATTCAACAGAAACATCGATGAGTCTTACATCAGAGAACACCATACTAAGAGAGACATCTTTCTTCCACATAAGAGCTAAACCTTCACTTCTACCAATTGGAGGAACATAATACACACGATCAAATTCTGAAAAACTGAAACATCCCTAACAACATCAGAAACATTCTTGGTTTCTACTAAAAACAAAATATCAGGACAAACTTTCCTACACAACTCCTTTAATCTAGGTTCCGTCAACTGCCCCCCCCCCCCAAACCCTAACAATTCCAAGAGCATATCTTCATTTGGGGAACAATGGGGTACCGCCCTCATATCTTCATTTGGGGAACAATGGGGTACCGCCCCCCCCCCCCCCCCCCCCCCCCCCCCCNTTCTACTAAGAACAGAATATCAGGACAAACTTTCCTACACAACTCCTTTAATCTAGCTTCCGTCAACTGCCCCCCCCAAACCCTGACAATTCCAAGAGCATATCTTCATTTGGGGAACAATGGGGGTACCGGGCCCCCCGCGCCTCTGTCGGTAATTTGGTTGACTGGAGTCTTGCGATTCATCGCCGCAATCTCTCTTCTTGAAAGAACTCAGGTCCGTCCTTTCAGCAGCATTGAGAGGATCATTCAGCATCTCCTCAACTTGTAGTCGTTTCCTCTTATTGAAACCATCACCCTCTCGAGCAAATTCCTCAAATACATCCACAGACTCATCTTCGTGGAACTTCCCTTTAGCCCTCCTCCCTTCACGAATGAGTAGATCTTCAGAACGTCGGATAACTGACTGGATCTTCTGAGATGGTCCCTCCCCAAAGCCCTCTTGATGTGGTCCTTCAACCAGAGTAGCAGCAGCTCGACCAATCACTGGCGCAGGTGCCATAGTATCTTGATTTAAGCCTGCATCAACATAGCCATCTCCTGGTCCTGGATCATCTGCCATGCCATCATCATTGTCAGATCCAGGAGCCTCATCATCATCATCAAAGCGCAAGGGACATTCTTTATTCTCATGAGACAAGAGACCACACCGTTGGCAGAAGTTGCGTAGCCTCTCATACTTGAAATAGAGAATTGTATTCTCATCAGCAACGAATTGAAAATTCCGTTGAAAGCGCAGGGGGCGATCAACATTCCACAGAAGCTGAACCCGAACAAAATCCACCCGAGTGGAATTCTCATCGAAGTCAATCTCAAAAACAGGAGAGATTGTCTCACCAATGTAACGGATCATATCTCGAGTGAGGAATTGGAGAGGAATACCCCTTATTTGGATCCAGAATGGGATGATTTTGAGCGAGTCCTCTGGAAGATTCGGAGCCCATTTGGTGACCGTCAACATCCATTCTGCAAAAGACCAAGGAGCATGCCGAAGCACGAGATACATTGTTTCTTCCGAACGAAACAAAAATTGGACTTTGTTAGGACCAATGATACGGCCGGTAGTTAAGGAATCGACACCCCAGAGATGAGGGAGTTGGTTGATCATCGCTTGGAGATTTTGCTTCTTCGCGTTTACAAGGACCACGAGAATGGAGAACTGATTTGATGCCGCTGCTCGAGCACAAATCGATGGCGGGAGGGCCACCGGTTCATCATTGATTTCCAAAGAGATATTTTGCATTTTGTTACGCATATTATCAGACATCGTGAGATTGAAAAATTGATCAATTGAAATTGAATGGTGAATGATGACGACAAAGATTGGGTCAATTAAATAGGGGCTTGGCCAAAGAGGTTTCCATTGAAGAAAGAAAGTGGGAGTGTGGATATAGTGGAAACCGTCGGAGATCGTGGAGATCGAAGTCCGCGGAGAGAAACCAACACATAGAGGGGCATCGTGCAGATCTATGGTCGGACAACCGCTCCCTGTAAGAGAGAAACCGTCATCTCGAAAGGGATGTAAAATCGCATTAGAAATCGCCATTTTTTGTTCTCTTTTTTATACTCCTATAAATTATTATACGTATGTGGTTGAAATGAAATTAGTTTAAGCTTTCTATTAAAAAATTATTAAGCCAATAATTAGTAAAAACAATAAAAAAAATTTTAAACTAAGATTTGGAAAGACTTAAAAAAAAAATTTGTGTATTTTGTATGACATCATACAAAATATATAGATATTATGATACATAAAACAAATCAAAACACAAGTAAAATCTACGATCCAAATATTTTATGATGTTTTTCACCATGAAATAAAATATATTTGTGTTGACAGAAATTAATAATAGCTTTCTACAACTTTAAAGAACAAAAACCTAGATGAACAAACGTAAATGGTCTCAAGGCATTAAAAACTCAAAACATAAAAAAATATGTAATGGCGATTGGAGGCGGTATTGTGATTGAGATCAAGTGAAGAGTAGAAAATATAATTATTTACACTCAGACACACTTTCTGTAACTCTTATTACAGAAATAGGCATTTTGTGTATTTGAGGCACTTTGTGTACCTGAATTGACAATATTAACCTTACTTCCTTCTCACTTGAAAACAAGAAAACAGGTGAGAAAAATTATCTTTTGTCGCCACCTAAATCAGATCCAGCCATTAGGGGACGATATCGAAAGATGCAAAACTCAATTCATTCGATGAATCAAAGAGCGGTGATGATCAGATTGGATTTGGAACTCGACGGCGTCGAAATCATCAAGGGAGATTTTAGCCTCTTCGACAAGGACGAACATGGTTAGTCTCATCTCATCACATCTTCCCCTTTTTAAACTCTCTGATCGTAGCTTAAACCATTTGGATCTCATTGTTTCGATTTCATCCCCAATGATTTACCTACCTTATATTTGGAAATAGCTCGTCTGATTCTGTTATACACTTTAGATCTGGTGTTATCATGCCGTTTATATCTTCTGGTTTTGCTGTTTTCGATCTCTGTTCTTGTGATTCTTGTGCTTTGTTATTGGTTGTTTTCTTCCTTGTGTGATTGAATCGATTGTTAATTCTCTTTTGGTGTCGTGTTTGTTTCATCTCAACGTAACCCAGTGGCAGAGACTTGTAAAAGCAAGTCAGCAAACCGTGAACAGATGTACATTAAACCATGGACATAATATAGCAAATTGTGGACATGAAACATGAACAGATGGATAGCAAACTCTGGACACAAACCGTGAACATATGGATACAAAAATTCAAAATTAAACAAACCATATGTACCAATCATTGTGGACAGACTCTACGGCTCAATCGAAGTTTCCGGTTCTCACCGGATTAACTAGGCGACTCATCTCCGCTTATAACCGTTTTATCTCGGCTCAATCAAAGTTTACTTGGCGGTGGCGTTCTCCATCTCAAGGTTTGTAAATCTTTTAAAAAGTTTAGAATCTTCTTAAATTTGACATTGTTTTGCTCCAACATACGTTGGTTTTGATCAAATCAAAGTTTCTCTCCTCACATACGTTGGTTTTTGATCATGGAAGGTAATTTCCTGCTACAAAGAAACAACATTTCTTGTCCCTCAGATTTTATTGATTCAGACACCAATCTGTGGATACGATTCGTCTAGTCACAGTCTCATGGACAGCAACGAGTGCATACCAATAGTGTCTACGACTATTGTCCGTTCGTTTTAACCATGAGTATGCGATCACGCGTATGTATCCACACACGGTGTGTCCATGTAGCTATGTGTTTTATTGCCTACACATAGGAAGATTTCTGTCCATAGATTGTGCCTTTAGTACTTTTTAACTGTTTTTATCTTATGGAAGTTATATAGGACTATTTTTTGGAATATTATAAATTTTGTTACGCATTTCCCTTTGAAAAATATCCAGCTTTTTTTTATCTCAGATGCTTTTTGACATTAGGGAATTTGGAGTAGATTTCGATCACATCTTCGGAGTAGAGTTCGATATTTTTGGGAGCTTGGAAGAAACTATTCGGTTTTGTATTGATTACAGAGATTTTGTTTTCAAGGGTACCATACAAATTGCATAAGAGGATCAATTGGATCTGATTTTGTTCGAGGAAGCTTTGATCTCTAAAGACTTATGCAAGTTTCGCAAGACCAGAAGCATTCATTCACGTGGATGTACCTACGTGGACAGACAAACATATAGACGTCGTTTGACAATGTATGTCTACAGTTCCATGATAGTTGATATGAGATACTACTAATTTGGCTCGGTGTTTTTGGTCAATGAGTTTATGGACCAACAATTCTTGTATACTATGTTTATTTACAAAATTATTGATCTGTGTGGACAATATAAAATGGTTAATGAGTTCATGGACAGTTTGTTTACAAAATTCTGTATTCATATGGACAATAAAATATGGTCATAAACCGCTAAACTGACGAACCAAAACATTTTGTTATCTTAAGGATTTAATTTAGAACTTATCAACATACTCACAAAGAGTTAAAGAACATAAAAGCAAAAGGGAAATAATCTTACGAGCATCATTTCGAGGGAAAGGGGATCCATAATCCACACTTTAATGACAACCCATCCACAACAAACCCAAATATCCCCACACAAATTGATCCTGGCCAAAAAACGACATGTGTATAACACCTCAAGTCTTTAATGTTTCTGTATATTATCAAGCTACTATCCCTGCAATATCAAAGCCTATCAAGCATATTGCCAGGCTAAAACAATGATATCATTCCATCGCTGAACACAAACACATCAAGATCAAGATATCTCATTATCTTCCATGGTTAGATACATATAAACTACTTATGCATACATAATGAGAGAGAGAGAGAGAGTAACAAAGCTGTATCAGTTCATTCACATAACCGAACGAGTTAAAATAGTAGTATGTACAACAGCGTGTGGATACGTCCGGTGTCCACAAGTCTCCTTGCATGAGTTTGTGGTCAATGGATTGTGTCCATGCAATTGTGTCCATGCGGAGTGTCCATGATAGTGTGTTCATCTTGTTCGTCCATAAGGGGGTGTCCACTACTACTGTCCATTACCTTGTATACGTAAGTGTATTAACCTTTCACTTTTCCTTATCCAAGTACAAATATCTTCTCGATTTATCTTCGACTCTCATAGAAACGACTGTAGTCAATACATAGCTTTTAAATCTCAAAAAATTTACATAGCACAAATATCTCGCACACCAATATAATTATACATTTGTCATAATTTCGTTGAACATACATTAAAGATCAATGGTCATTCGGACTTCAATGTCAAAGCTGGATATTTTCCAACGAGAAAAACAGAACATAAATATTGCAGAGACTACATCATTATAGATCAGAGATGAGAGTGGAGAGAGAGAGAGTGTGTGGATACGTCTGGTGTCCACAAGTCTCCTTGCATGAGTTTGTGGTCAATGGATTGTGTCCATGCAATTGTGTCCATGCGGAGTGTCCATGAGAGTGTGTTCATCTTGTTCGTTCATAAGGGGGTGTCCACTACTACTGTCCATTACCTTGTATACGTAAGTGTATTAACCCTTCACTTTTCCTTCTCCGAGTACAAATATCTTCTCGATTTATCTTCGACTCTCATAGAAACGACTGTAGTCAATACATAGCTTTTAAATCTCAAAAAATTTACATAGCACAAATATCTCGCACACCAATATAATTATACATTTGTCATATTTTCGTTGAACATACATTAAAGATCAATGGTCATTCGGACTTCAATGTCAAAGCTGGATATTTTCCAACGAGAAAAACAGAACATAAATAGTACAGAGACTACATCATTATAGATCAGAGATGGGAGGGGAGAGAGAGAGAGAGAGATAAAGAGAGAGAGACAGAGAGAGAGAGAGAGAGAGAGAGAGAGAGTTTGATTTTGATTGGCGTTGACAAAGTCGTCAGAGAATTTGTGCTCCAACTCTTGAATCCTCGGACAACGCCGCCGATCTAGCAAACCACCTAATCAGTTGTACATAAACGCCAACATCATCTGCATGGTTAGGCACCCGTGGATACAAAAGAAATTGTTCTGATGTTGGTGTTGACCGGTCTAATACAAATATCTAGCCGGACAAAGCAAACTACAACGATTTACTCTTCGACGATTTACTCTCCCGCCACAGAGGAACGCCGCCACCGTCACCTCTAATATAACAAAAAAAATCACATGTTGCGGCGCTAGGAATAAATTCATCGGGATCGCCTCTAACTCAGTCAAAGTGAAATACATTCACCACCGGAGAATATATCTCTCCTAAATCCAACAACTCGTCTCCTACATATGGCACAAATATACAAAATCAGATCTAAATGCAAAGTGGATTTATCAACCCATTTTCGATAGTGAGATCCTTTGTATCTAAGTTAAGCATGTCATCCACGCTGTAATATCGATACATACACAACCGCATAGACATTATTCTACATGCTCGATTGTCCACAATATATTGGCCATCTCCACCATGTCCAGAAGCTGGCCCTCTCAAAGATCACTTCACCATCGCTAAGTATACGTCGTCACCACCAACATGCGCTCGTCTCCTCGCTAGAATCATCCAATTTCGTTGAAAGAATCATCCGATTTCGTTGAAAGAATCATCCAAGTTCGTAAATCAAACACAGGTAGATACAATCACTTTGCTTTCCCGTTCAAGGGGCTGTGTGGCCTTGCATGAGTTTGTGGATAGAAGCATATAAACGCCAGGCCACACAGCCCCTTGAATGTGAATTGTATCGCGCGAACATGGATGAAAGTGTTTACGCATGGATAAGAGATCGTGGACAGAATCATATAATCATCAGTTTATCACGGTTGTTGTTGATACAATCGATGGTTACTGTCTACGATAGTGATGGACACGTTTTAGTGGACACGGTTGTTGTTTCTCACAATCAGGGTGCGATAGATTCGATAGTTTTACTTATTTCAATGGATACATTTTACTGGACAGCAGATGGTGGATACGCATATTGATACTCACGCTTGTCCCACTCCCGTGGATACTAAATAATGAATATGATTAATTGGTTAGAATGGTCATTTCGTTTATGTGTACATAAACTCACAACCAATGCTCTTTGACATGTTTGAAGGTTTCGAGCCAAATCTAAATCTAGATTGGGACAACAAACTAACTCTTAGGTAATTTGCCATTGATAGATTCCCCAATTACACGTAAATCACATCTTTGCAAGAGATTCAGAATTGCTTGTTAGACTAATTAAATATTTCGTCCCATATAGTATTTCTGCTCTCTTGGTTTGTTAGGTGTCATTGATTTTTGCCTCCAAGTTCAAAACTGATGGAAACACCTCTTTGCAATTGCAATTTTCTCTTTTATGAAGATGTATAAAGATGAGAACAAGAGAGATTATATATGCATCGTTCTTGTTCTAGATTTAAAGAACATGTCATGAAATTTCTAGTCTTGTATTGTATTAGGATTATGCTTGTTTATTTACACATTCATTTTGTTTCTGCAAGTTGCAGTCTGGATAATATCAGCTGATTCTAGTGAACAATGTTTCCTGTACTGCAATGTTTACGTCATGGACAAGGATATATGTTTCTTAACTCTGCTTTGGTTGTTGGATGTGGCGTGGACGATCGATGGTGGATGCAATGTTTGTAGTTTACAGTCAATGTAACTCATGTGGATATATGCTAATTGGATGAGAAACAGTTCATCATTGTAGATTAAATCGTCTCTCAGTTCTGTTGAGATCCTCTTCAAATTGTATTTCGATTTTAGTTCTCCATCTCTTCTGTTTTTTTTTTTTTATCACAAAACCATACCAGATTCTCTTTGTTGTTGTGATGATTTGTATTTCATTCGCAAATTGTGTTTTGTCTTTAATCATTCTTGTCCACAATATTACGTCCATGGTAATTAGTCCAAGCCTTTTGGGTCACACAACTTATTCTCTTATGCTATCTATGGTACTTTATCCAAAAATACTTATCTACGATAGTATTGATTGATCATATTCGTCATATGATGTCCACACTAACCTATCCACATTACGTTGTCCATATTTTCATGATAATCCGCTTACATAATTTCCATGATAAGTACGCTTGCATTACAAACAGTTCACACAATTAACAATATATATTTGTAATTGTGGTTTTCGTTCCCTTTAACTAGAGCTCTATGTTAAGAGATCAATTCTAAAGAAATCTAATTATAAATTATACAGAATTAACAAAGTCTGTCACAGTTTTGTCCACCTTCACGTAACCATGTCCATATATCCACAACATATCTTTTTTGCTTACTAGTTTGCACAACAACAAAAAGCAAAATGCAAGATGTTACAACCATCCACATATCAATATCCATACCAATACGCCCACTTGCCTAATCACTCACAGTTTCTTTCAATGTATGGCCATTTCCAGTTATCCTCCTTAATGAGAACACTCTAGAATTCAAAAGATGAATTAAGAACTTGAGATTGATAAAGAACACCTTTCTTTATTAACTTTAGAAAAATAACTCAAAAACTAAAGCCTCACAATCTCTCTCTCAAAACTCATAAGTTATGTCACAAGCTTGACATCTCCTTATATAGAGAAAGACCTAAATCAATTTCCTTTTTTCTTTAGAAACAACTTCCTAATCCTAATAGGAAACACTTATATTTAGATAACTTCCTAAACATATTTTTCCTTTTTCCTCTTAACCATAACTCGGCTAGGATTAGGATAGCTTCCCGCTCAAGCTATCTTCAAGCTTATGCCAACAAACACGTGGACAAAGAACACAACTCCCGTTCACTTCTCGCATTTGTTTTCATCCACTATCTTCTTCTTCCATGTTTAACAATCTCGTCCACCAATATCTCACGAAACAACATATATTTCTTACTGTCACACTGATCCGAAGCCCACGCCAACGTTCCCACAACAATCCTCTTGTGAAGCAGACACTACCATAAACTAAATTATTCTAATTCATTTCCGCATATGCAAGATCAGAAACCGACCAACGGCCAATCACAACAAAATTTCGTTAACCCAGAAAACGAGTAGGTCAATTACAAACATATACATGGGAAACATTTATTAATTCTCCCACTCAGACATAAACAACGAAGCATAAGTCGATCAGATATGCTTGTCTCTTAGAAAACGGTCTTCTGAAACCCTTAAAAAAACAGTCGGATCTTCGGGGATAGTAGATCTCGGCAAACTACTTCAACAAATTGCGCCTAATCGGAACCCAAAACTCCTAAAAGAAATGGGTACTCTCCAGGGTTTGTCGGTGTCGGTGGCGGTTCAAAGGTTTCTTACTGTCGCTACGGTTTCCTTTTTACATCCGTAAGTTCAAGTTTTTAACTCCACCAAGTAATTATCGGTAAAAAAGAAAAAAACAAAGAGAAAGGGTAATGTGAGAAGCGTTGTGTCTTTTCCCTTCTTGAAAATGTCTAATAAGATAAAAGTGTCTATATTATAAGAGAATATTACACCTAAAGACACTTTCTCTAACTCTTATTACAATTTAACACACTTTCCACTCTTGCCACACTTTAGCTGTGGCTAAAGTCTAAACTAACCCCTAACCAAACTCGTAACTACAAAGTCTCGTTTTCCTTCGTTGGACACTTGCACTCCTAAACGATTTTCTAATATGTAGCAATCTCAGCCCAAAAGCTTTATGTCTAGATTTATGTGAATCTAATCCCGGTTCGTCTCTCTTATCTTTGTTTCAAATTAAGTATCAATTGATCTTTCGTGGAACAAAAAATTAGTTATCTTCCTTCTTGCGCATATATACAATTAGGGGTGTAGATGCTTCAGAATTACCTAAAAATCGGAACAGATTTATGCATGGAAAATACAAGAGCATCCGCTCGCCTCGATAAAGGAGATCATGTACGGATGAAGTCGTACCGATGCAGTCATATGGATGCAGTGTATGGATGAAATCTTATGGATGAAGGCTTATGAATGAAGTCATATGGGTGCAGTGTATGGATGAAGTTTTATGGATGAAGGCTTATGGATGCAGTGTATGGATGAAGTCTTATGGATGAAGGCTTATGGATGAAGTCATATGGGTGCAGTGTATGGATGAAGTCTTATGGATGAAGGCTTATGGATGCAGTGTATGGATGAAGTCTTATGGATGAAGGCTTATGGATGAAGTCATATGGATGCAGTGTATGGATGAAGTCTTATGGATGAAGGCTTATGGATGCAGTGTATGGATGAAGTCTTATGGATGAAGGCTTATGGATGAAGTCATATGGGTGCAGTGTATGGATGAAGTCTTATGGATGAAGGCTTATGGATGCAGTGTATGGATGAAGTCTTATGGATGAAGGCTTATGGATGAAGTCATATGGATGCAGTGTATGGATGAAGTCTTATGGACGAAGGCTTATGGATGCAGTGTATGGATGAAGTCTTATGGATGAAGGCTTATGGATGCAGTCATATGGATGCAGTGTATGGATGAAGTCTTATGGATGAAGGCTTATGGATGAAGGCTTATATATGGATGAAGGCTTACAGATGAAATCATATGAATACAGTCGGATGCAGTGGTATCGAGATAATGTTTGTTGGGATCCAAGCAAAGAGCTAAGACCCATTCCACAAAAAAAAAAAAAAAAAAACGTTTCTACACAAAAGACTCCAAATCAAGTGATTCTTAAGTCTTAACAAGACAAAAAAGAAATTTCAAATTATTATCCAAAATAAAATTGGGCAATAAAAATTTAACATCACTAATTCTCCACAGCTCAATTTGCTAGCTTTTAATATACCAAAAAAAAAAAAATTGTCAACGAACAGATGAGGAGAAGAAGAAGACTTGAAAAAGCTTGATGCAGAGATTCAATGGAGGCTTAGAATGAAGAAGGAGAGAGAGAGAGAACGATCCTATGATTCCTATTGAAAAAAGCTTTCACACCTCATATTAATCTCTTGAATTGCATCCACACGATCCACTAACTAGATAATTACACCAACGGCCCAAATCACTTCAAATATAAATATTACTCCATTATTCTCTATTTCATCTCGTTTACCCATAACTATTTTACATCAATTTAGAGGGCAAAGTAGGATTTAAGAAAAACAAACAGTTGTCAAAGTGCCCCAACCTTCGTAAGTGTGTTTTCCTGTAACCAAAACTGAGAAAGTGTATTTTTATGTAAAACACTCATATTATAAACCAAACTACTTAAAGTGCCTCTACGTGTAAAAGTCTCAGAGAAACCCGTACTATGAAACCATTTTAGTTATAAAGAAAATGAGGAAGATGTTGAAAAAAGTTTAAATTAAATTAAAGTATAAAAGAAGATTCAAAGATTTTACTTTTGTTAGCACAAAGAGTTTTTTTTTTTTTGTGGTGTTCTTTGGTTGTGTTGTTTGTTGGGTATGGTCACCTCTTTATATAGAGTTTGTAAAGCATTTTAGAATTATTAGCATTTAAGGAATTATGAGTAAGATGAAGAATTATAACATATTTAACAATTTTAAGAAATGATAAAAGGGAGAATGTGACAACCTCTTGGGGAGGTTTTTTATGACCAATTGATTTTTCTAGTTGATTTATTAATTTCACCTCCTTTTGTTGACATCAAAAAAGAAAGAAAAAAATAAATAAAAAGTAAGAGGTGATATTAAGAAACCAACTAGAAAAAACAATTTGTCATAAATAACCACATGAAGAGTTTGTCACATATTCTTTTTCAATTTTTAAAATTGTTATACTTCATTTTAATGTCTTAATTTCACCTCTTTTTGGTTCAATTTAACTAATTTTATATTTGCAATTTATTTGCATATGGATACACTCATTAAATTTAAAATGTTTTTATATGTATAATATTCAAACTTGATTAAATTTAATACACTCATTTAATACATTATATAATTAATATATTACTAGTTCAGATTCATTAATAAATATGGTAAAAAGATGGTGAAACCAAAGTTGTTATGTTTTGAACTAACTGATCCCTTTAAGCAAAAAAAAAAAAACTAATTGATTCTCAAAATTTTGAGGACCGCTTGTTTAGCACTTTTGGTTTGCCTTCATGAGAAATCCAAATCTATTTTCATAGAAAGAGAAACAGATAAACGAACGCCCTTGATTTGACAATTTTATTTTTATATTATTTTTTACTAGGTAGTGCCTATTGAACAAAATAATTATAGTTTAAAGATTTTATACATATACAATTATGAAATATTGTTAATAAATATTAGTTAAAAAATGTCAAATTTATTTATTTATTTGTAATTATAATATTCAAATCATATTTTTTAAAAAGTTTTTTATATATATATCTTAATTTTAAATAAATTTTGTGTTTTTAAAATTTTCACTTTTTTAATTATCCATTCGTAATCGTGCGCAACCGCAAATACTACGTGTAAGGAGATTTTGAGCGAAAAAATGGTTCAAAGCGATAGAATGTGTTTTGCGTGATTGTTACCAAACGCCAACAATCGCTAACATCCGCAAAAGCTGCGTTTGTCCGTGTTAGCGGAAGAACCAATCAAACCCATATGTTGTTTTTTGGTAAATAATCTTGCTAACTTTAGCTCCAAAATCAAAGCCAACTCATGCGAATATTCAAGTCCAATTGTTTTCCTTTTCACCACATCGATTTATCATATTTTTTTGTTCCTTACAAACTTCTTCTTTGTTAGTTTTAAAATCAAATTTATTTTCATTTATACTTATTTTATAGTTTTTGAAATACATATTTTTATATGAAATACAGAACTTTTAATATTACAGTTGTATATGGACTTATCCATATCTATCTCATGATAATCTATAGTCTTTTGTAATATTTTATCAAAAATTCTTTTATAATTTACTGTGCTTACTATTTTGTATTATATTTATTATAATTTCTAAACATGAATAGACATTTGTTTTACAAATTATTAAACGTTAAACTAAACATATTTTAGTTTGCCTACGACTTTAAAATGTTTAGGCACCGAACTGATTGGCATGTGCGGGCATGAGATTTTTTAATAAAGATAAGATAATTATAATATTTAGTAATAAATTTTATCATTTATAATAAATAGGTGATTAGTCTGCACAGTCGAATAATATATAAACACAAATTATATTTGCATGATTGGTAGAACTTAAGATTATTGGTTTTTAAAGTTATATATATGTAGGAATTAATATGTGTAAGATAATATTTTTAATATTTTAAGTGTTATTATTTTGAATATTTTGAGTGTGCTAAGGGTATTGCCCGTTGGAATCATCATTTTCGCCACTGTTATGGCCACTCTTGGTATACATATTTATCGTTTCCCAAACTTTATATAACCTTAACCTATATAATTAGAAGTTTCTTCATGAAAATGTAATGCTAAATTAATCATATACATATATGCAGGGTTGCAATTGCTTTTTGTGGCAGCTGAATAATTGATTACCAGTCAACATTCAGAGAAAATGAATCATTATCAATTGGGTTGGTTATATTCAATCATGCTAAGCTCAACCATTATTAAACTCGTGTTACGGATATACTGCAAAAGCTCGAGAAATCATATTGTTCTCGCATACGCAAAGGAAAATATATAATATATGCGTATATATATTCTTATATCTTGAAGTAGCCATGGATATAATTGATGAGGTTTGATATAGGATCATTACTAAATTTGATATAGGATCATTACTAAGCAGTTAGTATTGAATAAATGTGACCCGGTCAAAAATATTTCTACTTCTGCCACTGCATGTGAGCATAATTAAAGCTAGAGCTCCGAGGGTTGTAACATCGTGTCGTTTAGCAAATAATAAAAATATTTTTGACGCTCCCTCCAGCTGTAGCCTTGTCCTCAAAGTTTGGGAAAAACTCTGGAAATTTTCTCTCACGCTGCTTCTCAATTTCTCAAGTTGCATCTTCATCGGATAACTCAAGCCATTTGATTAGTGTCAAATATAAGAGAAGAACTTGATTCTTTATTTATGATTCGAGATGTTTATATATTACAAGAGTTTAGGGTTTTAAACCTCAATGAGATAAGAGAAAGGAAATATAACAAATCCTAACATTAAGGAATATTTCCTATATCATAACACTCCCCTTCAAGTTGGAGCGTGCAAATCACAAATGCCTAACTTGCGGAGTAGATATGTAAATTATTGTTGTCCCAAAGCTTTAGTAAGAAGATCAGCTAGTTGTTCCGTGGTGCCGACATGTGATGTTGTAATGTTGCCTTGTTTTTATCTCGTCGCGTATGAAGTGACAATCATTTTCGATGTGCTTAGTGCGTTCATGAAATACCGGATTGGCAGCAATATGGAGAGCAGATTTACTATCACAAACGAGCTTCATGGGCGCGGTGTGAGAGATCCCAAGCGACTCGAGCAGTTCTTTAATCCACAAAAGTTCTTGAACTTCAAGTGCCATCGATCGGTATTCTGCTTCAGCTGACGATCTGGAGACGCGGTCTTGTTTCTTTGTCTTCCACGAAATTGGAGAATCTCCAAGAAGAACTACGTAGCTGCTGAGAGAGCGACGCGTCAGAGGACATGATGCCCAATCTGAGTCGCAATATGCCGTTAACTGAAGATTGCAAGTGGAAGATAGTAATATGCCTTGACTGGGACAGCCTTTGAGATAGCGAACGATACGAACAGCAGCATCCAAATGAGCTTGGCGAGGAGATTTTATAAACTGAGCAAGGATATGAACGGAGTAACTAAGCTCCGGATGAGTGACTGCGAGATAAACCAAACGACCAATAAGACGTCTGTACTTCGAGGGATTCAGATAAAAGGGACCAGTGTCAGAGGCAAGACGATGGTTCTGCTCGATTGGTGTAGCAAATGGTCGTGCCCCAGTGAGACCACATTCGGAGATGATGTCGAGACAGTACTTGCGCTGGGAAAGATAGATGCCGTGTGGTCCACGAGCAACTTCAATACCCAAAAAATATTTCAAGGGCCCCAAATCTTTCATACGAAAACAAGTATGAATATATTCTTTGAATTGAGCAATAACAGCCGAATCGTTGCCGATGATTACTAAGTCATCAACATAGATGAGAAGATGGAGAACGGTGGAGCCTCAGACGCGTGTGAAGAGAGAGTAATCCTTCTTGCATTGAACAAAGTCGTATTGTTCTAAGGCATTAGAGAGCTTGGAAAGCTAACAACGCGGTGCTTGGCATAAGCCATATAACGATTTGTGCAGCTTGCAAACCAGAGAAGCATCCGATGGTTGAAAGCCAGGCGGAGGCTTCATGTAGATTTCTTCGTCTAGATCACCATGGAGAAATGCGTTGTGGACATCCATTTGATGAAGTTCCCAATTCTTTGCAGCGGCAACTTCAAGAAGAATTCAAATAGTGTTCATCTTAACCACCGGTGCAAACGTCTCATCATAGTCGATACCCTCTTCTTGATAGTTTCCCATGACGACCAACTGTGCCTTGTATCGTTCAATGGAACCATCAGCGTTATATTTGATGCGATATACCCATTTGGATGCAAGAGCTTTCTTTCCATGAGGAAATTTAGCGAATGACCAAGTCTTGTTCGCTTCTAGAGAATCAATTTCTATACTCATCGCATCACGATAAACTTTAAGTTGTACGGCATCTCGGTAGTGAATGGGTTCCTCTTCAACTGTGATCGCCGCCAAGAATGCTATGTGTTTGGCTGAAAAACGAGCAATGGTTACAAAATTTGCGAGAGGGTAAAGACACGTACCAGAGGATGCCGAGAGGAGAGGGTCGGTGGAGTCGAGAACGGGGTTTATTTCGCGTTGAGCTGAGTATGTCACATATTGTTGAAGACGAGTGGAGGGGATTTTGGAACGCATACCGCGGCCCAATGTTTCAGCTTGAGGAACTTCAGCATGTGATTCTGTGTTATCTGCCGAAGTGAGAGTATCATCGGATGGAGGAGGCAAAACTGATGTCTCTGTAGTAAGGGTCGGAGCAAGAGGTTGCGCTTGAGAAGATTCGATGCTCCCCATATCGTCGATAATACCAACGGGTGAGTTATCACTAGCGTCATCAACAAGCTCGAACCGTGGAGGAGAGGGTGTCGATGTGATGATAGGGGTTGGAATATTCGGTTTCTCAGAAGCAAAGGGAAACGAAGTCTCATGAAAGATTACGTCTCGGGAGACAAAGAATCCACGTGCTTCAAGATCAATTACACGCCAGCCTTTTTGACCAAAGGGGTAGCCAATGAATATACATCGTCGACTTCGGGGTCCAAATTTGTCTGTGGTAACGGTTTGATGCTTAGCGAAACAAAGGTTGCCAAAGACGCGTAGATGAGAGTATGATGGAGCAGAGCTGTGAAGCATTTCGTAGGGAGATTTGCCATCAAGGAGGGTTGTAGGTGTGCGATTGATAATGTAGGCGGCGGTGAGAATGCTTTCACCCCAAAACTTGATTGGTAAATATGCTTGAAAGAGAAGAGCACGCGCCATGTTTAGTATGTGGCGATGCTTACGTTCAGCACGACCGTTTTGTTGAGGTGTGCCAACGCAAGATGTTTGATGAGCGATTCCTTTTTCAGCGAAGTAGTTGCGGAGACACATGAATTCCGTTCAATGCGAACCGTTTTAATTTGTTTTCCAAATTGGCATTCAGCCATTGCGCAGAAGTTCTTTAGGACTGAAGCTACCTCACTCTTTGCGAGTAAAAGATGGGTCCAAACGGCCCGAGAGTAATCATCGACTATAGTGAGAAAATAATGAGCTCAGGAGGATGATGGTGTGCGATATGGACCCCAAACGTCACAATGTATGAGAGAAAAACACTCGGTATCTTTATTAGAACTATCAGAAAAAGAGTCTTGGGAATGTTTAGCCTGAATGCAGACATCACAAAAATCTTTAAAGTCAACACTACTACTATCGAAGTCCTTGAGAGTAGATAAAACAGACGATAAAGCTGACTTTCCCGAGTGACCCATGCGTTGATGCCACAAGGCTGCACAATCAGTTGCTGTAGTCTTGTATGCTCTAGCTGGAACGATCCCGCGAAAGTGATAAACCCCATTCTCTTCTTCACCGATTCCAATCGGCTTCATCGAAGAACGGTCCTGTATCACACAAATTTTGTCAGTAGTTGATAACACTCATATTTTACTCCTAAAACCTATTATTTCAAGATCATTTATAAGTGTTTTAATCCGGTTTTCAACGGTTTTAAAGTGCTTTCCACGTTTCCTAGTCTTAAAAGTCATTTCAGGAAAATTGGACAAAAAGGACACATTTTGGAGCAAAACGAGAACTTCAAGGACATGTGCTCGGAGCCATAAGTTCAGCATCAGATGACGACCTTCCCACCACGAGATCAATCTCATATTTGGAGACAAGATAGACCTTTCAGCTGTCTTTTATGCCTAGGTGATTTGAGTTCAATCCCACGGCTGGATCTCAAGTTACGAAGGGGGCAAGAAGTCCCGTCAGACGCATTCCCAGAAGAAGGATGGCCGCGCCACAGATCCTCAGAAGACCAGTGGCCGCGCCACGCCTGGTCGCTCGCGCGGCCACACCACTCCGGCCCATCCCGAGCCCGTTTGCACTTATCCGATATTTTCCTGAGGTTAAAACGTGAAGCCCACGTTCTGAAGACCGGGAGCCTATATAAAGGAACCTTAGGGTTTCAGAAGAGAGAGACGACACATAGAGCTTTTCCAGAAACACATCTGCGCCGCACAGAGAGAGAGTTCGACGGCCCCAGAGTTGAATACCTCGAGAGAGAATTCTTCTGCAGCCGCGTGCTCTTCCTTCTTTTCCCTTTCATCCTTTGTTCTTAGTTCTTTGCCTTTTAATACTTTAAGAGAACCTCTCTTCAATCGATTTCCCTTGAAGAAGTTTCCTCACTTTGTTCTTTTTATTAATACAATTGACACCTTTCACACCTTAAAAATGTCTCCCGTTCCCATGAACGAGTAGTCATCTAGTTGGGTTTTTAAGGGGATTTTCTAAGGGGTTTAATCATGGATTGATTTCGCTAGGTTGATAGAGATAGAGTTTCTTTTAGATATCTTCGTTGATGTCTTGTTCTTATTGCATGTTTGCTTCTCTGATCAATTAGCAACTGATTCCAGGACGACTAGATACATGAACATGTGGTTTATCGTCTGGATCTAGGGGTTAACGAGCGGATCGCACCGTAGGATGTTTAGGCATATCGACGGACCGCCCCGCGAGTGTTTAAAAATAGGTGAACGATACGTATGCGCGGTTGTCTTGCATCGTGGGATGAGAAATCATATCCGCAGTGAAGGACAAACGCAGGTGGCTAGATCCGTGAAGGCAGGGTAGTCATAGTCGACCGTTTCAGCTTAAGAACCTAACCTATTAAATCATTCAGAACTTATCATGCTGCTTGTTAAATTCGACCCATGAACCCCGGAGAATGTCCCTGAACCCGACGCCTTTTATTCATTGATTTACAACCGTTTAATTCTTTTATGCTGCTTGATATCATTACTGCAAATCGTGACACACTGCATCCCCCAAGTTCCCATTTGGTTTAAAAAAGTTAGAAATCTTAGGACTTTCGCAAAACAACAATCTCTGTGGATTCGATCCCTTCATATACTACTGTGATTGTTGTGCACTTGCAGCTATCTTAGGGGTAAAACTTGAAGTAAAAGAAACCCCGCATCAAGTTTTTGGCGCCGTTGCCGGGGATTATTTGCTTTTGCGAATTTTCAGTTTCTAATTTGTCTTTTAGACCACGTTGATTTTCAAGCTTTTCCGTTTATTGCTCACGATTTTCTTGTGTTTACTGATATATCATGGTTTTTACCCACTTTTAGGCCATGATATAAGTGTTTTTATAGAGTCTTTTGATACTTTTAGAGTCCTATTAGAGTCTTTACAGGTTGGACTATGTTTGGAGCATAATTGGAGATTCTGAAGCTTTTTGGAGCATTCTGCAAGAAGCTGCGAAGTGATGAAGTCAGAAGAGCAGAATTACGTACAAGGTGTCGATCGACACCATCAGTGTCGATCGACACCAAGGAAGGACGGCCAAAGTTTCCCAATTCCATCAGAAAAAGGAAATCACTCAAGCTTTGAAGAATTACAAGATTGCCCCTGGACGAAAATCCTCCCTTATAAATATAGTTTTCCAGCCATTGTTTAGACTACGCTTTATTTTACAATAATCTAGAGAGAGATTTATAGAGAGTTTTTGGAGAGAAGAATTTGTCTCTTTTAGAGAAAATTTGGAACTCCCTTATTTATCTATTGATTTCTTTTATGCATTCTTCTTTATTCATGATGTTTGATTCATTCATCATGTCTGAGTAGTTTGCTAGTTAGGTTTAGTGTTTTTCAAAGGTGATCAATGAATTTTTAGGTCAAATTATATTGTTAGGATAAAATCCTTAGAGTTCTTCATCTGGATTTATGTTTAATGCTTATTCTAGCTTCATGACCTAGAATATGATCTTAGGATAATTAATAGATGCGAGAGTATTACTAATAGCCTGAACTAATGTTTGATGAGCAAAATACCTATTCTCAAAGAGATTTGGTTTAGGGTTTTGTGAACAATTGAACCTGTAATTAATGCTTGTTTGAATCGATAGGATTTGCGAAGAGATTTGGAATTCTAGGGTTTAGACATAGATAATCTTCGCAGCGAGAGTTGTTCGATTTTACATTAGTGTTTCAAGTTCAAGAACAGTGCTTAATAATTCCTAACATTCGCCTAGACCTAGAATTTAGATCACATGAGAATTTCCATGAACCTAGCGTTTTGTCTCCTGAAGTTTACATCGCTTTTAATTGCTTTCTGTCTTTACTTCTATTATTCTTCTTAGCTTAATTCGAATTTAGAAAACTGTTGTGTGACTATCTCTTCTCTATGGATTCGATCCCTAAGTACTACAACTGATCTCTTAATTTGAGAGAGTTGCTTTAGGGTAAATTTGACCCATATCATTTACTTCTCATGTTTCAGGTGTATGACCACTAGGAGGAACGCTTCCAACGTCTTACCCCGCCACATCGAGATCGACAGGCACAAAAAAGAAATCCGAAGGTTAAGAAGACAGATCAGCATGGCCGAGAACGAGGCCACTCTTGGAGTTCAACGAAACCGCGAAGAAGTTCTTCTCAACACTGGTCGAGCACCTAACGAGTTACAAGATGGGGAGCCACAGCTCGACAACAGTGGAAACCCTATCAGCCCCAATCCGGAGGCAGACTCGGACGAAGAAGAACGCGATCCTGCCCTACGACAAGGAGGGCACAATCCGATCATCGGAAATGGAGCGAACCAAGCAGACCCTATCATCCAGCCGGATGACCGAGACGCCATCCGACCTGTCCTGCCAGCCAACCTTCCCAGGCGAGCTAGGAACCGCACCATAGCCGATCACGATACTCCTGATCAACACTTCCAGAATCGAGCAGCGATTCAAGTTAACGCCCCCCATGAGGACGAGTTGAAGATCAAACCGCATATCATCTCTTTGATGAAGCAAAACAAGTTCCACGGACTATCAAACGAGCACCTGATGGACCACATCGAGTTATTTGAGGAAATCTGCAGCACCACAAAGACAAACCGAATCCCTCCCGACTATCTGAAGTGTAAGCTATTCCCATTTTCTTTGAGCGACAAAGCTCATAGATGGCTGAAGACTCTACCACCATGATCGATCACTAACTGGGTGGAATGCAAGTCTGCCTTCCTCAATCACTTCTACACTAAGTCCCGATCCAACCTGCTGAGAAACAAGATCCAAGACTTTCAACAAGGACCGGTCAAATCATTCTTTGCGGCGTGGGAGCGATTCAAGGACTATGAGCGCGACTGTCCTCACCATGGTTTTTCCGGAGCAAGCTTGCTCAACACGTTCTACCGCGGATTGCAAGATAGATACCAACTTTCGCTCGACACGGCCAGTAATGGAGATTTTACAACAAAAACGGAGCGACAAGGACGCGCACTCATCGAAAACCTCGCTGTAAGCAACATCAATAACTGTCCAGATTATGATAGGAATTCAAGAACCGGAGACTCTGATTCTAAGAAAATAGCCGATCTGAAGAATATGATGAGCCAGCTGCTCAAAGGACAGCACCGCAATATCAGTGCGTGTGAAACCGTAGCAGAAAGAGAAGAATCTAGCCCGGGAGACTATGGAGACGAGTCCTATACGCGGGAAGAAGAAATTAACTTCATAGGAGGACAAAATTCATATCCAAACAGAAACTTCAACAATAGATTCAACAACAACTTCAGGAACAACAACAACTTATCATACCGAAACCCAAACGTGGAGAACCCACAAGATCAAGTGTATCCACCTCAAGGAAGACCCTTCCAGAACAAGTTCTAGAACGTGAACTACAGAAACAACGGAAGCTACCAGGCGAAGCAACCCTACAACTCTCAGCTTACGCCCTACAACAATCAGCAGGGAGCGCCGCAAGCTGCACCGAACGCACCTTACCCGTCTCGAGAAGACAAACTCGAAATACAGATGCAACAGCTGTTGTTATCTTAACAAAAATCGGTCAAGGATCTCAACATCAAGGTAGATTGCATATACAACGACCTGAACGGCAAGTTCTAAACCCTTTCTTCCCACGTGAAGAAATTAAACATGCAAGTCTCTCAAACCGCTGAAGCCATCAAGAGGCAAGCAGGGATCTTTCCCGGAAAAGTAGAGGATAACCCGAAAGGATTCTGTAACGCGATCTCAGCAGTCGCC